>VXBZ01004718.1:673922-723890 GCA_013399135.1 Heliornis fulica | reverse complement strand
CACTCAAAAAAAAAAAAAAAAAAAAAACCAAAAAAAAAAACCAGTTGTAGTTGATCACCAGAATTAGCAAACCTGAGCTTCAGCCACTGACAGTCTATCCTTCAGATAACCTCTTAGCTTTCATCAGCTCCAGAAACTCCCTCTTTTTCTTTTTGTCTAAGAAATACTTTTGATTTATTTCCATCAGCATTTACCAAACCTGTCATATCAAGTCATCATTCAAAGAGATGGAGTCCACAATCAATCCAGTGACTACCATAGATAGCTGAATTGTAGTCAGTGATCAAAATAACTATAAAGATTTTTTGTTAAAGATATAGTTCATATTCAGAAAGCTTCCTAGACATTTGGATATACTTCAACAATAAGTACAAGCCATGTGTCTACCTACAGCCCCAAAATTCAATATAACTGTTCACCAAGAGGATTATAACCCAGAAAATTATGATTAAAAAAAAATCAGAATTAAACCCTTCGTAGCTTAGGAAAACAAACAATGACAACTGGAAGGTGACTGGTACTAATGCTACCTGGAGCACAGAGTCAAATAAATAATCATTTATTTCTTTGCAAACCATTATTCTAATAAATGCTAAGAGAGTCTCCCACTATAACAAACTGGTATTCACTATCTAATCTAAACCCTGAGCAAGGAAGATATTAATTAACACAGACAAAAAAAAAATGTAAGCAATTTTCTCTTCTCTAGGCTAAAAAGTCCCAAGTCCCTCAGCCTCCCTCCATAAGCTCTAGCCATCTTATCTTCAGAGCCCTTTTTTGTACCCTCTCTAGTAGCCCCCTGTTTGAACCAGGGAGCCCAGAACTGCACACAATATTCTAAATGAGGCCTCACTGGGGCAGCGTAGAGGGGAATGAGAACCTTCCAAGAGGAAGGCTTGGGGATGTCTGTGGATGAAAAGTTTTTTTTTTAGCCAGTAATGTGTACTTGCAGCCCAGAAAGACAAGAGTATCCTGGGTTGCACGAAAAGAACCATGGCATGCAGGTTGATGGAGGCAATTCTTCACCTCTGCTATGCTCTGATGAGACCTTACCTGGAGTGCTGTGTCCAGCTCTGGGGTCCTCAGTACATGACAGACATGGAGCTGTTAGAGAGGGTCTACAGGAGGGCCACAAAAATGTTCAGAGAGGTGGAACAACACTCCTATGAAGAAAGGCTGAGAGAGTTGGGAATGTTCAGCCTGGAGAAGTAAAGGCTCCAGAGATACCTTATTGCAGCCTATGAATATATACAGAGCGCTTATATGGTGAGAGTTTTTGCCATCACTTGTAGTGACAGAATAAGGGGCAATGGTTTTAAACTGAAAGAGAGTAAATTTAGATCAGATTTAAAGAAGATTTGGGGTTCTATTTTTTTACTGGAAGGGTGTTCAGTCCCTGACCATGGTGTAGGGTTTGGAGTAGATTATCTTTAAAGGTCCAACTCAAATCACTCTGGGATTCTAAGATTATATAAATCATTTATCTTGACTTTTACGTTCTCTGTTATCATGAAGTTGTCACAAAAGACAGCCTGCAAATAATATTTTCCCTTTTTGCTGATTGGCTACAGATCTGTCATATATCTCAACATGACATTTCATAGTTCAAGCAGAATTTCAAATTTTAATTAGATTTGGAGTCCTTTTGAACACAGTCACTGATGGGAGCTGCTCTGGATCTACTATGACCCACAGTGGAGTGGCAGATCATGACAGAGAAGGCATTTTTGGGGGGCAGAAAAATGCCAGAGGAGTGGAGTGCTCCACCAGGATCTGGCAGCTGGGCAGTGACAAAGCCATGGTGGCCACCACGCACATACAATAGGATGCTCAGGCAGCACAAGAAACCTGGAAGACTATGACCAGAACAGACAACAGGGCATGATGCATAAGTCAGGGCATCATGTGGCAGTCCACATGGCAGTTAGGTAGCTTGTTCCAAGCACAGTCTGCAAGGGACCCATAGCAAAACAGCCAAAAACTCCCCCAGTGGCACACACAGAAGGAAGTGGGACAATAATGCAGAAGAATGGAAGCTTGTGACAGCAAGGAACACCAGGAGGAAGAGAATTCCCCTGAAGTCTGAGGTGCCCTTCAAGAACTGCTTCGCTGCTCTACAGACTGAGGAGGAAAGACCTACCATATCAGGATGGAGTCTGGAGCTAAGACAACATGACCTGCTCCCTGCATAACCAACACAGCTATGGAAAGGTGCAGGTGACACTATCCCAGAGGAGCTGTGGCTGCCCTCTCCCTAGCAATATCCAAGGCCAGATTGGATGGAGCTTTTGGGCAACCTGGTGTAGCTGAGGGTGTCCCTGCCAACAGCAGGCAGGTCAGAACAAGCGACTTTTTAATGTCGCTTCCAACCCAAACCGGTCTGTGATGGTATGATGCTATAGGCTACCAAATATGCATTAATTTAGAGTTGAGGCACTCAGCTTTTTCTCTCCTTCTGGAGTGAAAATAAGAGATCTTAAGCCAAGGATTTAATGCACTCAGATACTGCTGTGATGAGTATCAACAGAATGAACAGGAATATCTAACACGTAATGAAAGAAATACGGGAAAGGGTTGAATTTCAGAGAAATACCTGCTTTTTTCATAACTTGTCAGCATATGTGCAAAGCATGCATATGTATTTATAATCCTTTTATTTTCCAACCACACAGTGAAGATAACAATCTTCCCTTTTGCGCCATGCCCATTTGACAAGCCTGATTTCTTCTAAAAGGGCTACATGCCTTTCACTTCCAAATTGAAAATATGGCTGAAAGGCCTGGATGCTTTTAAGTTTGTACATTTTGCCTGAACAAAGAAGAATACTAATCATAAGCATGAAATAACTAACATGAACAAAACTGGCAACAAACTGTACTGCTTGATGGTAGAACACTGGAACGAATGTAGCATAAAGATTAATATATAAAAGATAAACAGTGAGGTGGATAACAGAGTGCAGTTACTATTACACTTTTTTCCTATTGGACTCTTGTTTTGAAGAACAAATTTAAAAAATAATCTGAAAAAAAAAACCAAACTCCACACTGAAAGATATTTAGGGAAGGAAGGATTTGGACCCATTAACCTTGACAGAGCTCTCTTTGCCCTAAGCAATCTTTGTGCTTTCATAACATGAGCCACCAATGTTCATTTGGAGACTGGGATAAAAATACAACTGTATTTCACCCATGGACTAGTACTCATGTTTTGTTAAATGTACCCACTTAGTCACTGACATAGACTCACTTTCCCAATGCACCTTAAGAGAAAGTGCAATTGCTTAAATATGAAATCTCTGTATGATTTTCTTTCTTCCTCAAGTGATTCATTAATTTAGGCAGGATAAACAGGTCATCACCTTCAGGTATACTGCTCTATTTACTAATGGACTTCCAAGAAGTTGCAAACATGGACTTTTAAAGAAAGAAAATCACATAGCTCTGAACAAAGAAAAAATCTAGTACACAAAATTCATACTAGAAATGAAAAAAAAATCAAAAGCAATGTTTCTAGTGTTTCTGATCAGAGGGAGTCAAACCAATAGAATGGGGTTATTCAGTAAAAAAAAAAAAAAAGAAAATAAGACAGGGAAAACTGTGTAGGGGAAACCAGCAAAAAGATTTAAAAGATGTGCTTTACACCAAATAGGGGAAAAAAAAAGGTGATCAAAAGGCAAAAAACTAATTATAAGATCAGAGATAGAAGCAACATAACATAATTAAGAGGTAATAAGGAAAAATCAAATAGCAAGGTGAAAACCAGTATGTGACTAGCAGGAACAATCTAAAATACTAAATAAGAAAGCTAGAAAAGGATGTAGTGCAAGAAAAAATATGCGAGAACACCAAAACATGAAACAGAGTGGATGTTAAAAGTAAAACGTTGGGGGAGAAATGTAATGTAATGACTGGATCAAAGGAGTGTGGCAGAAGTCACACAGGTGTTATGAAGAATGATTAAGAGTAATAATACTGATGATGAAGATGATTGAACTGACTTGTTTTAAAAGGAAGAGTCAGGAACTAAGAACTGGCATGATGGAAATTACATCAAATTCGCAAAAAGAACTATTTGAGACCCTTGAAAATACCACTAATATCTGTGCAATCTGACTAAATGTATACTTCCTAATGCATATTTTAGTGCCCATCAACAGTACATAAAGTATTACGCAGAAAAGCATGCATAATAATAATACAGGCCTAAACCATTCAGCTGTATCACAGATAACAATTATCTGGGACACTAAAAGATCATGGCAAAAGCTAATCTAATAAGTCTTCCATTATCCTTTAATACTTTAAAACTGTGCCGTGAGCTAAACAGTTGTCAAAATTGAGTTCTGTTTACACCGAGCTGAGTATCAGTGAAATAAACAGAGATCACTGCTGAGCTCTAATTACAAAAACAAATTGTTCTGTCTGTAATCGAGCTGAAAAGGTTAGTCTCCTTCTCCTCCTGGCCCCTCGTCAGACTTTACGCTTAGTGGAGGCACAAAAGCAGATGAAAGATCATATGTCATTTGTTGAGCAGATAGGAATTGTAAAAGAGGGGACATAACAGAAAGACCCCACCAGATAACGCTGATTAGCTGCTGCCTTGCAGGGATGAGGTCACAGAGAGCACAGTGACTACTTCATAACAGATATTGTATTTCATTTTAACTCAGCTAATGGCATACTCCCTTCTCTCCAAAGTGCAGTGGCTGAAGTGTGGTCTACTAGATAAGTGCAATCATAACTATCCTCCTTCCAAAGGGGGGTACAGACTGCAGAGGTTATGCAGACAGGCACAGGGGATCTCTTCTTTGCTCAAGACTGAAGATTGTACGGACTGTCATTCCCCTATCGCACATGCAAAATGTGCATTGTGTATGCTATGCCTTATGCAAATTTGATGGAGCATAAAAATATTTGTGAGAAGTTCTTTTCGATGGATTCAGGGACTATGCTATTAATAAGCCTGCATCAGAAGACCAAGTTCAGATTTCATATTGTGAAGCCTGTGCAAATGTCCGACATGAATGGAACAGCTCACTACTTATGTCTCACTTACTTATGTCTTCTAAGTTTTTATTTAGTCCTACTGGGGAAAGATCATGTTCTATTCATTTTGATGCAAAAAAAAAAAGCCTTACACTTACAGGCACTTTGATGTACAGCACCCCCCTTCTCCATCCTCTTGCTAATATTTTTCTCTATCACAATCACAGACTAGGCAGAGTCTGGCACCAATATAGATGTTCATTCCTGAATATAAAATGCCGACTGCATACTGACAGCCGTAGTTGCCTGCACCATAACTTCTGTACAGATATGTAATTCATTTCTTGAAAGAAATGCTATTACAATGCAACTAAATATAACACCGCTGCTCAGCAGGTATCGCTATGGTGAGAATAGCCCATCATAGTCAGACTGTAAAAATCTGTTTTGCACAAGCCAGTCTCTGCTTGTTTACTGTCAGAGACAATACATTTTGCATCATCACTTACGTTGTTTTTCTTATCTGGCATGATAGTTACAATCTATAATTCTCGGCTCCGTGCCCCAGGGACTAAAACTATCAAAGTACAAGGAAAGCAAATACACTAATAAAACTGCAGTACCAACCCATCTCATGAACAGAACCAGAGTCACCTTTGATTTCACAGCTCTGTGCAAGACAGCTGCTAAATTACTATTTAAAACACTGAAAGCCAGCATGAGAAAAGTGCTTATTTTATGAATAACCGTCAGCTAACACATGTAGCTTGGGTAAGAATACTGGTTCATTATAACTAGCACACAGTTCTGCATCTAGAACTCAAATCAAAGAAAAGACTACTGAGAAACCTTGTTATGATAGCAAAGCATACCGTTCCTTTGAATGATGAATTACAAAAACAAAAACTGAAAAAAAGGCAATTAAATCTACTTAATTCCCACTTTCTACAAAACTACCCCAGATCTCAAAATTTAAGGCTCATTTAAAGCAAATGGAGTGGATCATTAACAGCGTGTTGAAGATGTCAATCAACTAGAGATGTGGGAAGAATTTAAACACGTGTAAGTACTGGCAGTCCTCATGCCTGATTATTTTTTCTTATTATTCTACTAAGAGGAAAATATTGGTCTTGCACCCCTATTAGAACTAGAAATTCTTTTCAATGTAGATTTCCATTTATAATTTTTTTCAAAATTATCTTCCCTCATACTAGTGGACTGTCTACCTTCTTTATCTAAACTAATTAAATAAAAACAGCTTTAAAGTTTGCTATTAGCACAATGGGATTTTTAACATATTTAACCCACTGCATTGTATCTGCACTTTTATTACATCTGCAAAATCTGACTGCTATAGATGATAAAGAATCTTTAAAACAATTTTAAATGTGTGTGTTTGTAGTACAAATCCGAACTTTCTTTTGTGAAAGGATTTATTTCACAGGAGCCATTAATAGTTTGAAAGGAAAAAAGACATTCTTCTCTGTCACAGAATGTGACATTCTTCTTATAATTGTCCAATTTAAGATGGAAAAGCACAAAGTCCTTATTTTAAACAGAAGTAAAAACTGAAGAGAATTCTGCCCCATTTGCTCAGTCCAGAGTGATAAAGGACACATTTTCTTGGCTATTTACTAGAAAAATAAGACTTGTAATATGGTTAGGCCTGTAATACAAACATAGAAAAATAAAAAATTAATAACGGGAACTTTTAATCTCTTATTTGTAAATATGATTTGAATTAAGATGTTTACTTTTAAATATGATGTAATATGAATGCATTCTGTTTAAGAGTTTGATGTCTCATACTTTACATAATGACAGTTGATATCTTCCGGTAATTCTGGTTTGCTACTTTAAAAATCTAACCTACTGCTTCAATTTTAAGAGCTAAGTCTTAGGCATACTCAGAAAGGGTACTCATTCATGCTGCATGAAAAACAAGCAGGCTACATTAAGGAGATAAAATAAAATAGGACAAAATTGCAGGAACAGATATTGTAAGGGATTTGAGCCTATGATGCATCATTTTGTTTATATTTATCACCTTCCTTATGAGGAGAGGCTGAGGAAGCTGGGTCTCTTGAGCCTGGAGGAGACTGAGGGGTGATCTCACTAATGTTTATCAGTATGTAAAGGGTGAGTGTCAGGAGGATGGATCCAGGCTCTTGTCAGTGTTGGCCAGTGATAGGACAAGGGGCAATGGGTCCAAGCTGGAACACAGGAAATTCCATGTGAATGTAAGGAAAAACTTTTTCACTGTGAGGGTGACAGATCACTGGAACAGGCTGCCCAGAGAGGTTGTGGAGTCTCCTTCTCTGGAGACATTCAAGACCTATCTGGATGTGTTTCTGTGTGACCTAATCTAGATGATCCTGCTCAGGCAGGGGGATTGGGCTAGATGATCTTTGAGGTCCCTTCCAACTCCTAACTTTCTGTGATTCTGTGACTCTGTGTCAGGAACTCCTATTTATAGGATGTGATTTTTTAAGAAGGAGAATAAAGATTTTTTTCTTTTTTCTTTTCTTTTTCTTGTTTTTTTTTTTTTTCTGTCACAGTATCTGTAAAAATGTACATACAAAATTCTGTGCTAGGATGTGCTTAATTCCAGAAAACTATATAAACTGCAACAGGCCAAAGTAGCTATTCACTTCTTCATTTGGTCAAAAGTAGTACTTTTATACTGAGGCGTAAAAAAATCCAAAACCATGGCAGTTGCTTTAAGCAACTTTCTGTGTGAATTCTTGACCTTTTGGGCTCAAAATTGTCATTAGAAAAAGCCTGATTCTGACTGAAGCAACCTTCTCATTTACATAGGTGGTGGTTCCAGGATAAACAAAGATAAACCAGATTAGTCTTGCCTGGTACCAACTCTGAATGTGTTTCTACCCTGCTGTAATTTCATAGTAAGTAGGTTTAAGTAGCTAAAAGAATAGGCGGGGAGGGAAGCAATTTTCTGTCATTTCACCTTCCTGAGCTGTCCTGCTGCAGGACCATGTGAACCCTCTCTTCTTGAAAATCCCCAGCTGGATAAAGGGGAATGTGCCATGTGGTTGGAACCAGGACTATTTGATTGATTTGGACCTGTTAAAACTATGAAACTGCCTTTACAAAAAAAGCAACTTTCTAACATTGGAGAGATGCTTGTCATAAAGAGTTGCTTACATTTTTATCCCTCCCTTTAATGTTAAAGGTTTCCTTTTCATTTTAGACATATTAACGTATGCTTAGAAATGTGCCAGCTGCTTCCACTGACAAAGCAAGATGGTCACAGAAGACATTTCTAGGATATGAATGCTTCACAGTGGGGACATGCATCTCGCCATGCAACTTGGGACAAGTTACATTCTTGCCACATGCATTGCAAAGACTGTGTAAGTATAGCTACTATGAGTCACAAGCTGATAGACCATAGCCCTACATCTGCTTCTGTTGTAATGTCATCACAGGGTGTCACAAAATCTAAAGACTAAAAAATAGCTGACTCAAGGTCAGCCAGCTGAAGAAGGATGTGATGATGGAATAAAAAAGAGCATTCTGCATAGCTATATGCTAGGAATGAATATCTTCTATTTCATTCGATTATATATTCTATGCTTACTCATAGAGTAAGCCTACTCATAGGTAGTACAAAGTATCAAGATCTGATTAGAGATAAGAGAATGGTACAGGAATTGCTTGTTTTTACCTCAGTAAATATTGACTTTTTTTTTTTTAGTTGTATTTGATAGCAACCATTTATGTGATAATCTCTTCCCATTCATACTGCTGTAATTAGTATTATGTACAAATCAGAATTGAAGACGTGTATATAATATGCACAGAACAAGAAAACTGGTTGTTCAAAAGGACAAGCTACCAGTAGATATCATTTCAACCACTCATATTTTCCACTGGTTCTCATTTTTTTTTGAATGCCAGCTCAAGAACCTGGCCATAATGTTTAAGGCTTTCCCTGAGCAGGATGCATCTGAGAATAATTCTCTTTTCACTGCACAATGAAACAGCTGTGTCCCTCTAGGCCACTCTCACAAGTGTGAAGCTCTCAGGACTAGATATAAAATGTTCTTAGTTGATGGCTGTCATTTGATGGAAAAGACACATCACAAGAAAAACAGGGACTCCAGTCAGATTCTCTTACACTAAGGAAGTAATCAAAGCCAAGAATAATAATGAAAGTAAAAACCATAAGTTAAACAGCAGTAAATAAAAGCTGGCATGTCTATAAGCTAAGGTTTGGAAAGATGAGCCTGTTAACTAACACCTCCATGGCTACATCAAAACTGATGTGGTGTAGATTCACTGGGATGTACATATTGGCTCCAGCTCTCTATCTGGATACCTAATTTCCATTCTTCTAATGGAAACCAGGATTCAATGAGCTAAGAACTATTTCGGCAGAAGTGTGGGGTCTCTCCCTGGATTTTGTCCCAGTAAGTTGAGCACAAGCAGTCTCACAGTTTGGTCATGTCGGTATCTAAACGATTGAGGTTGTTGGTTCTCACAAACGGCAAAAAGAGCCAGCTGGAAATGAATGTGTTGTATCTTTGTCTTTCCAGTAGAAACATGACTTTGTTTACATCCTCACATTTTATAATGTAACAGGAGTCGTTGTATTTCCCTTCATACAACGCTACTCTTAGTTTTTATTTATTATTTTCCCAAACTTATTTTCTTTGTACACTATTCCGATGAAATCGTTGGAAGAGCTACTTTGGAATCAAAACTATTTCTGCTGGATGGAAAAAAAAAAAAGTTGGGAAATGCTTGAAAAATTATATGTCTGTCAGTCACCACTGAAAATAAAGCATATAATGCTAATTCTCAGCATGCATGAGGATAGAATTCAAGATCAGCTGAACAGTTACAGGTAACCTTGCCTACCTTTGAGCTGTTCAACCTGACAGTTCAGTGTACCACAGCTTTACATTCAGACCTGTTTTATTCCTTTCAGTAAGGAAATACTGAACACAGGATTGGTGGTGTTGCTTGTTTGAAGCAGCAAGTTTCATGGACATGATTGGGTCGAATATTCAACAAATTTCAGACTTTGTTGTAGACTCTTTTTAAAAAAGAAATGGAAAGAAATTTGCTTTTCCTAAGGATCCAGGTGAAGGAATTTAATATAAATAAAAATTATAATTTAATAAGAATCTAATAAGAAATGTAAAACATCTCAGATAAATGGAGAGGCTCATATCCTTGTTGTCCATAAAGAGTGGCAGTCTGTGGCGTTGATTCCTACTCTGTGGGTTCTTTGTGTGGCTCTGGGTTTGTAAATGTAAAAGTGCCACAGTAGAAAACTGTCTATACTGTGTTAACAACTCTACCAATAATGTCCACATGGCTGGAATGTTACCGGTCATACCTTTGGCCTGGACTGACTATCATTCTGGCAGGCTGCTTCATACAAGATTGAGAAGTCAGAACAGTCAGGAATCACAGCAGTGTGATCTTTCTGCTTAGTGATTCTAGGATTTTATCTTGGACCTACAAAAAAAAATTCTGTGTGAAAGTCTTAGTAATTACAAAAGCAGGTGACCTTTCTGTACTGCATGGTGAAAGAGACTAAGTACGCATGTGGCCAGACCACTTGCAGTCAGACTCCCTGTGGTTTATTTTCACAAAGTAAGGCAAATAAACAAGAAGCTACAAGGGTGTTATCTGACAAGGCCTGAGCAACAGTGAGTACAGATGTAATGCCAATGTTTCTTTCATACCTTCTGACTCTCTCATTACCAGACTCAGCTGTGAAGCTGCAGCAAATCCCAGGAAGCTATGGAAGTCTGGTTAGGAGTCACATCAATCCAAACAAGTCCCACCACAGTCCAAAAAGCTGGAGAGGACATCATGTGGACAAGAAGCCTAAGGTGTTGCATTTGACAAATCAATACCAGTGCTTGTAAGATCACATGTACTTCTGTAAGAGGCTAAACTGAACACCCTGGAAAATCAATCTTTATCAATTAAACAGGAAAATGAAAGATTTGTTCAATCGCATTAAACACACTAAGTGGATATTCTTATATTCTTATTGTTTTACTCTTATTCCTTTTCAGGACTAAAATTCTCCTGATTTACTCTTGTTCATGTTGGAACTGATTTAAACTGAGGAAAACTAAATGAATTTTAAGCCCAAATAAAGATACCTATACAGACATATAAAGCGATTTCAGTAATCCACTTGTAATGTTAACAGAAACAAATTTTCACAGCTCTTCCAGTGTAAAAAAAGAAAAAAACTTCAAGACTTGTGCTAGAATTAGAAAAAGAGTTATTATAACAGATATTTTCATTCTTGAGTGTAATTCTGCAACAATATCTTGTGAAAGTTCTCTCGAAATATTTTTCCAAGGGCGAGGAAAGTCAAAATGACAACAAGGTAAGCAAAAAGCCTAAAATAGTAATTTGACAAATATGTAATGAAGAAACAATAAAATTATAATTAAAATATTGTCTTTGATATGCATTAGTACTAATTTGTAAGCGAAAATGTACATTGCCATTTCATGTACTTTAAAAGTTATTCCTATTTTCCAAAAATCCCAGGTAGTGTTAAAATAAAAATCAGAAAGAGATGAAAATAGAAAATTTGTGAAAGTCATTGCAGACTACAAATATAATGTGAGTTTGCTGTTGGTTTGGGTTTTTAATTCAGAAAAAAACCCCAACAAAATAGTGCATTTTTACTTGACTGTTAGTAACAGGTATCAGAACTATCAGGTGTCAGAAAAATTCATTTTGAAGAGGAAGATTTGAGTCACTTAGTCACAAGTGAAAGATAAAATTTGAGATGAAAATAGAGCTGTTATGAATCTCTCATAATTGATTTGGAAAAAATGTGTCTTTGTTTTTTGTTTCTGTCTTTCTGCTATGACCTAAGAATTGAAAATTACATCACACTGCTGCAACATTTCCACATTTTTTCAGAGATTCCGTTTCTACATTATGACTTTTTAACTTAAAGTTCACAATTTTGGGGGGGTTGAAAATTAATTTATGTAAGAGGAGGTTATATTTTAACCATTAACCAAAGAAATGATTGGTATGAATGGAACACATCCAAGAAGAGTAAGCATGATGCAAGCCAGCATGGAAAAAGGCAGATGACATTCAAAGTTGTTATAAGACAACATTTTTACATTAAAGGCAATTAACATATATAGAAAAGCATGTAATCTCTGATAGCATGCCAGATAAAGTGAAGTTGCAGGCCAGGATAAAAAAGGCTAGAATAAAAGTTAACCATATTTGGAGAGGAAATAGCAAAGAAAAACTTCAGTAAATAAATTCCCAATTGAATAGGGTATATAGAAATTGGTAACCAGATCAAACTGAAACATTTACTTGGTTCTATACATTTGTTAAGTCTAAGAAATAAGAACTGCAGCTGCTGGTTCTGAGGAATGTGATACGACAAATAACTCACAGAGGCAACAGAATACCCAGTGGAATCCAGTGCAATTATAATGCCAAGACACAAAGTATATAGGAATGATGAAGTACACTGCACTTAAAACAACTAGCAGAAGAGTTCATAAGAGGATAAATATCGCTTATTTGATTTACTTTTCAGCATTCAACAGGCCAGGTTGACAACATAATTATCTACGTACTGCACTGTAATGTTGGCCATAAAGCACTCAAATTCAAAGTCTCTGTAGAAATGAAGGTGGAAAAAAAAAAAAAAAGCTATAGTAAAATTTAACTTAAAAAATGAGAACTATACGAACATGACAAAGCTTTTTAAAAGGAAATTGAAAGGACAAATAAAAGACTAAATGCTTGCAGATAGCATGACAGACTACTTAAAGAAACTACACCAGGAACTCAGAGTAACTGTATACCACTTATCACAAACACTTTTGAAGGAGAAAAAAAATAGCCATCATGATGAAAAAAACCCCAGTCTTAATAAAGTGAGTATTGTATGCGAATTAGGAAGAGAAAAATGAATGAAGTTGAGCAAATAAAATGCTACAGTATTTTAGAGAAAGAAAAGAAAGATTTTGGAGGCAAATTTTCATGATTTAGCAAGTAATGCTGAGATTTTTTTAGAAACAACAAAACCCATAAAAATTAGAGCCTTCCAGAGAATCAGTGGATCAGTAGGGCTGACATAAGATCATGATACAATACAGTATTGAAATAAGATCACAAGTAACCAAGCCTAAAAACAAAACCAAAAACCAAACAAAAAGAAAAGTTTGAAAAGAAGGAGTCTAGGGGGATTACCACATTACAGTCATTCTGAGGAATGAAATGAGTCATAAAAACTGCCTGCAACTAAAAGGTTAATAGACTAAATGTGTAAAATGGCTCCTAACAAATTGGCAGACCATATGGAACCCAAATATGAAATTGGTGCATTTTAACAATATTGCTCAAATTAGCTTTGGTACTAAACAAATGTGAGTAGTAAAATCTGAGTGAATATGAAGCACTGTAGATAGATGTCATGCTATTGAATGGCTACAGTAAACTGGCAGGAGGTTTCACGTCAACAAGTGCAGGTAAAGTACATGATGAAAAACAGTAACAACGCTCAATATACAAACTATGGACTCCAAAACAGATCTTTGTATCATTCTGGACAGTTAAATGAAGATGTCAGCCCACAGCTCATCAAGTCATCAGTTCAAATAAGAAGTCATTTTTGGAAAAGGAATAGAGATTAAACCACAAAACATTGTTTAAATGCACAGCTGCAGTGTCTAGACTTCTGTATGCAGTTCTGCTCATGCCATGTTCAAAAGAATATAATAGAACTGAAAAGATAAAAAAAGGGCAGCAAAGATGATCAAAGTTATGAAAAGGCTTTCATAAGAGAAGAGATTAAATAGACTAAGATTTTTTAGCTTGGAGAAAACACAACAAAGGGAAAATATGAAAAGATCTTTGAATCGTGATTGTCACTGAGAAGACTAATAGGAAGCAATTATTTACTGTTTCTCCTAAAGCAAGAGCCAGACACTGCCAATGAAATTATCAGGTGGCAGGTTTCAGTCATCTCTGTGGTTTGTACACTCACCTAAGTAACTTGTGGAGACCACTGCACAGGATGTTATGGATGCCAAAGGCCCATAACACAATTAAACAAATTCATGAAACAAAAACCCACCAAGTTTTAATAGAAAAAAAAAATTCTATTTGTGTTTTATTTTCTTGCTTTATTTTATTTGGACCCTTAATTGCACAGAGGTGTAATTGTCCTAAAGTCTTTGTATAATCCCTAGAGAGTGACAGGAAATTCCACAAGGTGACTCAGATGTTATATACAGGTGGATGATTGAATTACCTTCAGCTGATAGAAGTGAAGGACAATCATATAATACAGTTTCCCTAGACTGCATGATAAGCTGTAGTTTGTTACCTCACTGTAACTTCTGTATCTCAGCCCTTACCAGACAGAGTTGTTTTCATATCTTTTAAAAAATACTACAGATTAATATCTTACACACTAAAGAAAATGTTTAAATCAGGGTGGTAGTTGCTGAATCAGTGCTTGCACTGCACCTTCACAGCAATTTTTATTACTCTTGCATTCATATCCATTATTCTGAATGTCAGGGAGCTATTTTTAAGTACAAGGTTGGTTCAGTTTAATAAAAGATATTAAAATATCTGCATGAGAGGAATTAAAAGAATTCCTTATTAAGAATTTAGTTTCATAAAAATAAATGTATATGTAGCTAACTGCATGACTTCTACAGAGAAGATAGATTTTACAGGAGTAACATTTTAGAGTCTACACTAAAATATTGATATAGTAAGACAGATAGGATCAGGATTATAAAAGTCACAGAAAATATACAGTTAAAAATTTCAAGCATACAATAAGAAATTTGGATACCCTTTCAATAGTTTTTTAATATTACTAAATTACTGTTTTATGCTGAACCTCCTTCTGTTCAATTGCCTTCAGGAGTAGAATAATAATAATTAATTCTTACATTTGTTATAATGACAGTTTCTGATTATTTTTATGAAAGGCAATAAAAAAACTTAGCTAACTTTCAAAAAGTTAAAGGGTCTGAAGACCAAATCAGAAACAATGTTAATGGACTTAATGGGACAGTATTGGATATTGATGTATAGTGCTACAAGGCAACATATAGAGATAGGAAAAGGTGTGTAAAGCTGTAAATTAAAGAAAGTCTGGTACTACATCCAGTAATGCATACGCTTGCCTTACCATACTGTAAACTAGGTAAAGTTAGAATATTTTGCAAACTGTAAATTTAACTGTGAACAGGAAAGCACAAATTAGTATAACAGCATCTTAGCCGTGGTTCCATTTCCCTTCATTTCTGAAATAGAAAACTACAGCTATTAAAAATATCTAATTACAGGTTTCACAAAACTTTGGGGGTTTTCACTTACAGATGAGTGGGGTTTGTACATAAAGGATTCACAAAAAAAATTAGAATGTTTTCCTATGGAACAGGCAGGGTTTGCTTTTATCTTTGCTTTTGTAATAAATGTAGTTTCCATCTTCTCTCCTTCTGTATAAGGTTTGTGGGCTGCTTTTTTTTTAAAAAAGGAGAGGTTGTGTTGAGATTAAGAAAAAAGGAAACTAACCTTGAAAAAGAAAGTAGTCAAATTTCCCAAGGAAAACTGACTATCTCGAGGGGGTGAAAAAGTTAAAAAAACAACAATCCAGATGAGGTGTTTACTCCACTAACAGTTTATAACATAACGAAGTTGGAAAAGAAAATAAAAAAGTCAAAGTTATTTTAATGATGCACTCTACACAATATTTACTACCTGAGATAGCTCTGGGGGCACTTACAGAGTTAAATAGCTGTTATGAGGGTTACTCTGTACATGAGAAGGTACGTAACACATTCTTGATGATTCTGTTTGATTTACTGGAAATGCAGCTGAGTCCTTATCTGTTTGAGCTTTGTAAGAGAGCAGACTAATTTGCCCTTAGTAACGGTGATGCAGAATAGCAACTTGTGAGACCAGCTGTATATGGCGAAGTATTACCGGCAAAGCTATGTCACGTAGAAGTGTGAAAACCCACAAGACAGCCCCAGTTCTCACAGCTATTTGGCAGAAAACTCTGACATTTGCATAGCTGTCTGTACGTATATTTAGTCTAGTTTAGTTCATCTCCTTTGAGGACAGGATGCGGAAAGGTTAGAAGGAGACCTCTTTGCCAGCATGTGCAATGCTTCCAGCAGCTGGGTCTGGTGATGGATTTGAGGTGAGCAAGGCAGGTGTACTCCTGCAGATAAAATTCACCTTAGCACTAGTGATGGCACAGACTACAGAGGGTGTGAGACAACAGGAGAGACCCCAAGTATCTTAAACAAATATTTACTAAGATTTAAAAGGATTGCTACTGTATGTTTATGAAATACCAGTTGATTCTTAAATGTATTTGCCAGGGATTAACAGCTATTCCAGAAGACATTGATATTTAATGAACATACAAAAACTGCCTTAGATGTAATAAGAGGTTAGGTTTAATAAGATCATGAATTACTTCAACTCACCAAATGATAAAAATTTACAGAAGATTAACACTATGTAAGGTACAGATATCTTATATAGAGGTTAATCCTTAAATTAATGTTTTTTATTCATCCCTTGTATTTAATTAACTTAAATTATAGTAGTTCCAGGAGTCAGATAAATACATTAATTTATTTTGATTTTAAGTAGGTCCCTGTAATCTAAGACCATCCAGTTCCTTATCTGTGAGTCATTTCAGTAAAGTGTTTCAGAATATAGGGCTTATTAGAAGATAAAGTACAGATTTGTTTCAGATTCTAATTTTAAACATCCAACACACTACTTTTTATCTTCTGGTGCCAGCAATTTGGCCATAAGAATTCTAATGAAAAATCCAGATAGATCAATATTTAAGCAGAGCATCAAAAACTGTAAACCTTACACGTGCACACAGTTTTCTGAGTGAAGAAACACTCATACAAGTACGTAGAAGAGGGAACAACATTGGTGGAAACAGAAAATTTATTTCTCATGTGGAAGAGAGATCCACCACCTCCCTATCATGACTGATAAAATGAGAAAGATTTTCCGAATAAATTAGTGATGATGACTCCAGAATAAACTTGGGGTGTAATCATTTAACTCCTATACCATGAAAAAGAGACATGGAAACAAAAAATATTGTGATAAAAAATGGCCAGTGTGTAAAAATGTTGGTTACTGCAAAAAACAGTGAACTGATTTAATCTTTCACAACTTAAGATATCTACAATTATTGAACTCCGTCTTAGTCATCTTGTACTGACAGTAGAGAGCAATGAGAATCTGAGGGTGTGATTCATCTAAAATAGGTCAAATGAATCATGCTCCAGAAGTAACTGTGTCTAACTCCTTGTTAATTCTTGTCAACTAATTAACTATATAGAATGAGGGTAACTAGTTCAGGGGAATGTAAGACAGGGGGTGAAATAGTAGGGATAAAGTTCTTACGAAGTTGTGTGCTGTTCTTTTGTTCAACAGGGTTGAAAGTGTAGAGGTTTGGGATGTCAAAATTTATTTTTCTTTTCTAGATCCCTGAGTAAAGGTTTTCCAGTTTTCTTGTACTTATAAAGGACTATATACCTAGGAGAATACCTAAGCCTTATTTCTGAACTTTTTGGAAAGGTAAAATTTACTATTTTTACTTTTATTATATTTTCCAGAGCACTCTGTTCCTAAATCTTGCCAGGAAACTACATCAATTCACTAAAAACCTAGATAAAATTAACATTGCTTAAATTTCGATGGCTTTAATTTATTTTTTAATTTATTTATTTTTTTTTTATTATTGTTTTCTTGCTACCAAAGCTTATGCACATAAATAGTTACCTGACATTGAATTAAAACCAAAAGTTATGTTTTGTTGATTTTTAATAATAAATAAACATCACAATGTGTTCATTCAAAAAGGAAAAGGTGGCACAACTCTGCTGACTCTGATGAACTTCCCTGTGAAACTGCAAGCCCATGTATGATATGGAATATGTTATAGTTTAGAGTATTTTAATTCCAGATAGTATCTTAGAAGAGTACACATTTAAATCACTTTTTTCAGATAATTACATTCAAAAAAGTGCTCTGCCTTTAACAGCGAGGCAGTTTCTTATTTCTCAAGAAATTTGAGAGTGTTTTGTTTACTTTTTTCCTTTCTCTGAGGAACATATTATCTTCAACTTCTGATTCATTATTTTTTTCTTTCTTCTTCCTGTAACTTTTTCTCTCTCTGTCTTTCCATACTTCTGCATATCACAAAAAGGATCAAGTTTACAATAGGGAAAGCAGCTTTATGGTACTTATCTTTCAAATGTGCTTGTAAAGAGTTTAATTATAGGAGTCTTCTTTTTAATAAATGATGAGCCAGCTACTGTTGTCACGTATACCTCTGAAAAGCTGCAGAAATGTAATAAATTTACAATGAACTTTAATTCTACTGACATATGAAGCTATGTCTTAAAAGAATTTAAAGAAATATTTCAAATAGCAAAGAAACTTTTAGATTCTAAATAGTAGCATTTTTCATCTTAAAGAGGCTACACGTCTCCTGATACCACTTAAAAATAATAGTGAATAGCGATGGGGTAAGATTTCTTAAAAACAAGATGAAGGTGGTTTCCCAACTTCCATTGATCTTGTAACCTGTCTTTGAAATACTCTTCTTGTGTCAAAAGTCTAGCCACATCTATATTCTCCATATTCTAAGAAAAAATGTGAATTGAATACAAAATAAAACATACAATATTTTAAAAAGAATACAATTTAAATAGTAATGAAAAGAAAAAATGCCACCAAATATGGATATCAACAGTTTAATGTAAAGAAAATGTATCCATAAGTTCACAACTCTTATAACTATATACCTATAACTAGGCTTAAACATCTTGAGGGATTTATTTTCACACTATGGTGAAACCAGAAAATTTAAATTTAAATTATCTTGAAATTACCATTCAGTGATAATGGACTCTGACCTCCAGACAGGGTGAAACCACCACAATCTTGAGAACATCCTTATTTGTTTATTACAAGCCTAAATGTTCAAGAAAAATATTTTATGCAATTATGTGGTATTTCCAGTGATTTAAGGGAAGACAGTTTCAACTTTACATGATCTTATTTTAGTTTTTATGCTCTAATTCAGCAGTATGCTCTGGCTACTTTCACACACAGAGAATCACACAGAACATTAGGAGTTGGAAGGGACTTTGAATTATCCTATAGTCCAACCCCTTGCCCAAGCAGGATCACCTAGATAAAGTTACATAGGAGTATGTTACAGTACTCTTGAGAAGCAAAAAGCAGTCACAGCACTCTGGCAAGTTAAGCTGGGTTTAAAGCTTTTCTCACATCAGTGCCTGCAGCATTCAACATGGTTTTTCTTTCTCCATTCCTCTCTACTCAATGCCGTTCCCCTAAAAAACACCTGACTTTCTATGGACCCAGGTATTGTTGCGTCATAAAACTCAGAATTGAGAAAGGAGAGATAAGAAAGTGGTACCTGACATAGCTGAGGGTTCCATTCAATTTTCTGTGTTTTGTAACATAGACACAAATCTTTCAAATATTTTAGTCAAATTGTTTTATTTTACCCTTTTAAAAATTATTTGCCTATAGTCAAATACTAAGTTTATTAAAAACAAACCCACAAAACAAAACAACACCCCCCCATCCACATAAAAAAACTCCCTCAAAACCCAAAACACAGGCTGAAAATTTGGTACCAACTGTTTCCATAAACTATTTTGATTTTTTTTTTTTTAACAAAAAGAATTAGTCCCTTTAGGAGTAAAAAACCCCAAAAATGATACATTGCTAGGGCCACATAATATAATTTCCCATATTATATGTGAAAAATTTCTACTGTAAATAAAATATGCCTATAGAAGAGAAGTGAAGCTGATATTTTCTGATTATAAAGGTATGGTATGAACTTTATATTGAGTTATATAATGGGGGGGTGGAGGGGTTATTCTTTAAATAAGAAGTAATTTCAGATAAACATATAGAACTTTGTTGTCTTTATGTGAACTTTGCTTACAACAACTAAATACTATAGGGACAAAGGACAGAATCCTCACTTCAAGATTATTCATACTAGTGTGCACAGATGTGATAGGCCACGCAAATTACAGATGTGCTACAAGTCTCTACACATTGTCAGAACAAAACACAATTCCACTTGTGTTTCTTGTGTTCTTATTCTATATATTTGGCACAGACCTTGTCAGGTTGTTTGGACTAGACATCATGTCCAATGTGTAACCTAAATTTCACTTTTTATGTAAGAACAGCATTTATTTGCTCAAGGGAAAACTGGATCAGATAATGAAATTATCTATAAGGAATTTAACTCACAACTCTGAGAAAAAGTTGATAGGCTGCCCCATGAAAATTCAAGGTGTACATCCCTTTATGTAAGTAGACACTGCAATTATATTGTTATATATGGAATATTAAATGTGTCTATACATATGTATATATATACATACAGTCATATATTTTTTTAACTATATATAAGGTTTTTATATAGAGGTTTTCATCTGATTGCTATATTTTTGTTTGACAGCTTCTGCCTCATTATTATTAGACTTTCAAAAAATAAGCTTCATGATAAAAATACTTTTTTATGTAATTTGTGATTTGTTTTCATATTTGTAGCTAATACAAGTACACAATCTTTTAAAGGTTTTAGTGTTCTCTACTGATAAGATATAGATTTATATAGATTACAAAATCAAATTTTCAGGGACATCAGTTAATAATGTCTTCTGTACGTATTTGTGCATGTGTGTAGATATATAATCACATACATACTACATATCACACAATTTTTCACAGAATTGTAGGGGTTGGAAGGGACCTCAAGAGATCATTGAGTCCAACCCCCCTGCCAAACCAGGCTCCCTAGAACAGGCCACACAGGTAGGCATCCAGATGGGTCTTGAATGTCTCCAGAGAAGGAGACTCCACAATCCCCGACAGCCCATTCCAGTGCTCCGTCACCCTCACCATTAAGTCCTTTCTCACATCAGTGCAGAACCTCCTATGATCCAGCTTGTGACCACTGCCCCTTGTCCTGTCCCCACAGGCCACTGAGAAGAGGTTGGCCATCTCCCTTTGTCTCAAACACTTCAAATATTGATAAACATTGATGAGATCCCCTCTCAGTCTTCTCAAGAGTGAAGAGATACAGATACACTAATGACATTAAAAGAAATATTAAGAGATGAAGGATTTTTCACATGTATTAACAGAAACGTCCCCACTGATTTATATGAGGTAGTTTATGTGTATAAAGCTGAAAGAATATGGACCTAAATTTAAAAAAAAGTACATTTACCTGTGTTAAATAAAGGTTGGGGTTTTTTTCTGTGTCACAGTATGACTTGGTTATACTGGGCATATGCTCCTCTCCATTTCATGCTGCAGAAGGGAGCAGATGGAATTAAATATAGCTTGGCATACAGCAGAGGAGCAACCATGGAGCAGTATTTTTTACTACCATGCAGGCACTACCAGCTCCATATACATTAGAGATGAAACACAGAAAAGGGCATGTCACCTTCAGGAAAGGGTAGTAGTCAGTGAACATCTGTTATACATGCGGTGTTCCCTGTAGAAAGAACTGAAACATGATGAAATATGCATCAAAAGTTCCCTATGCACTGAGGTACATTAAGTCCCTTTCAAACCATATGAAGCCCACTTGGGGAAGGGAGGTTATTTGAGTGCAGCAGCTGGAATAGGAGAAAGCAGCAGCAGGGAATGGAAAACAGCTGTTCTGCCATTCTGGAGATTGGGATGGGCAGTAGGTGCAGAGAGGCTGATACACGGCATGCCTACATCGCTGATGTAGAGTAGACAAAGTTTCGCTGAGCAGTAATTAGTTAATCATGCCGCAGCTCTGCCTTTGAGCAAAGTCCGTGTTAAATGCTAAGCATTATTACATTGTATTAGGGTTTCTTGTTGTGAAGCTCTACATAAGCCAACCTCCCCTTGATCCTCTACCACGGTGAGCTTTCCTGTAGAAGAGTTTGTTCACAGAAAGAAAGGCTGCAAGTGTCCCCTTTCTTTAAGGGTTACTCAGATCTAGACAGTACATTGCATCCCAACATTTAATTATGACATCATAAAAAGAAGCAGGGCGGGAGTGGAGCTTCAGGACCGCAGGGCCTAACCTCGGGATACATTAAAATAAATCCAGGTTACTGCTGACTAATGTGTATTTAACCTGTTTTAAAAACTGCCAAGAAGGGGGATTCTTTAACGTACATGGGTAGCCTGCTTCAGTGCCCAGCTATCCTCGTAGCAAAGTTCTCCCTCATATTAAACCTAAATAGCTCTCCCAGCAAACTAAACAGAAAGAAAAGGAAATAAAAAGCAATCACCATCCTATTTATAACAACATTTTATATACACAAAGACTTTTATAATGTTTCCCCCCAGACTTCGTTCATTTAAACAAACACAAATTCTAAACAAACACTTTTCTTAAACTTCACCCATAGGCAACGTTTTTAAGCCTGTATTTTCTGCTGTTATTCTCTTTGTTGAGTTTGAATTTGTCCGTATCTTCCTTGAAAACATCTCTACAACCTGAGTATGGTGTCTGTGTCACTAATTAGTGTGCTGCAACTCTGGCCCAAATTAAATTATACAACTTTTTACCCTCTGGAAACCAGGGCATAGAAGGAAAGTAGTATATACACAGAAAAAGGGCCAGGAAAAGGACAGGCTGGATTAGTGCATACAGAAATTAGGAGATACACTTTGTTCCAAAAGAACAAATACAATTAGTATTATTCCAGCTGAAGCATTGCTGAATGGAATAATTAACTCCCGTCTCTTATTTAAGACACTTCTGTTATGTTTTCCCCAGCTGAACATTAAGCTATTGATAACTGCAGTCCAAGTTCAGGTTTCCAACTAATACGCTTTACAGTAACTCCACCTAAAGAATACTCCTTCCTTTTGGTAGTAGGTATTGTGGCTGGAATGAGACTGTGTCAAAACTTAACCAATATTGTTGTTTATCATATCTCTATTTCCTGCTGACTCAATAAGAAGGGAAACAAAAAAAAATATTGATTTAAAATGAGAGAGATGTTCTACTTATTTTATCTCATTTACATAACTGAATAAACACACACATATATGTGTGTGTGAATGTTTTTAAATTACAATTCCGTGTAAGCTTAATTAATAGAAAATTGTAAATACTCCATACAAGGACATTTTCAGGCACAGTCCAAGAGGCAGGAATAGGCTCTCTTGTCCTATTACAGTAGGTTCCTTGATACTAAGTATCCAGCCAATATATGAATATATACCCTAAAATTTTCATTAACAAAAGTAAGCACAGGCAGAGAACATCCATTTACCACCCACAGAAATGCACAAAGCCTGAAACAATGAAAACTATCTATTTTCCGATTTCCTTGTTCCAAAGTTGTTGATTTTTCTATGCCCCCACTTTTCTTTCAATTTATGAAAGGAATCTGAAAAGAAGAAATGTTAGCTGAAGATAATGATTTTGACATAGAAGGGTCTCCTCTTACTGAGAACTGTAAATCCTTCTCTTGCTCTTCTACTGGGAATAAAGAAAAAAAAAAAACAACCAACAACTTATAGATTCCAAGCTTTCCAAGAGCCAACTGCACTACAATGACTGTGCTCAGCCCTGGGAAAGGCAGTGTCAAAACAGAAAGTACAGACAAGATGTGATGAGATTTACCCCAGTGACATGGGAAGGATATTCTGCTTTGTCGCCTCTAAAGCAAAGCACGACGAAATGAGCACCTACAGCTACAGAACCCAAATGTTAGAATTTCCACTCACATCTCAGACATGAGACTTACAGTAACAGACCCATGATCTTAGAGTGCATGTCATGCATTAATTTGCAAATAAACTCATCAAAGGAAACTCTAAAATTTATTAATAATTTTTATTGCTACAGTCTCAACCTTTCAAGATGTTAGTAATAATATATCTCAACTGACTTGGAGATGAAGCTTCCAACAAAAACAGAATAAAGGGCAAAAAATAGAGATAATTTTCAATCACTGGATTAATTTGTAATTATATAATAATGAGAAATGGCGGAGGGGACAGAAATGAAATTACCTGAAAAAATGTAGCATAGTGCACCAAATATCCATTTGCATGGATATAATCCCTTCTTTGTGTGTCACAGTGACATATTTTGTGTGTGTACAGATGCAGAAACTTTCTGTATGTTTTGAAAGTCAGTTATAGAAATTCCCCTCTCTACATCCCCCCCCCTCCCCCCCAATTTGTGGCTATATACATTAATTAAATGTAGAATATGCTATTCACAAAACTTCAACTGCTAACAGATACATGGTGTAACAATATGCCAGATGCTGAAACGTGCACCTGATTAAAAACCCGGTTTGGCAGAACCCAACTCCTGTTGAAAAGCAGGATAATAGGCAATAACAGGCAGCAATAATAGGCTAAGATACTCTGATGCAAAGTGTATTCACTGTCACTTCAGCTGCCAGAATGTTTGCACTGCTTTTCTATTTTGTATCAATGTAGGCAGATAAGTAAGTAGTCGAGGTATTAAGCTGATCCATCCATTCTCCATTAGGATGCCACTTCACTTCCTTTTCTGATTTCTTCTAGGACAAACATCTGTTTCCTCAAACTTCTTCCTTGCCTGGATAGCCTTGCCTGAAATCCAAAGCTGCTCCTGTTCTTACAAGAAGAGCACGCTACAGAGGGAAGCTGTGCTTGGGAATACTCCCACCTCTAATGAGGGAACACCAAAGAAACTGTTTTGAAGCACACCTGATTAATTGTCAACCTGACATCACAGGGTGACACTCATGAATCTAGAGTCAGTATTGAAATAACTAAAGTGGAAAAAGTGAACTGGTAGACTAGTAGGGGGTCTAAAAATGAATCCAGAAAAATATTCAACATATCTGGGGATCTAATTAATGTTTGGGGATCTGATTAATTTTTATAAATATTTGAAGTGTGAGAGACAAAGGGAGATGGCCAACCTCTTCTCAGTGGCCTGTGGGGACAGGACAAGGGGCAGTGGTCACAAGCTGGATCACAGGAGGTTCCACACCAATGTCAGGAAGAACTTATTCACAGTGAGGGTAACGGATCACTAGGACAGGCTGCCCAGGGGGGTTGTGGAGTCTCCTTCTCTGGAGACATTCAAGACCCATCTGGATGCCTACCTGTATGACCTGCTCTAGGGAACCTGCTTTGGCAGGGGGGTTGGACTCGATGATCTCTCGAGGTCCCTTCCAACCCCTACAATTCTATGAAAAATTCTGTGAAACTGCATCAGAGGAAAAAAACCCTCATAATACTATGAGTTTAAAACATTAGATAGGTAGAAGACTTCTTTTTTTCCCATATCCACCATATAATTTTGTTAATATACAATACAGTGACAAATATATCATAGACTACTGAGATTAACATGAGAAAAATTATGGCAAACATCTGTACAGTAAAGGCAACTAACCTATATTTCTGTCTGGTTCAATTAACTTAGGTTCAAAGGGAGACTATTATTCTGATCTCTCAAAGAAAGGATATTACAGAACATTTGCATAGCCTAGCTCAGTCTAGGGAAGGAAGTCTTGCAAAGGTGTTACCTAGATCATCTTTAAATGGGTGTTTGAGATCAAGGCACTTAAAACATTTGAAACTTTTATGAGTTCACTTCTCTGGGTAAAAGTGAAGTATATTAATCTAAAGGTTTAATACCGATAGGAGTTTCAATATTCCCTTTCACCAAGGACTCCATAAGAAGGATGAAACCAATAATAATGCTTCTAATTCTCTGAAATTCAGAAGTACTGTTTCATTGAACAATGGACTTTCAGCAGAAAAGTTGTAAGCAAGTGCTGGCAGTGGTTTAAATGACTTTGTCAAACACACTGAAGTGGGCATCAAATTAATATAAATATGATCTTATTCTTCATAAAAGCCTGTAATTTTACATAAATTTTCAATCTTGAATTAAAAATCCCACTATTAGAATATAGCAAAAAAACAAAAATAAAAAATCAATGTCTCCAGGGTGCTTATAACAAATTTGGTCAATCAGAATCAGATACAGAATAGGTAAATTAGTCTTTGTCCTATGATAATCTCCATCTACGATCAAACAAGTGATCGCACAAAGCATAGGAGCCAAAAAAACCCCCAAAAAAACAAAAACAAAAACAAACCAAACAAAAAAGAGAGAGAAAAGTTCCCTGGAAAAGAACAAATTAAGGGGGACTGGACAATTTTCATTTTGTGTGGTTTCACCTAACCATTGTCAGAATTTGTAGTTCTAGAAACAGACACCAGTAAGTTATACTAAGAAAAGGAAAAGAATTCACAATTGATTTCCTGTTGTAGCTTGCCTGGATAACAATCAGATAAAAGGGAAGAATGGGTATTGCATATAAGTCCTGACATAGAATAGCAAATTAACATCCTTACCTCACCATGCTGGAGAGGTGAGCTAGAAGGGACTATAGTGCTGGACATAAAGACTCTTATGTGGTGCCAGAATAGGTAGTGCAGTCTGACAGTTTTTCATATTCTGGGTACAGATAGAGTGTAATAGGAGATGTTATGTCCAGGGGAAAATAATCTACAGGAGGAAGCAATGTATTTCACAAGTTGTGTCAGCTTTGGGGGGACTCCCAGTCTCCAACAGTTTCTCAGCAGAGGCCATCACCAGGTCTGAGAACTTTGAAAAGAAATATTTCCCCACAATCATCTTCTTCCATTATCTCATTAAACTGATGCACTCATAAAAGAGCCCATCATTCCCAATGGCATAGAAAGCATTGGTGATGATGTCAGACAGCAGAAATTTGCTTGATGAACTTTCTGCACTTATCGGTCTAGACTGATTCTCACTCAGTTAAACAGAATGGATTTTAATTATCAGACAGGCTCAAGCAAGATTATGGCAAGAAAATCAATGAATAGTTCAGAAAAAAACCCTGGTGAAAAATTCTGATAATTTCTGGTCTGCTGCAGATGGATAATGCAGAAGACTATTTCAGTGATCATTCTTATTTAGAAATTGATCAAATAAATGTACAGGTTACTTCAGACACATCCAGTGAATGTGTTCCGTCAACAAACTCAAGAGTTTACAGAAGTTCTGTAACACTGATGTAACTGTAATTCCTAAGTCTGTTGCATGTGGGACAGCATCACTTGTGCTGTATATAGATTTTTGTTGTGATGTTGAAGAAAGAAGTATTAGGTTTTAAAGGTATATTTAAAATATCTTTTCATTCCTAAAGATACATTTCAATCTTTTGTACTAGTCACCTAGCTTTAGATCACAACAGTGCTGTTCTACAGAGAAGCCTGGTGAACAACACAGGTTCTAGAGGAATCTCATACCCCATGAGTATGAGAACATGTCAAAGAGTTTTCTTTTACCCTTCCTCCAAGGAGGTACCTCTGTTTTGTATTTATTCTCAGGATTCGTGATACTGTTAGCGAGGCAACAGCCCACGCAGGAATGCCCCCTCTCTGGGATGCAGGTGTGAACAGCAAGCAAATGTGTTGAAAGAAAAGATGCAAGGCACTGTGATACAGCAAAAGCTCAGCAGTAAAGCTACCAAATTTGGAGATGCTTAATTTCTTGGATGATTTTGACAATGACAGGGAAAAGTAGATTTATGTTAAAGAAAGAAAACACAGACAAATAAAAAAAAAAACCAACCCCCCCCAAAAAAAAGGAAAACTTTCAGAAAGGAAAGGAAGGAAAATTTAACAAAGACAATGATTTATGAGTAACCACAAAAAAGCCTATAACTCTATATTGTTTTACTGATTATAAAATAAACACAACCATTACTCACTAAGGAAAGCATAAAATGGACATCTTGCTGCTGCGCTGCTTCCTTGTAGATATCATTTATGCTTTATGATATTTTCAGCTTTGGATATCTTTTCAAGAAATACAGGTTATTGCTGTTATGCTTAAACAACATGATTATTCTGTTATATAAATACAAAATGTGAATAATATATGCTACTTCAGGTGGAACAAAAAGGTATCTTGACAGACATATTCAAAACTATTGATTCTTGTTAAGACTTCCAAGTAGGGTGATCTGAAACTGTCCAAGCTAGTGATGGGGTTTCAAGTTTCAGCAAAAGAAGTGAAATAAATAAATAAATAAATAAGGTAAAGCAAACAAATCTATCTGAACCCATTCCATTGAAAGAGTAGAAGGCATATGGAACAAGATGCTTAGTAAAACAGCTGAATCAGATAGCATAAGTAAGCTTAAGAGACAGATTCATGCAGTAAGTGTCTTGGAATTTACAGAAAGAGAATATAGGGTTGAGATAACTAAAATGGGACAAACTTATTTTAACACAAAACTTACTGTCCTGATAAATTGTATAGGATTGGGCTCTTTCACCCCTTTATTTCCGTGAAGTCCAGGTGATGAACATTCATAAGCATTTCATAATGAACCTTAATTTGCATTATCTTTCCAATTTGTGTGATTGTTGACTATCAACACCAGGCAAAACTTCACACCATCCACTGTTTTTATTATTTTAATGTGAATCATAAATCAAGCTTGGTTACCTCCCATCCCATGCTTAAATCAGAAGATGTCTTGCCTAAAAAAATATTTATTTTTCACAAGACTTCCTGCTTCTCTATTACTGATAGAAGCACAATTGCCATAGTGCTACAGAATTTTTTTTGTCTTAATATAACCTTTTAATTTTGAAGCTGTCTAGGCTAGATTTACTCAAAACTGTAGTTTAATGGTACTGCTAGCATTCTTATTACTGCATGGATAGAATTGGACTAGTGAAAAAGTGTCCTTTTCAAGAGCAACCTCAAACTTAACTAATTTTTAAATTAGTCAAGATCCTCAATTCACATTTAATAGTGATGTTTTTGTGGTTTTTTGTGTTTTGTTTTTGGTTTTTTTTTTTTTTAATGCCAGAAAATCCAGAAATTAGTAGTGTTCTAAAAGCAGAAGTTAAGCTATTTTAAACAACTTAAAACAACAGTAATCAAGCTTGAAACTTTGATACAAAATAGTGAATTCCCTTGCCTGTGCACAACCCAGAACAATGGCAGAACTACAACTTTTGATACGGTTTCAAGTACTGACATAGACAATTGTTTCCAGAAAACTGTCCATCTCTGTTTCCAGGAAAACAATTTTTCTGTAAAGAAAATGCGATCCTTTTTCTATCCTAATCACATCTATAGTATTTCTCACCCTCTTTCAACTTGGCTTATGACTAGAGAAAGCAATTTTGTTTATCTTCTTTCAAAAGAGAAAAGTTACTTTGGGCTAAGAGCCCTACTCCTACTAAGCTCAGTGACAAGTCGCTGATTTCATTGGGAACATCACATTGCGCCACATTTGTTACCGCAATGATCTGTAACCCCGCAAGGTGCTTGTTGCAGCTTCAGTTTTCATGACATGCCAATGACTTTATTCCAGCATGCTTGAGACAAAAGAGTTCATACAAGTAAATAAATTGATATTATTTCCATTTGTAATTATGTTGGGTAGGAGAAGAAAAACAAAAGAAAATTGAAGTTGTTTATCTCTCCATCCTCATTTTTTTCCTCTCTCTTTCTTTTTTTTCCCTCGGTGATGAAATTCCTGTTATCACCCACTGCTGCAGATCAGTGACTGACACTACTTAACATTCACAGTTCAATATATGTTTAATAAGAATGTGAGGAATTCATATGAGCCACTGGAGTAAGTAGATTGTTGATGAATAGGGCCCCTCATCTAGATATAATGGCAAGTGCAAATCACATATAACTCTTTGCATTATAATGAAAATAAGCAACGGGAATGGTTGGCTTAATCTGGTTACCAGAGTTTTTACAAGTCTTAATGTTGTTGGAGAAACTGCAATATTATGAACTCTGGCCATACAATCTAATTTTTTTTTTTTAATTTGAGAAGAAAATAATTTTCCTAATGAAACTTTTAGTATTTTTTTAACTATTTCATGACTTAGTAGATGGAAATTCAGAGATTTTGTATCTTTCTTACAGAAAACTCAGAAAATTAGACACACAGCCAAACAGCTTGTTAAAAAAAAAAAAAAAAGAAGTCCTGTACTGCGTCTTTATACAGATCAATGTCCAATTATAAGCAGAGAGTTGCTGTGGCAAAAGGTCAGGAAAAAATAATCTTTCTGGCATTTATTACTTGGAAAATAAGGTCATATATGAGGTCAACCTTCAAATTTATACAGTATAAATTATTCTGCAGCATTCTAAGTTTTCCACAGAGCAAAAATTATACTGCAATCTCAACATAATCAGAAAAATGAAGTTGAACTTGCTTTTCCTGATGACTGTACTACAAATCAGACTAGGCTAAGCAGCAAAAAACCCCTCCTATTTCAAATTAATCAACAATTAATAAAATTTTATATTTCTGCTTAATTATAAATATGTCTCTAGTAAGACTGAACTATTTAATAATCTTTTATACCATCTTTAACACTGAATCTTCTTCCTCACAACAAACTAAAATAACAGCTAACATACAAAACATTTAAAAATAATTCATTGGTGCATTTCCTTTTGCTTACAGCCTGGATGCGAAACACAAATACACACAATGCTAGAGTACTCAGCCTGTCTGATGGTTTAAAAAAAAAAGAAGTGTCTTTTTTGAAATAAAAGATCTCATGATTAGATAAAACACATCTGGAAAAAATGAATTTGACACAGAGTTTGAGGAAATAAGCATGCTTGTTTGTCAGAATGAATGCTTGCAGAGAGCACTGTCATTGTCCTGATACAAGTGAGTTTAGCTGTTTCACAGACACTCATCTTTGGTACCTTCACAGGATGTGAATGAAATTACACTGAAAATCAGATTATGTTATTATTGGACACCTCTCACTCTACTATTAATTGCAAAATCAACACTACAAACAGGAAAATACATCCATAAAATGAAAACATCTTCTGATACATTTTTACTCTTGTCTCATATCCCAAGCTGCCTTTTTTTTCCTTTTTTTTTTTCTCCAAACTACATGAGGAATGTAAATGACTGGTGTTCTTTTATCTGTTGCATTCATGTCTAGTTTGGGTTTCTGAATCACGTGTTGGCAGAGGGGCTATATATATTAAATCACAGGCAATGCCAGTGGAGATAAAGTGCATTCTAATAAATTTAGAGAAGTACTAATTTTTTTTTTGTTTTGCTTTAATCTGCTTTGGATATTTGTGGTTTCATTTCATGTTCATTCTGAAAGATACTGAGCGTTCTTTGCTCTGGACTAGCCACATAATTTTCTGTTTTCTCTGACAGCATTATCAGTGGGCTATTCCACCTTGATAAAACACAGCTGCAGTACTAATAGTTTTATAATGACGGCTTAAACTTTATGCTTTTGTAAGCATTGGAGGCTTCACTCACCTTGTTCAAGTGGCTGGCTTTTAGTTGAAGTAGTTTTCATCTTGAGTGCCTCCCTAACAGACATGTCACAGCAGGAGCCTTTGTTAGTGTCTTGGTCACTGTCAGCCTGATCACTGTCCCCATGCCCGCTGTCCCTCAAGCTGGCTCTTTCTGGATCCTTGAACGTGGAGCTACTGAAATACATAGTAAAAAAAAAAGAAAAAAAAAAGAAAAAAAAAAGAAAAAAGAGAGAGAGAGTTGTATTTACTTGTTCTAAGTTGAATTGTACTCTCTGGCAAAGCAATTTTGACAAGAATGCAAATGGGGAAGCCGAGAAAGTTATTTAATAGGCCTTACCTTTGAACAAACTGCTGCCTGCTGCCCATGTAATTGGGCTCTGCGGGAAAATTGTCTGTCTGTGAAAGAGAAGGAAAAAAATACGTATAGTTGTACACTGGACAAATCTCCTGCAGAGCAACAAGATTTCCTAGAGGAAAAATGATTAATAATTCAAAAAATTCCCTTAATCTTCAGATTTGTACATTTTAATTAAATTGGAAAATGCTGGCATGTAATTATGTGCTCAGAACAATTAAATGATTCCAGTCCATAAATTACCTGCTAAAGTAAACAATGAGTCTCCAGTAAGTGGCATTCTCTGTTAGTAACCTGACAGATGACACTGTTTATGTTTTTTCATTGGTTAGATATTAAGACTGATGGTTATTGAAAATGAGAGAAAAAAATAGTTTTGCAGATTACGAAAGTGAATTATTCAATAATACTAATTTTTAGTCATAATTATATAATCTACTGGGACTCCAAAGCCCTGTTAACCAAAAAAATTAATATAGCACTATATTACTCTTAAATTGGGTGGGGGGGATTTCAAGAGAATTTACATCTGATTAGCTATGAGGTTTCTTAAACGCTACTAGAGAAATGCAAGTATAAAAATATTTGGATTTTCTCTCTTTAATTTTCATCAGTATTAATAACTGTGACAGAATAATGAGATCCACACATGCAGACAGGAACATTAAATTATTGTTGTAGACAAGCAGTTTTTTAAAGGAAGATACTTTCATTAAGTCTGTCATGAGTACATTTTTAGCAGCATGAGCTAAGTGACTGTAGAAGCAGAAGTATTTACAGCATCCAGACCAACGTGGAGTCCTGCCAAAGGGAACTGAATTCCCCTTGTATCATCAGCTGAAGTTCTCTGGGAGAAAGAGAGACTGCATCTTTCACAAAACTCCATATACTGTACATTCACACACGTCACTTCTTCTTGCAGCTGACCTAGTGACAGAGCTTCTACTGTTTTCTGCATCACTTCATATCACACCGCTACGCTTTGCTGCAGCTATGAGTTTTGCAACAGCATCTAGCATATAAGTATCAGTAACAAACAGGGCTCAATTAATGGAGCAGAAGGCCCAAGGCAAGGTTTAATATCACACAAGTGTTTATATGAGTCTCTTAGGTGTTTGGCTTTCCCTGTCACCACCACCCCCGCCACCCCTCCCCCACACTCCATTTCTTTAGCTTTGTTTTGGTTCTGTAGGTAGGTAGAAATTAGAAATGTTTGTTATTTCTTGTATGGTTGGAATTTTGGAGCTTGGAAAAAATGAATGGAGTTACATCTGAAATTTAAGTCATCTGTATTTGCTACAGAAAATACATAGCCACCTGCTACGATCAAGGTGCATGTGAAATAGATATGCTTATATGCAATGAATATCTGGTGTGATTTAGGGAAGGGATAGAAGATGAAGAACTATCTTCTTTTCAGCATGCATGAAGTCAATTTACACAGTTCTTCTTGTTTCTAGTTAAATTCTTTGTTTCAAAAATTAGGATTATATCCGCATTGTGTTCACATTTTGAAGCTGTTTCTAATTTACTTTGTGGAACATATAGCATTGTATATGTCATTACAAAAATAACTTTTTTACAAAAAGTTTCATCCATGAATTTTCAACAGAATCAAGTTTTACTCATCTGTTTTCAAAATATAGCATAAAGCACCTATACATATGATCCTAAATTATCTCTTATCACATCAAAACTGCACATAATTTGGAAATCTGGGTGTTTGTGTCCAACTAGAGACTTAATCTTCAATAGAATTATTAAAATATTGGCTTATGAATGCTCTTAAATACTGCTGAAGAAATTCCATCATTACACTATATTGCAGGAGAATTCTGAAGATCTGGGACATCAGACTCAAGGCTGTGTCACTGCTTTTGCAAGTCCGGGTTTCAGAAGCTGATGATTTCAGATACAGGTACCCAAACTTTTAAAAATCTAGCCACTTTAAATAGGAGGCAGTTTAGTGCTTTGGGCTTAAAAACAGACCAGATCCTGGTTTTAATATATGCAATGAGAATAAAAGCTAGTGTGTTAACATGTTTCAAATTAGAAAAACAGACACTGAAAAAAAAAACCAAAACAAAACCCAACCAAAAAGAAAGGAAGAAATGTAATCATAAAGATAAATATTTCAGCATTCCAATATGTAATCTCCTAAAGGTAGCATGTCACATTTTGCAAGCAGACTTAATTCCGCCCTTTGCTTTCTTCTAGTTGCAAATTTTAAGCTAATTTCTCTCATATGCAGCAAATCTACCCCATATATATACTCACATATAATCATTATAACACTCACAGAGCCAAATACTTCTCAACCCACATAAACCTTTACAATTGCAGTACTCATATCTATTTTCTACATCTAATATTTCAACTAAAGATGCCCAGGAAAGCTGACTTTCTGCTTTTACTTATGTAAGAAATCTGCCTCCCCCTAAACACAGCTGCTATTAGAATCAACATTTCCATTTTTCATGTCATTGTCAGGCAAAATGCCTACTATAAACTGCCTTTTCATCACTTCTCTGCCATTAGAAAAGCCAGACTTTTGCTCTGGAATTAATTATCGCACCTCCTTAAACGTGGTGCTAACAACTTATCCATAAGCTGAACCATAGTGGAAACAGGTCCTGCTTTTTTCCCCCTACTTTTTCATAGAAAAAAAAACCAACCCCAAACTCCAAACCATTTAGCACACCCTAGACTAGCCAAGATATAATTTTAAAATAGAAGTTATGACCCCGTCTTAGGGGCCGTCCTAGAAATAGGAGCTGCTTCTGAGAAATTCTGTGTTTCTTGTAATCATTAATGACCTTTAACTTGATAATAATTTGACCAATTTCCTTCACACTGTATTTTGCAGCAATACAAACAGTTGGGTGCCATGCTACAGTGAGTTCATTATTGCAAAAGAACAAATGCAAATACTTGGTTAGTAACCATGTACAGCCACAGAGCTTAGAGATGAATTCTTTTCCTTATGTTCTAAAAGCATTAGACCTTCTCCTGTGAACTATGAAAGTACGATGCCTGTGCTGAGCTGTAACAGAACACTCTGAGATGCAGGCAGCAGAGAGAATTGCTTCATGTACGATACTATATATACAAAAACAGGGATAATAAATTAACATTTAATTTAAGGCTAGGCAGTTTAGAGGAATGTTAGAAAGGTAAGCATCTGCTTCACAATGGATTACAGAGAGCTATGAATGTCTAAGTCCCTTAAACACTTTATTTTTTTTTTTAATCCCAGTTGAAGTGAGAGGTCATATACTTAAAATTTTTACACTTTAACATCTATGGAAGTGATATTACACATTTCAGCTCATGCATTAATCATCCCTCCTTACACTGCATAGTTGTAACTAAGAAATGAGTGCTACTTTAAAAATCTATCAACAGCAAACCAACATTTAGCTCTTTTCTGGATGTATAGCCTTTCTAGGAAACCAGAACCATGGTGCCTCTCTGCCTCCAGTTCTAAGGTAAATTTCTGCAGATAACTATCTACAAGCTGATCACCTATTTTAAGTTAGCCAGCTAAGATCCTTCTATAAGCTTAGAGTCATACAACAGAGGGATGAATCTGGTGGGGACTTACTGCTGAAGTTTTGGGTGTCAACAACATATTATTCAGCAAAGAATCTAACCGAGACGTACTGTCTAGACTTTTGTGGATAATAGTAACATGTTTTGTAGCAATGGCATTGTGGAATGCATTTACCATCACATTGTAAGCTTTCTAGCATAACTACCTTCAAGAACAAGAAAACTCAAGGCTACATGGAGTCCCAAGACCAGACCTGTGGCTCTGGTAAACAAAAAGAGGAAAATAAGGGCTACAGTTCATGGCAGAAACACAGTGATGAAGACAAGTGGATGAAGTAAACAACTACCGAGTTGCTTAAGACTCCCTAAAGACTGTAGTCCACACGAGGGAAAGTGGGAAATCTATCATAATTAGTTCTTGGAAGAGTAATGAATGTTAATCATTTCTCAGAAAGGTCATGAATACGCGTGTATAACCTGCACATAAGCGGTGCAACTTATTCAGGGTGCACATTAGCAGGAGCAATCCCAATGTGCCCAGAGCTGCAATAATTATTGGCATCAACATGTTTATTCATCCCATTTTAGACAGTTTTCTTTAGGTACATACTGGTCCTGGAGATTGCTTTCACCAATAACTATAGGGGAATCTAGGTGATCAGGATGATGTTTGGTGTAATAGCTAATGCTAAGTGAGGTGCATCATATCAGAAGTGAATTACATGGACCTGCAATCTCCTGATAAATACCCCAAAATTACCCCAAAACAAAATAAAACAATCTCCACCCTTACTCTCCTCCAAGAAAAAACCCAGAAGATATCCATCTTTCAAAGTCACTGGAGTTAACAAAGTAAAGACATACTTTCTGTCTCTGTGTTTCAGGGCTGAAGTCGGGAATGTCAATTAGGTCACCAACTACTCAGACCCAAAGTCTTCAGTAGGAACATCATACTGGGAGACATGGTTTCTAAAACTGAAACAAAAGCAGAACTGTCCACTACCCTGGTTAGATACCAGAGATTTAAAAAGTCTGATGTCAACCTGACTGTCCACAGCCCCCATAGAGAAGAAATCCTGGTTTTGTGGCTCATTTTCTCTGATTAGTGGAACCAGTTTATTTCCAGTTGGAGTATATATTAAAACCATTCAAAAGATATACTTTTTCACAATTGATACAATGGCCTCTTAAAAACATATTCTTCCATCCATCTGTCCCAATATGCGACTCCACAGTGAACGAATTTTTTTTTTTTTTTTTAATTTAAGGAACACTGCTATTAGTCCAGTGTTTCAGGAAAAATCCTGAGGATTTTTGTACACACATTTAATACAACTCTCTCAGAAGGATGAAACTCATAAAAATTTTGAAAGACATCTGAATGCATCTAAACCTTTCAAAAGCTGACAAGATTTAAGAGAGAGGGTTACTACCTTTTACAAAATATCTTACAGTTTGATTAGATAACCTTTTTGATTGGGGAGATGAGGAGGAACACAGTAAAAGAACAGCAAATTAAACCTGTGCAAAATACAGTTTTACTGGCATGGAGTTTCAGATGTGACAGTGTAATTGCTGCAGGCTAATAATGTTACTTGAATCATTTACTGGTCAGTGTTTGCACGAACATGTAAAACATACTCCAAGAGCTATCATCAGCCATATCAAATAATTCATACTATTATGCCTGTTAGAACTTGCCTATTAAGACCATGCAGAGGTCCAGATAAACTGTAACGTTGCTAAGCATAGCTCTCATAGGGTGACTTTGGAATACTGAATGTTGTAAAACCATTCAGAAGTCTGAAAATCTACCATTAAAGTTCAACTAATCAATTCCAGACTGGCTATGATTTCCAAACGTTTAATTTAGAGAAAGGAAAATGAAAAATTTTGGCAAAGAATGGAGTATAGGATCCATTAACCTTAAATAATCTTATAAGAAAACAACAACAACAACAAAAAAAGCAAAAGCAAAATCTTCATCACTGGAAACAGTTTGAACCAGCCTGGGCAAAGCATTACAAAGTGAATTAAGGGAAATATTTTAAGCAGTGGGCTATGTACATCTCTTTTCATTTTTTCCCCCACAAGTACATGTTCACCAGATATGTAAATTTAATTCTTCTGGTATGTTTTTATATTTTTATAAATAAAAAGGAGCTCCACTGTGGCTCTGCACACATTTTTAAAATTTATTTTTAAAAAGTCAGGATCAAAATTACATCTCTATATTAATCAATCAGATATATGGCATTCTACTATGGATCAATATGGATCACCGATAAATGGCTTCGTAAGTCTTCTGTTTTCATGATTTTTTTATAAAAAGCAGGCTATCTATTAAAAATTAGAAGTTCCAAGCTATTATTTTCTTTGAATCGGAATCTTTGTTACACCAAAATATTGAATATTTCCTGTAGGTGTTTTTTGTGATTCCATACTGCTTGAGAATTTAAAATTAGAGAAAAATAAAATAAAAAGTTTTTATTCAACAGATGTCTCTCCTAAATTGACAAATGAATAAAGAAAGAATCTTAAGGTCAAGATAACTACAAGGAAAAAGAAGAAGAAAGTGAGAAAGAGAAGGTTAGAGAAAAGAATGCAGTATTTAAGTATTCTTGACAAATTATTCCCAGAAATAATTCTCATATTAATGAAAGATATATTTTAAAATGTGAAAAACAAAACAAACAAAAAAGTAATAATTAATGAGATTTAGTAATATTAGGCTACTGAAACACTCATAATTTTTTCTCAGACTTGCAGGATCAAGTATCACATTTTCAGAAATTCAATGCAACTCCATTTTATGTAGGTGTTCATACCTAGAACTATAATAATTTATTGGTCTAATAGCAAAAACCAAACACCATAAAATCTAACCAAACAAAAAAACTAACAAACAGAAAAACTCATCCCCAACTGCTAATAAATTTCACATAACTTTTACTACCTATTTGAAAGACAAAATTAAATATAGGCTGTTTTAAAAACATCTTGTCTTAATATGTGCTTTCCCCTCTCATTCTTTCAAAAATGTTTTCTTTTTCAGCCATAATTTATACGACTTCTACATATTCGGGAAGTTTCACACTTGCTGCAAAATGTGTGGTTTAGTGTTACAAGGCCTATAGTGTGTTTATGTGAATTTTTTATATACGTAAAATTCTTCAAAAGAACATTAAAAGCACAGGGCAGCAAAACCAGTCAGGTGCACAAGGCAATATTGTTCACTAGGCTGCTGTACTCATTATTGAAGTGTGTTAGTGGCTGGTGCTGTCTGTCTCTCTTGAATGAGAAAAGCAAAACTGTGAGGGAAAACTGACCTTCAGTCAAATTTCAGTGGCTTCTGAAAAATGAGAATCTGGGGACAGGGACTATCATCTTTTCTTGAAAGTGAAGAAATGCAGATTCTCCCCATATTAGTACCTAGACTATATACTATTTTTTATTAACAAAAAATAGCCCCCAACAATTATCGTTGATCTATTGCTTAAGCATTTATATTATTACAGATACTTCAGTTATGTTTGTTCCACTGGCTTAATGAAAACAATTACCTCTTAAATATTTACAAGAGTTTACTCTGCAATGCACGGGACACAAAGGATGACAGAAGCCAAGGCTGTAGGGATTTAACACAATGCAAGGATTAGAAGTCACAAAGTCTAGTCAAGCTTCCTCTCACCTCATTGATTGTTGCACCCAGTCTGAAGACTGAAGAAACAAAAAAGGTTACTACAGAGAAACGTATTTAAAAGTGACCCTGGTAAAAAAAAGCACACTTGAAAGACAATCAAAAGGTGGGGTGATACTAGACCCTGATCAGATTTTTTATATATTATAAGAGTTTGTAGACTTTCAGGAACAAGTTTCCCTATCCATCAACAGGAAAGTCAGTTTAACAAAAGCCTTCATCTCCTCTGCCAGAGCAGATGCAGGCTAGATGCTTAAATGCAGATTTCTCTCTCTACGAAAAGTGAGTTTAGGAAAAAAGCGTGGCAGCTGAACCCAAAATTTATTCTACTGAAAAGGTAATAGCAAAGATATTTGAGACCAAACTCAAATTACTGTTTGTCTCACAGTGGTTTCAGGTTTCTGAACCTCATTTTATTTTGCACTGGAGAAACACGAAATGTAAGCAAGTAATGAAATTCTCTTAGTCTGGGAAGAGAATATGGAAAGTTGTCAAATAAGACTAGGAAAAAAATTGTAATATGAGCTCTTAAGATAAACTACTTTTGGAGAAGGTGCAAGATCAGAGCATAGGGAGAGATGCCAAACATCACACCATATAAAGAGCTCCAGCTGAAAGTACAGTAACTGTTTCTGCTATCACAGTGCCAATAAATAAACATAATTAAATTCAAGACACATTATTGCATTGCTCTGTATTGCCTCTATTCATTTAAAAATGATGAACGCATTTAAAATAGTTCACAACTTGTCAAATGCCTGTAAGCAATGCAGTTAGTCTGGTGCTTAAGAGAGGCATCTGTAAAGGTCTTACGAGAGAGCTTGATATGGCTTATATCAAAGTAAAAATGGAAGTATGGGAAAAAAGGACAATAACTACTTCACCTTAATCTGCTAGTACAGTTGTATCCAATATATTTACACTGTTCACCAATGCTGTGTACTTACTGAAGCTACTCTGTCAATAAAAACCATATTAAGAACCTTTTGAAAGAGCTTCCCTGTCAATTAGGCTGCAGATACATTCTATTACTCCTGTTTTCCTGTCAATTTAATATACTGGATCATATTAACAGTCCTGGCCTGTCAATAAGGCAAATCTGAATCCTATTAATGGAGTTATACTGCCAATATAATCGGCTTCCTATTTATCGGGCTCCCCAGAATTTGGAAAAGCTGTGAAATGGGATTATAAGGTTAGGTTACATACATCTGTCTCCATATTACATAAATATTTCAGGAATTTTATCCTGTTGTGTAAAGAGACACGTGTAATCAATTTTTTCCATTGCATAAACTTCAGATGACAGAATAGCATAATTGTTTACCATTGCTGAGAAAATATTAAATCATCCTCATTTATCACATTGTGTTTCCTGCTTGCTCTAAGTAACACTCTTATTTAATGACAATCTTGCTTGTATGCCACACATATAGAACTGCTAAGAGATATATGCACTCTACTCCACCTGCAGAAGATAATACCTGCTCTAGAAAATAAAAAGAAAGAGATAAAATACAATTTAGGAAGAAAATATAAAGCACTCCACAATTTCAGTACTTATTTAGCCCTTGTGCTGTGCTGTATAATCTTGGCGGAACTGAAGCTTGTAAGTATAATTCTAGTGTAACAGAAACTCCTGGAAATAATTAATAAGAGGTAGTAGTTCATGCTTTAAAAAAAACAAACAAACAAAAAAACAACCTATAGAAGTTCAGCAAGCCTTCTATTTAATAGAAGCCTTAATGAAGTTGAACATTAGCTGCTTTTAACCATATTCAATATTAAATAACGACTTTGACTGGATTAGGAGAATATACAACAGACCATTAAACCTTATTATATTAAAAAAAGCTTTTGCTTAAAAAAAAAAAAAAAGAAAATAAGAAAAAAATAATTGCATTAAAATGCACCGGGCATTCTCTTATCAAATTAACTCTCTGGGTCTAACTTAAAAATTTGGATTTATAAAAACATGGTCCAAAGTGACAGTTAAAGGTCAATGAATCAAGTTGCCAATTATATTTTCTGGTAGCAGATGGGTGCAATGAAACCTAATGATTGAATTTGAAACGCTTTAATGCTCCTTTTATCTATGGCTCCCACCATGTTGAATCTACCTTAGTATTCCTAACAGATATTATGTTTACTGCATAACAGACTCAACTACAGTTAGCTAACTAGAATGAAATCTGCACTCATCAGAATATCAAGCTTATTCCAAGTATATCATACTATAAACTCAAAATAACAGTACATTTGGGAGTGTAACCTTGATCACATTTGTGTGTGTGTGTGTGTATTTTTTTATTCCAGTTCACATGCTAAATATCAAGTCTAGAAAGTAAGCCACTAAATTAGAGAGAAACTTTAAAACAAACAATCAAACAAACAAACAAGTACCTTGAAATTTAGGGAGATTATTGAAGTGTTTGTTATAATTTAAAAAATGTTCTCTCCTTTTGTTTAGAACCCTTTTAAAATGTATAAAATAACCTTATATTTTTGTTCTTTCTTTAATGCACACAGATTCTGCAGTGCTATTGTGAGCTCCTGGCATTTCATCTTTAATTTTGAGACATATCTCAAGCTCTTACTCAGCAGGAATTCCCAGTGAAGCCAGTAAGTGTTGTAGAATTTGTCCTATCCTTACCACTGCTGCTTTCCTGTTTCTAAGAGCAACATATCACAAATGTTTTCTGAACAGATAAAAGCTTATAAACACTGCAAAACTATATGGTGGAGAAGGAGATCAAATTATGGCCTTTAACACTGACAAATGTTTTGTGCTCATAATATTTAGTGAAAGGAAACAGAGATGCTGGGTATTTTAAATCTGTTAAGTTTGTGTTAACATCTTTCTACTGTGTTTACCTTCTTCTGTCCAACCCATACTCTCTCTAAAGGCAACAATAAAACTCCCACAAGCCATGACCTGAGGTCCACTGAAATCAATGGATGTTTTCAAATTGGTTTCAATAGCCCTTGGATCAGTCTGCTTACTTCAATTATGGGATAAGTGAGTCTTTACATAGCATGCCACATTCCCACAGATACATATGTTGTATGCTGAAGAAAGCTGCAAAGGAACAGGAAGAAGATTACAATAGTGATAGAAAATGAGAAGAAACTCTTAAGTGTAATATTCCTTTATCTCAGCATATGGTCTTCTCTATTGGAGGCATTTAAACAGACTTGTAATGGCAGTGACAAGGAAAGGTGATTAGCTAGGCAGCAAACACTGTATGTGGCACAAGACTCCAGGTCTATGTTTTTTCCTTAGAGGGTGGAAAAATAAATTAGCAATGAACATAAAAGAGAACTTGGTTCTGAATCCACACTGTCTGCATGTAAACACATGTAAAGAGCAATACTGAAGCTTTTTTTCCTGTGTGATGGTCAGAGGAACAGACGTAAGTCTAGATAACTCCCTTTCCTTTACAGCTGCAACTTTACCCCCTCTGTCTTCCTAAATTCCTTCACCAGAAATGCAATGATTCCCTTAAATTCCTTATGAATTAGGAAGAAATTCACAGATATGAAAACTTTCATTGCTCTCTTCTGTCTAATTTGTTATTTAGGTCACACAACTCTTTATTTCAACATTTTGTTAAAAATCCCCCACAAGATATTCCATGAACAAATATATTGACATTATTTCCTCTTAGCACCAGGAAAAGAGAAACCACTAAGTATGCTGCCAAAACAATGGCTGAAATAATGACAGAACAGTAGATCATCGAACTTTATAGCCTCATATGCCTGTACAAGGAGATTTTCAACTGCAAAATGGTGATGAGTGGATTTACTATTTGTGACATAAGGTAAACAATTTAGGCATACACAAATTTAGCAAGATGTTCTGTCTCTAAATATACTTTAAAGCCATAACAGTCATGAGCATATGATGAGGTACCTCATAAAATGGAAAGTTTGATCAAATACACCGTGAATACTGCAGCAGTGGTCAAGTAGGCTTGGACAGAAAAAAAATAAGGCCTTCTGGCTATGGTTTTTAATAGAACCATCCACCACTCTGTCAGTTCAGTGTTAATATACTACAATATTTTCATACAGGATTCCATATTAAGTTAATACAGAACAAGAAAAAGAAAAAAAACAAACAACCAAAACCCAGTTATCTTTCCCTATAAAACAAACTCATTTAAATCACAGCACTCACTTTTGTAGGAATCACCAGAGGTAATCTATAAACTCGTTGATATTTAAAGGTTGACTTTGACCTGTAAATTCTTAACAACCTGGGAAAAAAGTGTTCTGGATTACCTCTCTCATTATAGCTTGCTGTATCGAGACTCTGAAATCAGATTTTTGCTGTTAAAATAAAGAAAATTCACACAAGAAATGCTCACTGCAAAGACTCATGGATTAGAAAAAGTCGTCTTTCTGTTCCAAACCAGTGTTGGCTTGTCAGCATCTAGGACACTGCTGCAAGTTTCACCAGAGATAAAGAGACTGAACACGAATGCTAATATTTTACTGAGGAACTAGTTAGAATACAGTGATTAAATTATGGATTTGTCTCTGTACCTAATTAGCAGGATGGTCACCCAGCATGTGAGCTTTTTTTTTAAATGCATGCAACACCAACTAAAAGATGCATGTAAATTTAAAGTTTGTATTTATTCTTTTTTAGTCAAAAAAATAGTTAATGCAACCTCGTCTAAATAATGTCCACTTCACGAAGATCCCCAAGTCAATGTTCAGATGGGTGTGTACAAGTCTCTTGCAAAATGGGGAAAGAAATGAAAGTATGACAGGTAAAGTGCAATAAATTCCAAAAAGAATGCCATGCAAAGTGGAAAAAGATTGTTAGTACTGCTCTTCCTGAATATTCAAAATAGATAATGTCTAACACAGACTGATGCTGCTCCCTACAGGTAGATCATGAGCCCACATGAAGCCACACCAACTTCTATCTTCACAGGAATTCAACATGGAGTAATAATGTGTTTCACTGCAAAGTGATGTCCAGCAGCAGAGCCTTTGCATGCAAATCTTTTACACATATGGTCTCAAAACTTGTTTTCAGAAAGAGAAGATCATTAGGAGATGAATTAGACTATTTCCATTGAAAGTTATTAATTTACTTAATTTCAGGGCCATCTTAATTTACTAGTTAGTGCTTCTTCCCAAATCATCGTGCCATTGGGAAAACTCAACATCGTGCCGTTGGGAAAAAAAACAAAAGCCATACAATATAAGGCACTACTATATGGTCTTCAGTTCATATGCAATTTTATTAACATCCTAAACATTAAATTCCTAAATTCCATATTAACATTAAATTCCTAAGAATGACTAAACTTGGATTTCCTCATTGTTTATGTTTAAATTTGCTCAGGCATAAAGAAGTAAAATACAGAATGGCCTTCAAAATTATGCTAAGATTAAGAGCAAACTCATTTGCTTTCCATGAAAGTAGAATTAGGATCATAATCCCAGTACTTTGTGTATCAAACTCAGAGACTTTCCAAGGTAATGGTATAGAGCCTTACTCCTAAAGATTTATAATAGGATTGCTGCTTTAACCTTAACCACAGCATAACAAACAGCACCAATATAATGATAATCCAAGCTACCAGCAACTTTAAGAATCTGCTAGGGATAGACAGAAACTGGCAGGAATTAATCTGCCATTTTCACACATCTGCCCAAGGGATGTATTGTAATTGCAAAAATTTACTCTTAGACTGCTGAGACTCATAGTAATTATGTTTCTTTTTTAATAGAAATAGCCACAGGTAGTAACAAATTGGGTTTTGAGATGGGAAACTGGGCATGCATTCTAACCCAAATTACTATGTAATTGTCTTTATTATAAAATACTATAGAAAACCTATGGCTCAAAATTCAAATCAGAACGAAACCTTTGCTTTAAATAAAGTCTTCTCCTCCCACAGCTTTTCAACATGTATGCCTATTTCTTCATTCACTGGTATCAGCAAGACCAGTATGACTGCAAGTGATTTATCTTTATCTGAAGACCTTTGCCAATGCTAACCAAAATTCCTGAAGCTTACATTTGTTTGATAGAAACAGCTTTCTCTTGCTTTATATTCACTCTGGTAAAGTAGAACACCAAGTAGGTCAAAATCTGGAAATCCAGCTATTCGTTCCTAAAGTTCCCTTGCTAGTATCAGGGGGTGAAGAAAAGTGTGTGTGTGTGTGTGTGTGGTCCACACACATTTTAAATGAACTGAAATTTAAGTTTTCTTTAAAATTCTGGAAACCTGTTTGAAACAAATGAGCACAGAAAGTACTTACAAAGGGTAATTTCATGCTTGAAGGAGTTATTAATTCATTACTGTCACATTATTGCAATAGTGAGGTGTGCACTGTTGGGAAAGATCAAACATATGGTGGCCATTGAATAAATAATTAAAAAAAATGCCCTTTTACTTCTGCCCCTTGCACTACTACATCCTGTTAGGCCTCAAAAAAAGCTACAGGTGGTTTAAACAGACTTAATACTTTTACGGATCTAGACAAAACGAAGTCTATGAACTAGAAAAAAAAAAACATAAAACATTTTGTTTTCCACTCTTTTTCACCCTATGGCTACAAAGCTGACTGATAGTTCCCTGCCTTGGAGCTACGAGATGCAAATTATCGTGTGCTTTTTAAAACTGAACACGGTTGATGGAAGCAATTGAGTGTTGATTATTCTCACGTGTCACATGGCTTATACCACCTTTTCATCATTACTCTCAATCCTGAAGTCTGATAGAGGGATACTGTTTTAAGCAAGATGTATAACTTCCACCATGAAGTGGAAAATAAGGTCCTTCCTTACCTATGCAATATTTGCCTCAGGAAAAAAATTACAGCAGCATTTATCTCTAAACTTGAAATTTTGTAGATTGCAGCAAAACGTGTGGATTGACAGCATCTTACAAAACACAAAGCTATGTTCAGATCATACACAATATTAAAAAAAAGAAGAAAAAATAGATGCACATTGGTCTTTAATAACATCTTTTATCCAGCTAGATAGTTCTTTTTAATCCATGCTGCTCTCATACCTATATATCTACACATATGCATTCATACACATAGAGTGGAAATTTAAATTTTTTCTAAGGCTTTGTGGCTGACATTTTTTAAAGACTTTTAAATAAATTATTTCCCAAGGACTCCAAAATCCACTATATTCTTATTGTCATCTGATCCTCTGAAATGATGAAGAGATCAGAAAAGAACACACTTGGTACTTTACAGCTGTGGCTGGATAATCTTGCTCATGATCATCAAAGCAGGATTGTTTTTATGATCTTCAAATCTGCATATCAAATTACGCAAGTCTATGCGGAAAAGCAAAAATATCAAATATTCAGACATCAGGACTATCTCAATAGAGTACTAGAGAATGCAGTTGGAGGCTAAGTGATATGAACAGCTTTGCAGCTTTGCAATGTTTTTAAAGCGAAGCAGAGAAGCAACAGGGAGCATTTCAGCTAACACAGGCTCACAGATTCTGGGCTGAATTCTGCATATGCTTACGCACATCAGCAACTCCACTCCTGTAAGCGATCTGTTTAATTCAATGGTTCTATTGACCTAAATTAAAATATTCACTGAATCAGTGTTTTAAGAATCAGGCCTTGAAAGACATAATACTAACGTAATTACACATATATAACTTAGTTTCCATAAGCTTTGAAATTACTTATGCAATACTTAAGGACATGATCCAGCTCTTTCTAGAATAGTGGAAAAATGGTCTTTTCCTCAGTGTCAGGTAGGAGCAGAGCCCAAGTGATGAAGCTGAGGTATGATATTAAAACAAGGTCCTTTGTCACCTTTAAAATTGTATTGTATTTAACTGTTTTCATTAAAAACTAATGAAAACTTGTTTAGCCCACTTCAGCTCACCTTTATTTTAAAACTGAGTTGTAGCTAAACAATCTTAACCATAAGTGGTTGCTTAGCAATCAGCAAAGAACAAGACAGAAATATGGTAAGTAAAGAAACTGGCTGACATGTTCTGTGTTTGAATCATGGCATTCCTTAAAAACAACAGAATAACAGCAACAGAAGTTTAAAACCGAATTCTATTAATAAAATACATATAACTGTCTTTAGGAACAAATTATGCATTTAAAAGCTACAAATTGTGATTCACATGTCTGCTCTGTATAAAAAAAATCCTTTAGCTATTATTAAAAATACATTAAAATCTTTCAAATTTTGATGAAGCCATTATTTACCTTTTGTTTTTAATTCAATTGTCAAGTGTGCTTCCAATGATTTTTAAAACAGTATATATCTACAAAGCAAGCAAGAGTTTATAGCTTTGAAGACTTGAAATTGATTTTTAATGCACCAGCTTTCAAACACTACAAAGGCTGCTCTCTGCTGATAAAGACAGTAAACAAGAAATTGTCCTTTAAATGTTCCCTTTAATGTTTTTCTTTAATTAAAAATCAATCAAAAACATTGCAACATTAAAAATTTTAAAATTAAGACATTCAGAAATGCTTAAGGTTTTCGACACATGATGCATTCAAACTAGAATGAAAACTTGTGTTAGTTTTGTTTACTTAGGTTAGTTTAGACTTTCTTTGCACTGTAAGCATTGTTAATAAAAAAAAAAAAACAAACAAAAGAAGTTTATGGCTGAACACAGCAATTTTTCTTGTGTAGAAATGTTAAAAATATGATGAAATAAAGCCAGACGTTACAAAAATACCTAAGTAAAATGCTTTTTTAATAACTTTAGATTATTTTAATATATTCCTTTCCTCTAATCAGACCAAAGCCTATTTATGTAGATTAGTTACATCTAGAGTCTCATTTATCCAACCTGTATTTATCCTTTGATCACAAAGCTTGTTAACTTAAATGGTCTTTTATTGTTATGATTCGTTTTCCCATAATTATGCAGTTTAACTGCCTGATTTTTTTTTGAATAAATATATGCAAACGCGCCAATCATATTCAGCAGTGTTATGCTGGATGCTCAATGAACTGTAAGAGCCATTTCAATACAATAAAACTGCCTGGAAGTGTTCCAGGGCAAGGACTGCAAATACCAGTAATCATGGTGTCACTAGAACTAGTACAGGCAAATACAAGCGTGTCACACATATATCAATAGATGGTCTGAAACACTGCCTGAAACTAATTTTGCATGTCTGTCACTGCAAGGGCTTACAATGCATCGATCAGAGGTCCCACCCACACAGCTGAAATTATGCATTCACATCTTGCAAGGAGACTTTTCCTTCCCCCTTTACAGTCCTCCTCTGGTGCACCATGGGGACTGCATCACGCAACCACCCAGCAGGGAACAGGACGCGATTAGGAACTTTTCTATTATGGGTAAAGTATTTTATGAACCAGAGGAGCTCTGATCTGATGCATACATCAAAAGACAGTAGAAAGGTCCATGCCTAAAATAATACGCTATTCACTTGAAGGATTTTGCTTGCTCATAGGGCTTAAATTGAAAATAGATCTGCATGATGAGTCTTGAGGGCTTAAAGAGAAGTTTCCTCACTGCATGAAGTTGAGATGCAAACTGATCTTTATGCTGTCCTGTATGAGTAACATTAATAAGTAGTTGAAACTATGCAATAATATGCTTAGACTGCTTGATTGTGAAGACACATCATCGTAGCGAAAAAGGAGTTCATCTTAAGCAAGTGAGGTGTATTGATCTTACGCTGTCATCTCCGTACAGGTTACGACGCTAACTAGTGGAAACAATTCAGCAGAAGAAAGGGATGCTTCTCATGTGACCTTAATAAGCAGAAATTTTAAGAGTAGCCCTTGGGATTTAGCTAGAAAATATACGACTGCTCAACGAGGTTATTTAAAGCACTGCCTAATATTCTAATTAACAGGGACATTCATATGAATTTGCTTGTTCCTGAATGTAGTACTTAATAGCGGGTATTTTATCTAAAATGCTTAATAAATTATCTTTTTTTTTCTTTCTCATAGGATTTACAGTAATTAATCCAGAATCTTCTTCTGCTTGGGGGAAAAAAGGAAAGAAAATCTATAGCAGACTAAAAACAAAAGGTTGCACTAAAAAGATCATGACAAATGTTTTACTAGGGCTTAGAACGCACCCTAGCTAAGATTTATGGCAGGCTGTACACTACTCCATTTCATCTCATCATATCAGCAAAAGCAGGAACAACTAGTTAATCTCCTTGTTGTCCCCTTAAAAACATAACATTTGAAACACTTAAACTCAAGGAACTTCTCCCAGAATCATTGTGCCACTGTCTTCCTGGTATCTTATCCTTCTTTTTTTCTCACTTTATTTATTTATTTTCCTATTTTGGTAAGAGCCTGCAGTCCCCTGAGAGTTTCACTTGTTTCCTCTATTTTTGAACCCTTTAGCATTAATTTCAACACTTCTCTTCTTAGAGTTGCAGTACAGATACAATTGAAAGTATAAAGCTCTCAGGCTATCTGCTGCAAAAATTTGTCCCAACTGTTCTGCTTTGACCTTTTGACATCAAAGGATTGCTTCTATACTTTTAAAGATAAGAACAGAGCTGTGTTTCTGGTCTGCTCAACAAATCATTGTTTAAGTTCTTTTCACAGAAAATTCTTACCTGTTGGAAAATACTAGTGCCAATGTCAAAATATATATTTTTATGTCCAGGCGTCAGTCTTGAAGAGGTATCCCAAGACTTATATCCTGCCATGTATCCTATATATTTTCTTCAGAAAGAGAAAAACCACCCATATGCATACATTTTTTTATTGTAATATGTGGAATGGGTGTCTTTCATAGTGAAACCTAAAACTAATTCTACAAAACATTTTTACTTTTGTAGAAAGAGAAATCACAAGGTATGTGTAAATATTACCCAGTAGTTAATGTTTTCTAGGGAGGTAGATAGTGAAGAGGAAGAAAAAAATGCTGGGGGGGGGGGGGGGG
>VXBZ01004718.1:625344-638003 GCA_013399135.1 Heliornis fulica | reverse complement strand
CAGCTTTGTGTCACCAGCAAACCTGCTGACTGTGCACTCTATTCCCTCATCCAGGTCATTAGTGAATATATTGAACAGTACTGGTCCCAGTACCAACCCTTGAGGGACTCGAGTAGTTACAGGCTCCAGTCAGACTCTGCCCCATTAGTGACAACTCTCTGGCTTCTTCTCTTCAACTACCTCTTAATCCACCTCACTCCTCTACCTTCCAGGCTATACTTCCTCAGTTTACCCACCAGGATGCTGTGGGAGACATTGTCAAATGTCTTACTGAGGTCAAGGAAAACCACATCCACTGCCCTACCATCATCCATCCACCTGGTTATATCCTCGTAAAAGGCTATTAGGTCAGTCAAACATGACTTCCACTTGGTAAACCTGTGCTAACTGCTCCAAACAGCCCTCTTATCCTTGATGTGCCTGTAAACAGCACCAAGGAGAAGTTGTTCCATCACCTTTCCCGGGATGGAAGTGAGGCTGACTGGTCTGCAGTTACCCAGGTCCTCCTTCTTGCCCTTTATGAAGCCTGGAGTGACATTTGTCTTCCTCCAGTCCTCAGGCACCTCTCCCGTTTCCCAGGACTTACCAAAGATGATGGTCAGTGGCCTAACAATGACTCCCACCATCTCCCTTAGCACCCTTGGGTGCATCCCATCAGAACCCATGGATTCATGGATGTCCAGATGACTTAACTGATCCCTGATCCAGTTCTTATTAACCAAAGCAGACTCCTCGTTTATCCTGACTTCCTCCAGGGCTTCAGCCATCTGGGGCTCCTGCAAACAGTTGATTTAAGTATGTGCTCTGTTCTTTCCTAAAGTTAGTCTGAATTAAGTTTGAGAATCTGACTTAAAATGAAAAGAATTTGATTTGATTATCAATCATTTAAATATATATATTAATTTAATGTATATTTTTTCTATATTTGCAGTGGAGAAACAATTATCTATGACAATGAAAAAAATGCACAGATCCATTTTAAGCTTGGCTAATTTACACAGGAAGTATACTGCAACTTTAAGTAGATGTACCAGCAACTTATTCATGCCCATTCGGAATGAACAAGCTAATGAAATAAAAATTCCCCTGCAGAATTAAAAAAAAAATCTCAGTTCGATGGAGGGGATGAAACTATAAGACAGTAACATTCAACATAGTGATTTTCTACTGCATTTACCTCAGGCAATAGCACAGTGATATTTAAACAAGATAGTAATTATATGAAAGATGTCAAATAAAAAACATTCAAAATTTAAATTTATATAAGACTTTGTTAAAAGAAAGATACGTTAGTTCTCCTAACTTACATAAGTAGCTAACACAAATCTAAAAATTCAGTATGTCATAAGAGTTGTGGGTGTAACTGGTATATATGTGGTAAAAATGGAGATTTCTTAGGTGAAGAATTACTTTGATGTCTCTCATGACATGACAAACTCAGTACACAGTAAGTCACCTTATCTCTAGGGAGATTTTTCACCTTATATTTTTACCAGTCTTTGTAATTATTGAAGGGATGGGTAAAGAATAATTTGTAATGCCTTATAGGGTCTACATGGAAGATAGGCGAAGAACTGTGCCACAGGAGCACATCCCCTGCATGTCGGCGTAAGGCAAGACTGCACTTTTTCTGAAGGACCTACTAGTTTTGTATCTTTTCTTTAAAACAAACAAACAAACAAACAAACAAACAAACAAACAAACAAACACAATTTCTGCATTTCTTAAGCTGCTAAATTGTTTTCAGGTACAAAAGAATAAACTTTATATCTCAGTGACATCCAGGCAGTGGCATATCAGAGTAGCCACATGTTTACATGTCTGAAGTGGGTTTGTTCCTCAAGACAATCTTTACTGCAATTTGTATCATCTGACAAGATCTGAACTTGTTTGAATAAAAACAACAAGTATTAAACAATTAGAGAAAAAGTTTTATGTTAGGATGGCAAAATAAAAAGGTCCAGGAGCATCATTGATGTTAATTTATTGATATTCTATTGAGGGCATTGGCATAAATGCCATGAACTGCAGAGGACTTGAAGATCACTTCAGTGGAAAAGCATGGTTGGAGGAGAAATGGGTGACACGTAGTGACTGTAGTGTAGAAGGCGAATGAAATGTATTTGTGTCAAGTACAGTATCATTACCTTAGAGAGCAATAAACTGGGAGTTAAATCAGATGGGAGTGAAAAAAAAAAGAAGTAGCCGTAATAGCCTATCAGGAAACAACACTCCCTCATGAAGCAGCTCCCTCAAAAGGCAATTACAACCCTGGTATGTATCAGGTAAAATTACTTCAGCAGAAAAAGTAGAAACAGAAAAATAATAATGTCCGTACAAAGAGCTCTAAGTTTGAAACTTTAGTTTTTGTTGAAATGTTTTGAACTGCTGAAAATATTCCTCCATTCTAAGATGCACATTTTGTAGGATTCCTTTTTCTGAGAAGCAGATGTCATAGAGTCTTGGAGACTTGATAGGCAAAACCTTTTAGGTCCCTTTTCTATCTCTATAGTTCTAAGATCTTTGCTGCCTTTAGATAGTGTGTCCTCCAAAGACCTTGCAAAAAAGACCTTGCTGAGTAAGTGAGACTAGATATGAAGGAGGTGATGCCTTACAATAGATTAACTCATAATCAGAAAAGTTAAGGCATGCATTTAAACCTCTACCATACTAAAATAGAAATATCAACATTTAAATTAGTTTAAAGACAACAGCACTGAGCTTAATTTGGTGACATTATTCCTTTACACCATCTGAGAGAAAGGTATTTGGAGAGATTGTGGGGGAGAAGGTGTTAACAAATGGTAAGTTTTAAGATCATAAAACCTGTCATTGAGATAATGAAAACTTTTGTCTTCTATTCCTTTTGAAGAAGTTGAATTTCCCATGGAAATACCAATGGCATACCTCCATCAGGGTAAGAGAACTAGGAAGATAAATATTTGATCAGCAGATTGTTGAAGATAAATAAAACCCAGACACCTTGTTCTAGAGTTAAAGGGATGACAAGAAAACCACTGCTGGAAAATATCAACATCCTACTTTGCTTTCCAGCAAGGTGGCCCAAATAATTTTAAATTGTGATAAAATATAAATATACATATGCTGCTTATATGAAGGAGACAGAGAGAAAAACTGAATGTAAATAGTGGTTAGATTTTGTGTCATTGTTTGCTTATTTCTCATCTCTTGGCCCTTAGACCAGGAAACCCCTGCATGCCAACTACAACTAAACAAACAGCTGAAAATACCTGGTGTGAGAATTAATTATCAAATCAGAGATCCCTTTTTTATTTGTAAACAAATGCCTTGGGGTCAAAAGAGCTAGTGTGGGAGTTTCAGTAAAGAAGGGGCATGACATCTTCCACCTACACGGCCTTGTCCGCCTTGGTGCATTTAGAATACGGCATAATACAGAGCTGTGTAATAACATTTTTCTCCAATAGGTCTCCAGTCTTTCTAGCATCTAGACAGTATCAAGAGGTTAGGAGGTACTGTGATGAATGAGATGAGTCATTTGCCACTGAGATCTTGGAAGCAAGACTAGTCATTAACACACATTGCTGGCAGTCTAAACTGTGCCTGTATCACAATCCAGAGCTCTAGGAGATGGCAACTCTCAACTTGCCCAGCAGAGACTTCACTACTCACTGCATACTCACTGTGACTGTCCTCACAAGACAGAATAAATTGTGCTTGCTTGGCAGAGGAAAGCCTTCTGGACAGCACATATTTTCAGTGTCTCAGAGAAACCCTTGGAGTAATCTTGCCAAAGCCATTTTATCTATCCTCCCCCTGAGATAGGGGACTTGCCCTCTTCTGAACAGGTCTTATTGTTCCTTCATTTTGGCCAAGAAGGCTCGTGGAGGGGATGTGTTGGAAAGAGCTGCAGCCTGTAAATAAGTGGACAAGAAATAAAGCTCTCCTTATTCCCACCCCAATATCTGCTAACACTAGTAGAAGTTAGGAAGACACCTGCCCTAAGTAATTTTTAAACTATTATGTGAAAGATAGACCATTGCTACTAAAGTTGGAAATAATTTTCACTGCTGACATTGGGAATACATTATGTATTGCTCTTAATCCATTCCTAAAAAACTTTCTCTTTCATGTCTTTCTATTTGCATTTTTTCCATTTAATCTCTTTTGTTTTTCACAATTTTTTGTGGACATGGTTTTGTCCTTGTTCATAGAATCATAGAATATCCTGAGTTGGAAGGGACCCATAACAATCATCAAATCCAATTCCTGGCTCCACACAGGGCCATACAGGTCAGAGCATGTCACTGAGTGCATCGTCCAGACGCTTCTTGAACTCAGCCAAGCTGGGTGCTGTGACCACTTCTCTGGGGAGCCTGTTCCAGTGCCCGACCACCCTCTCAGCAAAGAACTTCTTCCTAATATCCAACCTAAACCTCCCTTCTACCATTCCCTCAGTTGCTATCACTGGTCACATAAGAGAATAAATGGGTGCCTACCCCTCATTCCCCCTCATCAGGAAGCAATAGACTGTGATGAGGATAATCATTATCTATGATTGTGATTCTAAAATAATTTAAAATTATATTAATTTAGTACATTAACACTCTTTTAATATGAAAGAGTGCATCAGTTTTATGCTTTCATGGTTAGACCTAACACAGCAAAATACTAGAACATGTTAAAGAGTTAATGAGGAAATTAAAGGACTAAATTTTGGTGTCTGTTACTCTTTCTCTTCAATGTTACCCAGATAGCTTTTAAATTACTAACTTTTGGCTTGTATATTTTAAATAAATCCACATTACTCTGTGAGAAGAACTGGTAATGAACTAAAACATATACATAAGCTTATATACATATTTCAGACAAGTTTCTTTCTGATTTCCTGTCATGTAAAATAAAAACAAGACCTGAAGATCTAAAACCAAAGCAAAATAAAAGCACTCATTCCACTTCTTACTGGAATTTAATTCCCAGAATTTAAACTTCACAAAGTAGTCCATAGAAGGTCTGATTAAGAAAGCATTAGAAATACTATAAAGACATTTTCTATTCTAACAATTAAATATTTTCCAGCTTGAAAATTACATTGACATACAACTAACAACACACTGCCAAACATGGAATGGAGTAGAGAAAATGGATAAAAAAATTTTTGTTTGGGCTCAAATGATGTGTTCTTTTTCCCCATTTTCCATTTTTAATGTAATTTATTTTGCTTTAAATTTGTCTAATACAATATTTCAAGAATGTTAACATAAAAATTGTTATTGGAAGTTACTAATTTCTCTATTCCAATAACCACCACAAGTCCTTAATTAAAAATTGTAATCAATTGCAATATGTATGCCTGTATAATGAAAGCATAAGTCAAATATGTTGTCAGATAACTGGATTTTATTGCTTAAGCTAAAAGAAGTAGACACATTTTCTATAAAAAAAGCTCAGAAGGCATGGCATTTCTCGATGTTGCAGTTGATCTCTGCTATCCAGCAGTGAAAACAATAATTATTATCAGTTCTTCATGTTCTTAGGGTTGGCTTTGATATTTGTTTGCATGAAGAATGCAACCATGCAAAAGCACAGTAACACTTTAGAGGAAGAGAGGCTGCCAAGGTCTCTGGTGAGGCTTGCCAAAAAAACCAACCACAGCAGGGTGTCTCTACTAGCTCTCTAGCAGTGTGCATATAGGTCCTGCATTTAAGGATAGTCACCTGCTACTGGATAAAACTATTCATTGAGTCTGAGGGAGTGACTTCAAAACTTCAAAGTTGCCAATGCTTTCATTTTCTCAGGAGTCTCCTGATGATTGGTTAACTTGGGCTTAGTGCCATGCGAATGCTACCACCTGGACTTGGAACTAGAGTCAGCTTATAACTGGACAGCTGAAATTTGGGATAGGTTGTCATAAAAATTTTTATATATGTCTATGAAGCTATGTTTTCTAATGTATCTAAAAAAGAACTAAAGTCTTCATGGAAAATTCAATCCTGCTCATGCTGTCATCCTTCTTTTTCATTTTGCATGAGACAAGGTTAATTGAGCCCAAGAATGAAAATGGCATGGTGAACTGAGATATATGTTACTCAGCTGAGAGCAAGCAGCTAGTTCCCATGAATAAGTTCTTGCTCTGATGTGAAAGAATTCAGATGAAAAGAGTGAGATGCTGATTTTGAGAGCCTACACACCTTGGGGGAATAGGCACCAAAGGGAATGAGTTTGAAAAGTGGTGATAAATTGCACTGCCTGTCTTTTGAACTGTAGGCTGGCAGTTAAACCATTCATCCAGTAAGCAGATTTTTAAATCTAGAAGCAATTGATGCCTCCTGTTCCCCCATACAGCAGTTGCCTTAATCACCAATCTCTATGACCACCTGAGACATGAGAAGCAAGTTGGTGAGCAGAACTGCTGATAAATATTTGCCTTTGCTCTTGTAATTAAGCCATTCTACCTGGAAAAATCAAGTGACCGTAGAAAGGGTTATTTTACTGCCCTTTGAGTAGGACAGAAACTCTTTTCTTGCTCTATCTCAGAATAGATATGTACTTCCTATGCCGTTTGGTTACAAGATCAATAGTCCTGGGATTGAAGGCCTGGAAAAAAAAATAAAATCAGATATTCCTCTTTCTTACTAAATACCCTAACAACCAGGAAACATTCATTTATAAACCTGCTATCTCTTCTAATACCACAACTCCTGCTTCACACAGGATTGTCAGCAAGCAGGTGGAACATGCCCTTTCCTGTGGCTGCTATTAAGGTTATGGACAGTGCTGGCTCAGGGCTGGTAATGGACTCCAGATCCTGTGAAGAAGATTTCTGATCATTAAGCAAATGTGAAAAAAAAACTCATAGCAATATTTTCAGACTTTTCTGGAGTAGATAGATCACAGACTTACTTTTTTTTTTCTGATTAAACCTATAGGTTATCTGTGCAATGGGTGAATACCTTTTGTAGCTGGGTCTGAACAAGTATGGCCACTTTCAGTAGTAGCAAACTTTAAGCCACACAGGAAGGCATTTTATAGATTTAAGTATTGTTAGGATTAGGTAGTGCTGAAAAGAGATGACCTAGATAATGGTCTGGGCTGTAGGCAAGTTTGGGCTTCTAAATCCCAATTTAGACTGACCTTACATGGTCCCTAAATTCTCTTAGTTTCATTTTAGGCCTAAATCTTATATTTGATCTGGCCCATAAGGTCTTTCTTGGACCTGGCTTGAGATTTTAGGCTGTCAGAAAGACTCTTTTCCTTTTGTTTCTGCATAGGAAACATCTGTAATGATTTATATGTTTTTTCAGTAATCCCCTAATTCATTAGAAGCAGTATCTCCATTCAGAGGATTACTATGTAAATATATGTGCATATATCTAGGAAAGTTAACTTTTAAAAGGGACAGACACTCCGAGTTTTAGAAGCATTTTTATTTGTAATGATGTTCCCAGCTGTGATAAATAAAGGTCTGAATAGCAGAAAATAAAAAGTAGAAATCGAGACCCTGATCCTGAACTGAATTCCAAGTGGGCAGGAGGTTTGCTGACACAGAGTTCAGTGCAGGATCAGGGCCCTAAAATCTGAACTTACAAGGGCTGACTTTTTTATTCTGCAGTGTTCAAGTGGACTGCTTAAAAAACCTATAAATGCTTCATCTAGACAGCAGGGCACCATTTCAGGAACTGATTGCCCATTATAGTACTGACAATAAAATAGGAAAATACCCCAAGGGAGAAGGAGCAGGGCCTTATGACTTTCCCATTGAACTCAATGTGAAACTTATAATTTCCTGCCCCCACTTTGCAGGATGTGTCAGTTTTCAGTGGTCATTGCATTATGCCCCTAAGCCTCTTTCATGGAAATCTGAAATGAGGGGGCTTATTACAGTGGAAAATCAGAAAAAAATCATGGCAGAAATCTGACTTCCTCCACAATAAAGATTTCTTTCATGTATACAAAAGGATTTGTTTTTTTCCGTTATATTGGCTTCCCTCTCTCCCAAAATTAATCAGCTAGAAGTAATACTCCTTTGATTTTACATTTTCTCTGCTACATTATGAAAATATGCTTGTCAGACATAGAACTGAGCATATCTGTTCAAGAGATTTTCTTAGGTCTGGATTTTGAGTGGGTTTTTGTTGGTGGTGTTTTTTTTTCCAGAGATGTTTTTGAAAGGTCTCTAAAACAATACTCAGGGAGAACAAATAATCTCTGTAGACTCACACATTCTCCTTTCCTGCATTAGAGCTAAGAAACCACTATACACCCTCCTCCTTCCCATACTGAATCTCCTCTGTGAAACTTGAAGCAGTCTGTGGTACCGGAGAGCACCTGTCTGGATAATGTGAAGGGATAAGGGAGTATGTTAAACAAGGGCAGAGGGAATTGGGGAGGGATGCAGGAGACACAGAGCTAATTGAAGCAAAGCATTTTATTAATCTAGAGTGCTGTCTCCGGGCATGCCTGAAATCTAAATAATGATACTGAACTTCAAAGGCCTTATTCTCCATTCCTTGTGCACTCACTACTCCTATTTAAGTCAATGGAACTTCTAAGTACATTAAAATGCAGAATAATACTGTGAATAAGCTGTAAGAGTCAATTAGCAATAACATCTTATACTGCTTAAAAAAAATAATCAAAAAACCCACCAAAACCCACCAAACAATCTCAAACTTTTATCTGGTCAATTCAGCCTTGTCTTTTAGTAGCATGAGTAGCTTGAACACCTAGCTATGTGATTTTGACCCCCTGGAGAGCCATCTAAAAGCCTAAGTCTCCTTTGAGACTATTATTTTCTATGTTTATTCTGCTGGTGTATTCTACTGCTAGTGGACACTGCATACATGGCAAATCAAGGATTTTGTAGAACCTGACTACAAAGTTGAGCAACTTCTCAGGTGGGCTCTGGGATTTGGCTTGTACGTTTTAAAACTCTTCTCTTTTTTTCCAGTGTGTTTGCATATGGAAATATGCTAATTTCTCTAAGCAAACATAAAATACTTGATGGTTCTTTGAAGTGGTAAAGTATTCTGAAAGTAATCATTATTAATTATAATATGTACTATTGTTATTTCATCTTTATTTTTCAAAGGCAAAGAAGTGGTTATACTCCTTCTTAAAAGACTGCACTTACACAGAGGCACAGCACCTGGTTCTTCCTCTGCTTCTTTAAGGGGTGCTCTAAAAGATGTCATTTTCTCAGACTGGGGATGTGGTGGAAAATACCGTTGCACAAAAAAAAACAGTTATTGCTACCTTCGGGAAACCAAATCCAAGGCATTTCTCATTTTTGCTTTCCTCTAGCAATATCATCAAAATTATCATCTTAGGACTCATCTCTCTCTCTGAACTGTGAAGAAAATGTTCTTACCCATTTTCACGTGTAATTTAATGTGTGAGGTAGGATATAAACATTGAATATGCTAGGGGGGAGACTAAAGTATAAAGCTGCTAAGTGTCTTTCTCAACTGCATTTAAATATTAAAATTCACATGAAATTTTGGGAGGTGATTTGAATTTTAAAATTTCCATGGCAGATTGTTTTCTAAACCTTTTCCGTTATTAAAGAAGCTTAGTTAGCCTGCTGAGGTTGGCTTAAAACATTAATACTTGGCTGGTTGATATTTTTTAATGAGGAAATTATTTCATGGAAAAATGGGAGTTCATCCAAATCAATAAAATTTCTGAGAAAATGTCTATTTTAATTAAGTTGATTGGTATCCATGAACACAGCATACAGGAGGAGATAGTCTCAAGCTTTGTTTGCTTTGTTTTATAACTTAACCAAATTTGCAAAAAAAAAATTAATTTTGTCTGAATTAATATATTGGGTCTCCATAGCACAGTGCTAGTAGTGAGGGACTGCAGGGGTGGACATGACAGGGCTGCACCATGCAGGACACAGCTAGTTCCAGACAGCTTCACTGGACCCACTGTAGGCCATGCCTGAGCCCCTCAGCTAATATGGTCATGCCTCTGGGAAAGTGTATTTAAGAAAGGGTAAAAAGCACAGCACAGCAGCTTTGTGAGAGGAAAATGAGAAAAACAGCCCTGCAAACACTAAGGTCAGTGATGGAGCAGGAGGAGGTTCTCTAAGTGTCAGAGCAGAGATTCCTCTGAAGCCCCTGGTGAAGGCCATGAAGGAGCAAGTTGTCCTCTTACAGACCATGGAAGATGAGAGTGGGGTAAATATTCACAGTGCAGGCTATGGAGGACCCCACACTGGTAGTTGTGCCCTGGAGGAAGCTGCAGCTGGTAAGGAGCCGGACTCTCCTTAGTGTAAAACACACTAGAAAGATACTGAAAACTACTTCTTTACCAAATGTTGGTCTCTGCATGCATTTTCTCAAGAGACATGAGAGAAGTAAAGAATAAGCTGTTAATGCTAAGTTGCTAAAATATTTCTGTAAGCAAAGCTTCTAAGAGTAATATATCAGAGTCTGTTATCCTCAAAGGCAATGTGGAAGGGAGAGACTACAACAACCCCCCCGAACTGGATGTATTATTTTATTAATGCAGTTCACATTGGTATGTATACAACCTGGCCAAGCATTCTTAAGTAGCAATTAATATAATTTGCACACGTGAATAATTTCATGAGACTTAAGAAGTTAGTTTCCATTAAGACAGACACATGCTTAGGTCTGTCCTCCAGCTGAAGTTTATTTAATAAAAAAGACACCTCTTCGTTATCCATAGGTAATTTCAGCACCACTAGTGGACACTTATTATTTTCAGGTGGAGGAAAAAAGGAAAGGAGGAAGAGATCAAATGATCATTACCGGATAAACTTCACAGAAGGAGTACCAGCAGGGGTGAGATGTAGCTAATGCCACACACAGAAGCAGCCAGTGCATCCAAAATATTTTGGCAACGCTGTTGTACTCCCAGATGATGAGGAGATTGCAGTATAGAGAGAAGTTCCCATGAGATTAAAGTGGAGAAGATTGTGTGCTGGGAAAGCAGATCCATTAGGGGAAAGGTGACTGTGGTAGAAGTTGTTTGGAGTTCTTGGGCAGCAATGGGTCATCAAAACTGAGGGCAAGGTAGTAGAGAGTAGAGAGTGCTGGGGGATAAAGCGGCATGAGATTTTCATCAGGCTGGAAAATTCTTATGACATCTTTCAGAGTCAGTGATAATTTGAAATATAGTTAATGCTGTTGTTGGGTTGAAAGATACACTGCAGAAAAAAAAAAACCTTAAATAATTAAATCAGCATATAACAGTGTTCCATTCCATTGAAATTTCTCTCGTTTTGCTAATGTTTGCTTAATGTGCACTAGCACAGTAGATGCATTGTAGAGTAACCATTACTTCAATTATGAGACATAATAGAAAGTCACTAAAAGATTTTTTAATGATATTTTTATGTTAGTATTTAGATATATAAAGAAGTAATACTTTCACAGTTATTTTTTGAACATCAGACTAAATTACAATAAGAAGATAACTAATTAAAATGGGATGACATTCTTTTGATTTTGCCATGCATTTTTCTATTAGTCTTCCTCATTGAGTTTTAGTGCAGATCTTTTCTTTCATATAATGCCAGTCAAGAACAGTGGTCTGCTTGGGGAGGGCAGGAAGAAGCAGCAAAAAAGGAAGAGGGGATTTAAATGTATTCAGTGATATATAGGTGCCTTTGTCGATATTCACATTTCTTTAAATATAAACCCCAAACTTTTTCAATGCAAAATCCTTTAAAAGTCTCATTCAAGAGGAGAGAAAATGACAGTGTACCCTATAGACTGGGTAAATTGACATTTATATACTGGTATTTTCCAGTTATTCTCCAATTAGTGCTAATTATGAACTACAGACACCGTGTTTGGAACTGTTTGGAACTCCACAGTTCAACATCCTAGACATTTGGATACAGATCCATAGTCTGGTCCAAAATTTTTTATCCTCTACATTATATAGGAAACTGAAGAATATATAATTTCAGAAAGTGTATTAAAGAATCAGAAAGTGTATTAAAGAATATTGAGAGAGTAGCCAGGGATCAGATGAGGAAGGCTAAAGCCCTGACAGAATTAAAATTGGCGAAGGATATAAAGAGCAATAAGAAAAATTTCTATGGCTATGTAGGGGACAAAAGAAAGACCGGGGAAAACGCAGGCCCCCTCTGGAAGGACACTGGTGTACTGGTTACCTGGGACATGGAGAAGGCTGAGGTGCTCAATGACTTTTTGCCTCCATCTTCACCAAAAAAGCCTCTTGTCTCACCACCCAAGTTGTGGAAGGAACGAACAGGGACTGTGAGGATAAACCACCTCCCGCTGTACTTGAAGAGCAGGTTAGAGAACATCTGAGGAACTTGAAGGTGCACAAGTTCATGGGACCTGATGAAATCCACCCACGGGTCCTGAGGGAACTGGCAGATGTAGTTGCCAAGCCACTGGCCATTGTATTCGAAAAGTCGTGGCGATCTGGTGAGGTCCCCGATGACTGGAAGAAAGGGAACATAACCCCCATTTTTAAAATGGGGAACAAGGAGGACCCGGGCAACTACAGGCCGGTCAGCCTCACCTCTGTGCCTGGCAAGGTCATGGAGCAGATTCTCCTGGGGACCATGCTAAGGTACATGGAGAACAAGGAGGTGGTTGGTGACAGCCAACATGGCTTCACCAAGGGCAGATCGTGCCTGACCAACCTGGTGGCCTTTTATGATGGAGTGA
>VXBZ01004718.1:593116-624740 GCA_013399135.1 Heliornis fulica | reverse complement strand
GGGCCTACAAGAAAGATGTGGAGAGGCTGTTCAGTAGGGCCTGTTGTGAAAGGACAAGGGGGAATGGTTTCAAAATTGAGAGAGGGAGATTTAGACTGGATATTAGAAAAAAGTTCTTTGAGAGTAGTGGAGCACTGGAACAGGTTGCCCAGGGAGGTGGTGGATGCCCCATCCCTGGAGACGTTCAAGGCCAGGTTGGATGAGGCCCTGAGCAACCTGATCTAGTTGGGAGTGTCCCTGCTTCTTGCAGGGGGGTTGGACTAGATGACCTCTGGGAGTCCCTTCCAGCTCTAATGATTCTATAATTCCATGATTCTATAATCCATTTTAGAAAATTTTGTAGTATGTTCCTCTGCTCTAGCTGCTGAACTTGCAAAACATTTAATCTAATATTCAGGTTTTTTACATATTTTATTTTTAATTATTTGTGTATTGTGTGACATTTCTGAGATGTTTTCCCAGCTTGGGCCCTGGGACAGGAGCTCTGTATTTCTCTAGGAAACATTGAGATAACATATGACCAAAAGAAAAGTCAAAGCTTTTATGAGATATTTTAACAGTTCACTCAGCTGTTTGAGTGATCAGCCAGTTTCTCCAGTTTTGATAGGTTTCTTTGCAGTAGAATCCATATACTGTTACAGATGGAGTAACAGGTTCCTTAATCTTTCCACAGAAAAAAAGTAGCTCTGTTTAGAAAGACAAAAATGTAATAACTTGATCTAATTTACTAGGCTAACTAGCAGCAAACACTTGAGTTTAAATTATTGGGATTTCTACAACCAGAGGTAATTACAAGATCAATCATGATAGTTGAACATGAGAACTTATGAAATATGTTTGAAGTCACACACATAAACATTGTGCACTGACAAATACTATCACTAAACACAAACTATACAAAAGACATTATGTACTCATTAAAGAATAGTGTTTCAATTATTTTTGTGATACAAACTACAAAAAAATTATCATTAAATTATGAATATTTAGCTTGCCTAAATGTCTTTCCCATTTATTATTAGAGTTGCTATAAAAAGGAATTCTAGATTATAAAAATATGTGTCCTGTTTTTATAAAGAATTCTTAATTTAAAAGTTCTTTTAATTCTAACTGGTGTTGTACTAATGGGAGTCTACTAAAAAATCTGTCTGGTATTTGGTGTCTTTGTTAAGTTTTATCATATCAGTTGTAAATATTTTTTTTCTGTCTTTCAGCATTTTTTTTTTTACTTTTAGAAGCTCTAACTTAGTGGTGATTGCCTGTGATTGAAAAACATGAACAGAAGCTTTTCATAAAATCACAGAATCATAGAATGGTTAGGGCTCAAAGAGACCTTTAAGATCATCAAGTTCCAAACACCCTGCCATGGGCAGGGACACTTATCCCTATCCCAGGCTTTTCAAGGACCCATCTAATCTGGCCTTGAACACCTCCAGGCAGGGGGCATCCACCACTTGCCTGGGCAATCTGTTCCAGAGCCTCACAACTCCCATAGTGAAGAATGTCTTCCTAATATCCAGTCTAAATCTACCCCTTTCCAGTTTAAAACCATCCTCCCTCGTCCTATCACTACACGACTTTCTAAAGATTCCCTCCCCAGCCTTCTTGTAGGCCCCTTCAGGTACTGGAAGGCCTCTATAAGATTTTTCGCTGCATAGGAACTTACCACCAGGTGGTTTTCTAATGGAAACAGTATCACTCTAGAAGATTCCATACAACTTTTTAAAATACACTGCTGTTAGGTTTTGAACTACTTAATCTGGTTGGTTTTCTGAATGATTAGAAATATCTCTTTATATAATGAAGACTTCCCCACATTCACCACTATATTGTTTGAATAAATTTATTCTATTCCTTTATTATTCCATTTATGTAGCAGTTTTTCATATTTACCTATTTATTTTATGCTTTTACTTTTTCACCAGATTTGCCTTACTCTTCCCACTGTTCATCAGAAAGCATACCACTCCATATTTAGTAATGGCAGCATTTATATCTGTTAGACTATTAGTATTTATTATGTATGCAATAATCTTCATCAGACTTCCTATTCTAAACTCTTGCTAAACTTTCTGATACATCGAAAAGTGTAAGTTTCATGAATGATTTTTGAATAACTGTATGTGTATATAGCTTGTTGTGTATCAAAACCTGTATCTTAGGTAACACAACCAAGCTTTTATTTCAAGTGCAGAGACAAGTAACTTTCCAAAAGCACTTGGCATTACTGGCAAGTCATAAAACAATCTAGATGTTCTTGTAGTAATTTTCCCATAAATCATAGATTCAAACTGATGTTGAGAATGCTTGTATATTGAGACATCAAGTACTGGTGATATTTTATTTCTCAGTAATTAAAGTGTTATATGACATGTTTTCTCTGTAGGCAAAGTTTGTATAAGACAACTTAATTTCTATTAAAACACAAATACAGAATATGTAAATCTTAATTTTCTGTAGTGTAAAATGAGTGATAGCTATATAAGGTAAAGAAAATAGTAAATAAGGATGATTCCTTTAATACACTTCTACCTCTGTATTAGGTATACAGATATGAGCTGTTTGTGTAGGCTTTTTTATTACTAGTTAGGACAGGCACTCAATCTGTGATTCATATAATACTGAAGTAGATCTCTGTAGTTGGCTACACTAATCCCATCTTTACGGCATATTGATCTCCACTGGATATAAAAAGTATTGGAAGTGACTAGTAAATACACAGATGTCTTGTAGACCTCTAAAGTTAGGTGAGATGTCTCCTGACCATTTACTTAAATGCTGTGTTATAAATATGTTACTGAATTTTTTATTGGTAGTTTGGATTTTCTTTTCAGCTTTTGCAATACCTTTATTCTGTGAAAATATATATCTATTATACTCTGTACTTCATAAGGCTATATGCCAGAACTATTTTGTCTTTCTGCTAAAGTGGTTATTTCTATAGCTCAAACATAATAATTTGGAAAATTTATTAAGCATTTCAGTTTTCATTATTTTGTGTAACAAGCAAAAACCTATATTTTAAAAAATTTTTAACATAAAAATAGTTTTGTCTATTCCGTGAATAAAAAGTGCATTTTTAATAAAAATAGATCACTTATTAATGGCTGGATGAAGAGCAACAACATATTTAAGAAACTATTAATAGAAATTTTCTAGAAAATAATATTTTAAAAATTGTATTTTCAGTAGAGGTTGTTTATTAATTAGATCTGTTTATTAATGAGATCTGTTTATTAATGATTACCTAGAAAAAGAATAAACTTACTTTGTAAGCACTAAAAAAAAATGACATATATTGCTTTATCTGGAGTTTTGGGCCATGTAACAATTTATTTGCTTTTTCAGTATCCTGCAGACATCAGTTTCTTTTTAATACTTTGCTTCAGAATAATATTTTCTTTTTTTTTTTTTTTCCCTATAATTGTCTTTTTCCTTGTTTTCAAACTCCTCTAAGTTTCACTGAATTGCAGATTCAGCGTAAAGGAAAAGAATTACCCTGGTCTGTCTCAGCTGGGACAGTATGTGCAGCTGGCATTGAAAACATGAGGGCAAAGCTTGTAAGGAGAAATTGTTCCTGTTTCTCTTACAAATAACAAGTAAGCTCACCAGTGAAACTAAAATCTTTAAGAGAAAAGTACAGTTTTTACCCAACCTCATTCAATTGCAATAGATGTTTCGGTACCTTTCTATCATATTTGTGTCAATATCCTGAGTTATAAATCTTGACATCTGCTGTTATTGAAATCCTTCAATAGGAAATGAATACAGAATTATGTAAAGGAAAGAAAGTGAAAATAAATGTAGAAAATTAACAGAACTGTAACCAAAGACTTTTTTCTTTAAAAGCCTTTTTCTTTAACATATTTTCAGATTCCCGAGTGGAAAAGAAAATAGGCCTGAGGTATTTGTTTGACATCAGTAAAATTCATTTGGGATACTTAATTATAGATCACAGAATTATAGAATTGTAGGGCTTGGAAGGGACCTCCAGAGATTATAGAGTCCAACCCCCCTGCCAAAGCAGGTCGCACCAATAGTCATCCAGATGGGTCTGGAATATCTCCAGAGAAGGAGACTCCACAAGCCTCGTGGGCAGCCTGTTCCAGTGCTCTGTCACCCTCACCAAGAAGAGGTTCCTTTTCATATCCATGTGGAACCTCCTGTGGTCCAACTTGTGACCATTGCCCCTTGTCCTGTCCCCAAAGGCCACTGAAAAGAGGCTGTCCATCTCCATTTGTCTCTTGCACTTCAGTTATTTGTAAACATTGATGAGATCTCCTCTCAGTCTTCTCAAGGCTGAACAGCCTTGTGATACCTCACTATTGCATAGAAAGCAATATTTAACACTATTGCTAAGAAAGGTTCTAATAATCTTATTTGTTGTTTGCAAAGAAAAATCAGATATTAATGTCAAGCACTTATTTCAGTGCTGTTTGCTAATTGTTAACCAAATACAGTCAGAAAATATCTGGAAAATGAGTACTTAAAGTAGGTTAAATAAGAAATTAAATACACATACTAATGAGATATAAGGGATTTTAACTTTTCTTGTTGCAGTGCTTTTTGTTATCAGGCTACCTTGTCTTCCATTCCTGTAACAAAACAAGCAATTCAAAGTAAGTAGTAAAGGCTTCAATATAAAACAGTAGCTTCAACTGCTATTATAAACCAATATAAATGTTTTCTACTATTTTGCCAGCAGTAAATCCATGTTTTCTTGTTGCAATTTCAGAATGACTGATCAGAGAAGAATTTACCAAAAGTATTAGGTCATATCTCATCACAATTACTTTAACAATAAACAAGGCATTAATTTTATTGTGAGTCTGTGCTGGCAGTTAAACCAATATGATCTCAGAATATAGGATAATTTGTATTGAACTATATTGACATGTGCTCAGCAAATTATGATGAATAATTTAATTAAAAGTTTGATTTTATTATGATTTTGTCTTTTCCTTTACGTTTAAATTTGTCTTTTGTTATTTTCACATCTACACAGGTTTTAATTTTTAAAATGTCAAAATCAAAAAGTCTTTTTTGAGTATAGAAAAACACTGGTTGGAATCTGTATTTGCTGTTGCACACTGAAAATATTTGTCACAAAACTGTTCTGATTCAGAAATATATTTTTTTTAATACTTTGTTTTTTGAAGGATTTGTTAATTGTTGCTTTGTACAGATTTTCTAACTGGTACTTAAATAATCCTAGTTTCCTAATGGAGAACTAAACCTGGAACTATACCTGAAACTTAATTTTCCTCAATTATTTTTTCACTGTCTTACTCCCAGTCTGTCTGAATGTTAGCATCATAGCTGAATTAAATGGTTCATTCATGTAGATATACAGCAGACTTTAATCTTGAATTGGAATTTTAGAACACAAGATTGCTAATGATTTCTGGGTAGAAAAAAGTGTCATCTTAGGGTGAAAAGAAGAAAGAGGGAAAAAGAAATAGGGAAGAGGGACTAAAGAAAGAGGAAAGAGGGAGACAGTCAAAATGAAGCAGAGAGAAGACATTATCCACAGCCGTAGAAACTTTATAGGAATGGTCATAGAAACTTGCTTTTCCTTAAAGGTATGATTATGCTTAACTGCTACAGTATACTTAGCTCACTTTTGTCCTTTGTTTTCAGTTATACTTTTCATATATTATAACGTTGTTTGAGAATGGAACAATGGGACTACCTTTAAACCAGCTGTAACACCCCTTAACAGAGAAAATAATCTCTAGATTAATTCAGTTTTAGAAAATTTTCATTTATGACAATTAGCAGAAGAACAGCAAACCTAAAATTTCTCCCATATTAATGTATGTCNTTTTATATTTCTTTCTTTACCCTGGAGAGATCCTTCACTTCTCAGGACCTGGCCCTTACACTATCACTTGAACATCACATTTTACTGAGAGTGCAGACATTATCACCCTGTAAGGTTACTTGCATTTGCATGCCCATGTTGTATTGTAAAGTGACATTTAGCAGCATTTACTTTTTTGGCTGCCATTTCCTCATCTTGCATAATACATTTTTCTTACATTAGAAGCTGAAGCACAGGAAAATTTTAAAGTTTGAGTGCACCTGTGGGATGACAGTGTGATAGACATCTGTGAAATAAATGCAGACTTATGGTGAACAGGTTCAGCTGCAACCCCCTAAAATGACATTTTATAATATGGCAGGCTTAAATGGTAGAATGTTGAACAATCACAGAAAAACATTGCATCAAGTAAAACTGTAGTACAAGGGGAAACATGACAACAGCGTGCAAAGCTGCTCTGATCCCGTTTGCCATATGGTATGTCACTCACTGTAATAACACTTCCATTCCTTCACTAAGTGCCCTTAAATATCAGGGAGTGAATAAGGCAGTACACAGATTGCAAAAGGAATTTTTAATCATATACATTATGAACTTTGTACTTTCAGGAATCATTCTACCCTTACATTAACGGTATACTCTTTAAAAATGCATATGTCTTAGAACACTCACAGGGATAGACAATTTATTATCTACTTGTGCAAATGGTTAAAAGTAAGGCTTCCTTAGTCAATATGAAACAAACAAAAAAAACCCAACCCCAAACCCCACCCAATCTGTGAACAAGTAACTGTTATAATTTGTCTCTTTCTCTGTTTTCAGGATACTGTGATTTATTTTTTTTTAAATACAGTTTCAGATTTTTTTTTTTCAGTTTCTTCTATTCTACAGGATCCTGATGAGTAACCTGCTAGCTCAAGTTGTTTGAAGGATGATAATTTTCTCTTTATCTCAGATGTACAGTAAACTGTTTTAACTGTTCATTATTTCTCACAACGCAAAATCTAGAGAGCACTCAACACAAGTTCTATGCAGCAGCTTTGAAATAAACAAAGGAAGTACTTTGTCGTATCACGCCTGTAATTAAATTGTGGAACTCATTGCCACAAGATGTTGTAGAAGCCAAAAGTGTAATTAGATACTTAAAAGGACTGAGTACAAGCCCATCTTCTCTATTGAACACAGAAGTCTGGAGCCTTTGTCTCAGGAAGTCCCTCAGACTCTGAAAGATACTGCTTTCGAGAGCATACCAGGAGAAAGGATCACCCTAGGCATGCCTGTTCCCCATACTCATGTCTGCTGGAGGAAGAATGCTGCAGGAGACTCATCCTTGTGCTGGTTCGATCTGCTATTTTATGGAAGTATTTTCATTGGAATGAATTCAGATCCAGCACTGAGTTACTCGTTTCCTGGGTCTTTGACTGGATATTGAAATGGGAAAACAAGAAAACAAATCCCATTTACTAAGTTTGGCTTTGTTTTTTGTTTGGATTTGGTTGTTTGTTTCTTTGTGCGTATGTTTTTTGTTTGTTGTTTGTTGTTTGTTGTTTGTTTTTTTTTTCTGGAAAAATACAAAAGCAAGCTGAGTGTGAGGCAAACATATTACATTATTTATTCTTACACTGGGTGAGTTCAGAGATAATAAGTCACTATTCTGACAAGTTTTAAGGGACAAGTTCCATTGTTTATTAATTATGTAAATAATGTTTTTACATTGTTTTATGTTTTAATAACATTCATATATCCTGCAGTTTATTTGTGTTCTGGAACTCTCCCTGTCCCATGGAATCATGAAGAGAGGGCTGGAAGTTTGGAGTTTTCTTACCCTCTCATTTGCAACTTCTAAGATATTCTTTCCTGATAGGAAAGCAGGTATTTTTCCATCTGTTACTTTGTGAGAAATAAACCTTTCTCCTAATGTTATTGATGGTGTTTCTAGCTGCACACCATTACCAAAGCAAAAAAAACCCTTACTTTTTTATCTTTGAAATTGTTCAGCAACTCTGTGAAATAGCTAGTGTGCCACATTAGACAAAATGCACCACCAAGAAGAATCCTGTAGCAACAAAGAAAAAAAGCAATTCAACTATACAAGTTTGTTCTATTTCTAAACTCTACATAATAATCAATTCTCTAGGTGTCACTTAATGAAACAGAAGAGGGTTGAGATTAGGATCTGAGATCTTATGAGACCTTACAGGGTGAGATGTGTTGTGTGCACATGCCATCACTTCTGAGTTGCTTCCTATAGTGTGTCTACAATATTTTCTTTTCTGCTCTTTGGCAGGCTTTTATTTTTATTTTTTTTTAACTTTCCAAGCTAGTGGAGTATGTACCCAATAAAAAATAGATCTCAGTGTGGGAGATTTCGTAACACTTCCTTGTTATTTTTCAACAACTTTGACCTTCTGCACATAAGTCAGGACATTGTTTTTTCTACTGACTGACAGATCCAATTCTTTATGAGACTTCTCTTAGTCAGTAAATGTCCTAATACTTCTGCTCACACATTTCATGTCCCTATTCACCGCATGGCTTATGAGAACTTCACTCATTTCAACTTTCTTCCACAGCTTTTGTGACCCCGTGAGTTTCTCTGATCAGTTTGTAGGATTACATTTTTATACATGCTATTTACTCTAAAATGACAAGTTTCTTCTGCCAATGTTTCTGTCACTGCTGGTAATGCACTACGTTGGAGAATGCCCTTCTGATTTTTCTGGTTGCCCTTTTCCTCAGTTTACTACAACATCATTTGTTGCTTCTCTCTTTTCTTCCTCAGTAAATGCACTGACTGAGACAGAGAAACTGACCTGATGGTTTCATCATGTGGGATTGCAGACCTGTCTTTTCAGTCACAGTACTTGGTATCTGGGGATCAGGGTCAATATCAGTCCTTGGCAGAGTTTTTACATTACAGGGCACTATCTTGTCTGCGTGATTTACTGATAGTTTCTCAGAAGCTGACAAGAGTGAGCTTCAAGTACATTCAGCTGTAACGTTGGAAGAAAATGTTAGTTGGAGCAAGCAGATTATCTAAACAGAGCCTGATGAGTCTGTGTCCCTGCTCATTGATCTTTCTTAATCCATGTTTGCTTAATTCATTCTAATCCACAACCTCTGCTCCCACTTTAGCTTTCTGGTGCCCCACATTCTGCAGCTCATCATACTTCAGCAGAGTGTCAGTGCGTTAAGACTTCAGGATATCATCATCCTCGGCCATTGTCAGAGAGCGGGGACCTGGACGGCATTCAGGTTAACGGCTTTTCTTTACAGAAGATTAAAACAGTAACAGCTAAGAGGACTATACCTTGTTGGGGGTAAAGTTCTGTTCCTTTGCAGGGGTTCCAGTACTTTTCCCATAAAAAGACTTTTCATATATTAGGACATAATGGTAAAATAATTGAGTGATATTATATAAAAGCTTTTCAGCTGATCTTTCACCTTGGAAATGCAGATTATTGTCACTCGAGAGTATCCCAGTGAGTCAGTATATATGGACTATTTAAAAACAGAAAAAGTTCTCTCTCTCTTTTTTTAATTTGAGAGACATGCTTTGTGTCCTTTAACATATTACCCAACCCTTGGAATCTTATTTATAAACCATATGCTTTACTGCCTATCTTCATTTGCACAGTGTGTCATATTCAAAATGACTGTGTGGCTTTGAGTCCCTCCAGTGTACTTTGAACAGGTATTAACATATGTGTCTTTAAGCACAGTGAACTTACTTGAAATGAGACCAGGCCAAAATAAATTGAAATGGAGAATTAGAAGAAGCCCCGCAGAGCTGGAACAAAGGAGCAACAAAAATAGATAAAAATGTTAGACAAAACAATTCTGAAAAGTTACATGCAACGGCTCTGCAAGCCCTGGGGTAGTTCCACAGCAACTTGAATGCGTAGTGCTTCATGTAGCAAACAGAAAATGACACTTGCCAGAATCTGACCTTGACATTATTTGAGTAATATTTCTAGCATGATCGAACAACTTCCTCATTATTTTAAGCAGTAAGAGGTTTTCCAGAAAGCTCTGTCTGCTAGTTCTTATTATACTCTCTGCTTTCATAAAGGGAGGGAGAGAAGTATGGAAAGTATCACTGTGTTTAGTTTTTAACCCTTTTTATCTAGTAACCTATGTGGTGTGCACTACATGGGTATCTGAGCAGTTTACAAATGTGAATTCATTTACTTTTCCAAGGAAACATAATTATTGTCAGAAGAGAGAAAACAGGAAACTGAGGCATGAAGAAACTGAAAATAAAATCTTTAAAGGCATGCAGTAATCCAGAAGACAAACTGGACAGAACTGGCATGTTTTAGTCTAAAAATATGGAAGTATGGCAGTCACTGAAGTTTTCTCTATTTAAGATTTTTTTTTTTTTTTAATTTAACATCCTGTTACTACACACACCGAGGAGATTCACAGTTTTAGTTGTGCTGAATATCTAGCATTTCTGCCCAAGATTTATGAGCAGCATTTAGTCTGGAACAGATCAGAACAGTCACAGATGTACATACTTTTGTACTGTATCCTAATCACTGAATCAGTTTTACAAGAAGGAATTCCTCTGTCATGTTAGCCCAGAGGAACCCTAACCCTTTGTCTCAGAACAGGAGGATCTAGATCATGAATGTGGGGGTCTCTTGCCATTAAGCATCTTGTGTATTTTATATTAAAAAAATGGAAGCATTGTGGGACCCAAAGAAAAGTAAGGGAGGAGAAACCCGGGCATGCATCCCTATTTCTATCATCACTAGGACTGCAAGGACAAGCCTGGCTTTTTCCTTCTTTCCTCTGGACTGCTTCAGCATTCAATTCACTGGGATCTAATGTAAAATTCATAAAAACTACTAGATCAGGTTTTATAATTACTGTCTCATGTCTGTGCTCTGGCCTTTAAATTGCAATATCAGATTTCCCCTTGCCTCATTTCCTTTCCCCACGATTCTTGTAATTTTGGTTATATATTGGCCATATCTCAGTAACTGATGTGGTGGGTACCCTTTCTTATTTTGGTTCCCCACGTGCTCTGTCATCTGAAAGGTATAGTCCTAAGTGGTTGGATCTGTATTGCCTGGATAAAAGTGATATGATCCCTCTCCTTCATTTCCTTCTTTCTCACTTCTGACTCTGATGTGGGGTTTGGTTTTTTTTGTTGTTGTTATTGCTGTTATTTTTGTTTTGTTTTGCATATTTGTGTGTTATTTTTTGTTTGTTCGCTTTGTGTTTTTTATTTTCCTTTTTCCCTGAAAAAAAAACTGTCATTGTGCATTAGTTTGACCCTGGCTGAAAGCCAGATTCCCACCAAAGTCACTCTATCACTCCCCTCTTCAGCTGGACAGGGGAGAAAATATCTATTGAGAGGCTTTGGAGTTGAGATAAGGACAGGGAGAGATCATTCCGCAATCAGCATCATGGACAAAAGAGACTTAACACAGAATAAAGAAAGAAAATTATTTATTACACTGCAGAGTCGGACAATGAGAAGTACCACCATCCGCTCCCTTCTCTGCAGAATTNTGGGTCACTGCTATAAACTCATAGAATGTCTCTCAGTCTCTCAATCCCAGACTGCTGGGCCCAGACTGATCCCCCACAGAGTCACAAGCACCCCCAGCAAACCTGCTCCAGCGTGGGCATCTCTGTTCTCATTCCCTTCTCCAGTGGCAAAATGCAGCTGTTTGTGGTTTTGTTTCTCTAAAATGTGACTCCCAGAGGTGCTGTGATTGGCGCTGATTGCCTTGGCCTTGTCAGCAACAGAGTCCAGCCTTGGGAGCCCAGTTGGTAGTTACTCTGTTGGACCTCGGGGAAGCTTCTAGCTGCTTCTTGCAGAAGCCACCCCACAAAACCACAATGCATTGCTATGATTTGCAATTTGTATGATGTTATTAAGTAAAGAGTAGAAAAATTGAGATTTTTAGCCCATAATCGCCTCACTTATGTACCCAACCATCTATAGATAACTAAAACAAAGGATGTAATGACTAAGACTGAAGTGGCCTTAAGTTGCTCCATAGTTGGTACATCAAAGAAGGCTTCTGCAGACACAATTTCTCTCTCCAGAGAGAGTGGAAGAGTCTCCAGAGAGATGCTATAGTCAATCCAGATTGCAAATCAGGTTAAAAAAAAAACAAACACAACAAAAGACAGGTACGTAGATTATTAGGTATTTGAATTTGTGAGGTGAATTCTGAACATATTAAAAGTAGCCTTATTTTTTACACTTATTGTGTATAAAGTATGTGAGTATCAGCAGATCCTTATAGAAGTACCAATTTCAGTTGTATATTGGAACTCCTTAGTGTTATTTGGTTATCAAGTAATTTCTTTCTCCAGCTCAGTTTTGGTAAGACCAAAGTGTACTGACTGCCCGTGATTCATATATGTTCCTAAGTTCTCTTCTGACCCAAGCATTTACCTTCTAAATTGAATCGAAATACGGTTCAATGGATTGCACACTCCAACAAATGCTTTTAATAGGCATTACTGATGAGAGGGGTTTTTCTCCCCCTGCCCTGAGCAGTCCATTATTATCAACTAGGCTGGGAATCTTCCTACACTCCCCTATCTCCTTGATCACCTCCTCAAGATATGTGACATATGGTGACATTTTAATGCTATAAAAAACTTTCAGGCAGACTGCAACACAATTGTCTCTTTATTTCAGACACATTAATCTGAAGTCCTTTCCTCAACCCTCCCATCAATAAATACATATAGATGCATACATGCACAGACACACACACAGATAGGTTGACAAAATATATATAAATACATATTTGTATATGCACATACACATTAAATATATTTACAAAAGGACCCTTGTATAAACTACGCAAGGCCCAGATAGGATCTAAAGCCAAGAACTGCTCATGCAAAAACAGTTAATCTACCCTAGAGGAGACGACTATTGAGGCTGGCTGCCAAACATCCTTCCCTGTGGTGGATACAGTTAGAAGAGTAGATGTAGTGTGATTTGCTGAAAATTGTACCCGCAACTTTTCTATACTAGAAAATGTTGCTTGTGCAGGCTGTTCTCATAGCCTTCTTTTTCTGCTTTATTTCAAGTACCTTTCTGACCCTGTCTATTTTTTTAAAATCTTTAGAGTAAGGTTTATTTTTTGCTATAGGCTTGTAGAACCCCTTTTGATTAAGCAAGACTACGAAAATAATGTATTTAATTTTTCAACTAAAAAAGCTGTAAACTAATTTAGTTAGCCAAAATAAATATATTATTAATTTATTATGCATACATTTCTTGGGAAAAAAAAAGTGTTTTAAAAGACATAAAGTCTAGAAAATTATTTTTCTATTTTTTTCTTTTCCTAATCCCAGAAGAAAATTTATGTAATAATTCATTGTACACAATATGATTTGCAATTATTTTACTTAAAAGATCTTTATAGATAAATGCATACACAGAACATGAATACCTTTGAAAATGAAGAAACCCTGCCTCTTTATAACGGATTTCTTTTGAGCATACTGGAGACATAACTTAAACTTTTGCATTCTGAGAGAGAACAAATGAAGGCAAAGAATTAAATTTGCAAACAAAGCTAAAAATATGAGATACGTCTTCCTTTGGAAAGTATTCACTAATTATATTTAACATGGAATGAGAACATAATTCCCAGTTTTGACAAGTAACAAATTGCACATTAGCACCTTGTAAATAATATTATTAAAACCTGTTGTCCTTGTCTGTATTCTTTGTAAGGATAAAATTAATTTGAGGACCATTATTCACAAGATGTGCATTATAATATCAAAGCAGTGGTTTTAAGACACTGGGAATGGAAAAGCCTGTATACCCTCTGCAGAGAGGGAGAAATTTTGTGCTGTAATAAGAAGATAAAAGGAAAAGTATGTGAAGTCTATGATAGCAGCATGATCCCTTGCCATAACCAGATTTTCAATCATGATTAATTTGAGTCAGTCATTCTACTACTAATATTATCCTGACTATAATCTAAGCATAATATTGGTTTCCATTGAGAAATGTAAATTGCAGATTGCTAAGCATTTTTAATTTTTTTATTAGTTGACTAATTAAACTGAATTGCTCACCTTTTTTCCTTCTCAAAAAAAAAAGAGATGAATTTTAATACTTTGGATTTAAACACATCATCTTTCATCCAAAGATCCTTCAAAGGTGCTTCACAGTACAAATACTAATTTGTACTGTACAAATGATCTCACAGCAGACCAATGAGATATATTACTAGCTATTATTTTCTTTAAGGCTGTTTTTAAAGTAAAATGTTCACATCCTTCAGCACGATATAATAAGGAGAACATCCACATGTTTGCAGGGTCTTTTTCAAGTTAAGGGACAGCACTTGCTGGTAGCACAAACATTCAATCCATGAAGAAACCTTACTGAAAGTTAATAACTCACATTAAAACTAGGAAGGCTTTTTTCCATTAACTTCAAAGGGGTCAAGTTTTTACTTAATAATGCATAATGGAAGCAGTATTAGAGACAGATATAGAAAAGGAACAATCAGAATCATCAGATGTAGATCAGCAGAATGTACCCACAAAGAAGTTTGATACGTACATTTAGTTGTTTCCCAATAGCATTCTTAATTTTTTTTTTTTTCTTTTTCTCTTAAAAAATATATGTGCATAAGAGCACTGCTTTCTTCAAACATGAAGCCCAACACAAGGCTGGATCACTTTTGATCCATAAAGATAGGATCACTTGGAACCTATTTTCATAGGGATGCTGCAGTGGGAATCTCTGTTAATTACATGTCACCATTTTAACTACACTTCAGTCAATAAGCAAAGCCAAATGAGTCATGACAGCAGGTGTGATTACACATAGTGAACATGCTGCTTCCATACATGCTATCTAGTTTCCCTCTTATGTTCAGGCTCCTGAAAACAGTCAACCAAAACAAAACAAAACAAAACACGAGAGGGCTAAATCTTTTCTTTCAACTGAAACAAATTACTAATATATTTTTTACTTTTTAATCCAGATTTAAACTCAGTTAATTGAAAACAGAGTGTGGCCTTCATAGTTAAGGGTAAAACTTTTAAAAAGTGTGCTGTAATTGTTAAAGACACAGTAAAACTGAAGACATGGCGATCTAATACTATACAGAGTACTTCGTATTAATCAGTTCTACTCACAGAGACAGAACACTTCAAATACCTGACTAAAAAAAAAAGCATGCCTACATGAAATGTGGGCCTTGGATACAGTGCTTACCTTAGGGTATTGCTTAAGATGCTTTCACTGAAATCAGACATAAGGTGCTTGGCAACTCAAAGGGCTGAGTCAATTATGTTAAAAAAAAACAGTGGAACGCTCATAAAGTGCATGTAACAGCTGCATGAAATGGCAATATGCTATTATTACAAGGAAAATAAAATGGATCATTATAAATGAAACACACAGAGGATTCTTATCAGCAGAACAATTGTTATATATTGAGCAATCAGAAACACCCTCTTGGAAATCCTTAACAAAATGCTTAACATTTTATAAATAGAATTTCCAGGGAATTTAGAGATCAATACAACTGTCTAGCCACCTTCTACCTGTCTGGAACTGCCTTCCAATAAGAGTAACAGAGGGAAACAAGTAGCTTTAAGGTTGGTGCATAATATATTTTTGAATGGGATTACAGGATGTAGAAATTGCCTGCATATAGCAGGGGACAGGAATTGACAGTCTGGGTAGGCCTTTCAGTGTAACATCTTGTGCTCCAGAAATCTTTGTTGCTTTGTCTCCAGTAAACATAGGTTCAGCCCAGATGATGTTTCAACAAAACACCCTACTGCTTAGAAGTTGTTCTAGATAATAGTGGTGTTTCAGGAATAGTTTATCTTCAAGTAATTCCAATATTCACCCACTGTTAGTGGAGTAGGAAACCAGGCTTCACGAATCATTATTTATAATCAACATCAGACGTGTCTAAACCCAAAAGCTAACACAAAACAAGACCCTATCGTGACTTGGGGACAAAGTGTTGCTGTCTGTGCCAGCTGAGATCAGATAAAACTGCAACATTTCTTATCTATTAGTCACAAGTAGACTTTGTGTGTACACAAAATATTTGCATAAGACTCCTATTAGGAGAATAAGCATTTCTTTTTTTTCATCTACCTTATATTCACCTGAAAGGGATATGTACACATGGAAGGAGGAGAAGCAGCCCTCAAGGTCAAGTGCAGAGTCATGGGAATTCTTCCTTCTCTTGCTGGAGAATGGGAAAAAACACAATCAATGCAAATTCTTCTTGGCTGATGTGCCGCAAGTTTCTCATTATGGTAATTAGTGACGCATGAACACTATTAGACTTTGCAGCATGTTATATCCCCTAGCTCACTATTTACTGTAGTGCCCAGAGGCCCTAATAGGAACTCTGAGCCAATACAGCACGGTTGGGAGGCTGACAGAGCTGCAGTAGGAGGAAATGCCACTGCCAGTCTTACCAGGGGATCCAAGGATCTCTCATGTCTCTCCATCTCCTGTAGAGGCTGCAGCTGCTGAGGTGGAGAGAGGGAGCAAAACTCATTCTTGGTGGGCTCAAGGGCTCTGTGCTCATGCTGCTGCACCTGGGAACTTGGATCCATTTGTGGCATAGGAGTCCTTTTCCTGCACTGCCCACAATAAATAAGAAAACATTACTGAAAAGGACCTTATAAAAGATCAGTATGATATAACAAGGAGTACTGTGGAAACAAATATATAAGTTTTTTCTCGTCTAAATTCTAAACGTTTTAGTTGTCATTCAGAAGCAGGTCATCCACATGCAAACGTGACTCTTGTAAAATTGCCAAGGTCAGAGGGACTTAGGACAATCTGCTGTGTAAAGGCTGATTGCACAAGTTTAAGCTGCCTGAGGGCTGCTTTAACTTATCTCACCAATTTTTCTAAAATATGATGGGGAGAGAATACTGTATGATAAACTGATTCATTCTACTTCCCTTATTTTTCTCTTCACCCCTTCTGAACAGCTACCAAACTCTGTGTCCGGTCTTGTTTGATAAATATCAAAGGTATTTTACCATCTTCACCAAAATATTTTTTTTTCTCAAATAATTCTTTTATACATGGCACAAGTTAGAGAAGCAACTGTAGATCAAATGCATGGCTGTGTTTGCTGGAGATTATAAAATGGTCTAGCTCTCAGTCTTAGTTAATTGAGACCTCTCTTCTAAGCTCTTGCTTGGTACTCCAATGTAAGTGTTAGAAGTTAATCCTTTAAGTCGCACTATTCACCTAGTTGCTCCTTATGTCAAGGAGACAGACAGCATCATCAAAGATTTATCTCAGTCTGTGATAGACATTTGAGATGTTTCAGATAAACTACTTTCATGAGGTTCCTTTTTCTTCTCATAGAGTGAGGCTCAGTAGGTTACTGTGTCTAACATTAAAATGTGTGGGCTAGATTAAAGGAATTGCACAGTAAAAAAAAGTGGAATTTGATTTACATGATTCACCCAATAAGGGATTATAAATAAAATGCTGGGATTCAAAGGAAAAACTTTCCTAGATGCTGTCATCCAGAAGCAGATGGTTGGCATTTTAATGTAAAGAAATAGTAGCCAAAAATATTGGTGCGTAGCCTGTGGAAATCGTGTTTCAGCACATAGACATAATGAGTCAGTAACAAGAGATGATGTATCTGATAAAATGGTCAATTTAATATATGAAATAATACAGAGTGAGAATTTCTGTATGAGTAAAAATTTCTGGAATTATATACACTGATAGAATGGTGGAATAAATTTTATCAGGATGTTGCTTATACAGCTACTGCTGCTGCACTTGTAAACAGACAAAAAAAAAAGCAACCCCAAAACCCCTAAGCACCACCAAATAAACAAATATCCGTCTGGTAGTAGGTTGTTTTAATTAACATTTTGTGTAATTTACATATTTATTTAAAATATACTAATGTTATCATCACATGCCTATATGCTGTGTCAATTCAAACCTGATCATTCAAATCCAGAAAATTCTCCTTGAAATTTGCATTTCACCCATTAAGTTATATGAACATATGTAACGAAGAAAAATTTTCAATTCTAAATGTAAACTGTAAAATTGGCTGCTTTATTTATGTTGTATATTACCTTAAAAATGCACCTCACACTTTTATCTGATTAGCATGAATTATTCTATAAAAACACCTTAAATGCATAGAAACTGGATATCATATCGCCTAACCCAGCTGTCATGCAATTTATAAATACAGCAGCAACTATCCACATCTGTTCTCCTATTTTCTTTTTTTCAATTTAAGAGGGAAATTGACCTTACAGTCTTCAACGTGACTTCAGGTCATTGTTATTAGTGATGAGAAAATGCTGTGTTCTTCTTTTGACTGAGTCTGGCAAACCTCCCAGATATTTTACAATCACAGTATAAAAGCTCTGAAATGCTGTAGAATATTTTTTTTTCAGGTTTAGACACTTGTTGTAGTAGCCTGTACAGCTGGCAAATAGAAATCTTTTCTTTTCAGGAAGCCTGTGTGCTTTTTTCAGTTAAAATACGTTTTCCCCTTTGAAACCTTGAGTTCTAAAATAACTTGGCTGAAATAAATAAGATACTATGTCTTTTTTTTTTTTTTTTTTAGGCAAAGTGGTTAGTAATTTTCATTTAGGAAGGATAGATAAGAGAACAATTCAAGTTTCAGGCAGAACAAATATTTGTGTAGAAAATTAGGGTTGGGTTGAGTTCCATTCTCAAGAAAAAAATGGATCCTTGAACACACAAAGTATGGAGCTTTCCACTTTACATACATGAATGAAAGACAAAATCCAGATTTTTCCAGCATAATTCCCATTAACTATAGTGTTATTCATGCAGAATCCTGTTTAATTTTTTTGATGTCTAAGTTAAAAAACTCAGGAGTGTAAGTGCCCCTATAAAAAACTTATGATTTTTTATCAGTATCCAAAGGATCTCCACAGGAACTTGTATTACTTTCTCTCTTCTATCTGAAGGAATTTGGGACCCATACTGTAGGCCTTCATGTTTAATTTAATAACTAGCAGCCTGTATGAACAATATGAAGAGAGAAAAGTATTCCTTCTCTAACAGTTGGCTAATATAGCACACACGTGATTTTCGACCTGGGACTGGAACTTAAGTTTCTACATTTTCATAACTATCAGGCAAGAGAATCATACTTAGAAACTTTCCTGGGTAAAATTAATATTTGGCAATGCTGAAAGAAGGCAAACAACCCTTATAAGAAGAAAGTTACTCCTTTTCCTTCCATTGAAATGTATTTTTCAATGTATTTGATCACTTTGAGCAGAAATAAATATAGATTCATATTGATTCAGTGATGAAGATCAGAAATTTAACAGTACAAAAGGAAATCTTGCTTTTTTGTTGTTGTTAAGCAAATATGTCATCTGGACTAATTGTTTTTACAAATCCTTGCCAATTTCTTTAGAAAACAACATAAGCTAGCTCAGATGTCACAGCATTCCTGCATTTGCCTCTCTAGGAAGAGGAGAGAAGAGTAAGATATCTAAGAAGATATCTAAGAAGAGTGCAGATATGGAGGGAGGAAAGCATGTTCATTTGCTATAGGCATGTTCTTATGGCCTTTATTTGCTACAGCCTCCTTGAAGAAAGGCTGGATAAATAGGGAGGCTTTGTGACATAGATTTAAGATCAATCAGTAAATTCAGTGCTGTTAAACTGTAAGGGTAGCACAATCAAGGACTCTGTTGGAAAGATATTTGCAAAAAGTCAACTAGTTACCTCCAATTATAAGATGGCAATAACTCTCATCTAAATTATGGCATTAAAATAAGAAAGCAGAGGAGTTCCAGGTAATCCAAAAGTAGTTCCAGAGGTAAAATCCAGAGATAATCCAGGAACTTAATCATATATGCTTGTGTGTGTGTGTGTGTGTGTGTGGTGNGTGTGTGTGTGTATGTTGAGGGGAGGGGGTGGGGTGTGTGTGTGAGAAAGAACAATTATTACCCAGTTATTTACCAAGAAATGTTTATTTTAATTGAGAAATGTAGTAGTCATGTAGAATGATTGAATCATTTAGGTTGGAAAAAGACCTCTAAGATCATTGAGTTCAACTGTTAACCTAACACTCCCATGTGCATGACTAAATCATGGCCCTAAGCACTACATCTTTTGTGTGTTTTAATTACCTCCAGGAATGGTGACTCAGATACTTCTCTGGGCAGCCTTTTCCAATGTTTGATAACCTTTTTAGTGAAGAAATTTTTCCAGGGTAAATCTCCCTTGGTGCAACTTGAGCCCATTTTCTCTTGTCCTATTGCTTGTTACTTGGGAGTTGAGATGTTTACCCACTTGACTACAACCTCCTTGCAAGGTAGTCATAGAGAGCAATAAGATCTTCCCTCAGCATCCTTTTCTCCACACTAAACACCAGTTCTCTCAGCCGCTCTTCATAACCATTGCAGCAATTTCTCTAATTGACCAGATGCCTGCAGCTAATTTGTTTTACTTCTGTTGCCTGTGTGTGGTGAAACTATTGTTTCACACAAGTAGCAGGATCAAGCAATTCTATGAAAAATGAAGCACTTACAGTACTAAGGTAATGACACAAGGTAGAAAAACACCAGCCTGCAGCAGCAGAGGGCTTGAGAAGTGGATGCACAGGGTGTAATGGAGGGATGAACATGAGGTGATGAGAGAAGGGTCACAGGATGACACTTTGGACCACACAGTTATAAACTACTAATCCATGGGCAGTTACAGAAAGGCAGATCTCAGCAAAACTCGTTTTAAGGAGAAAAAAGAGAACAAAGAAGTAATATCTGTATCTATGTAACAAGCAGCACACATAACAGTCAGATGTAATGTGGAGTTGCAGACGAGCAAAAAACCATCAGATGTTTAAAAGCAAGTTAGTGCACATAAAAATGACCCTATGTGAAACAGAGTGGTGAAAAAGAAACCATAAACACAAACATCATATTCCTCCCAGTGTGGGACTCCAGATGCTGCAAATTCACAGTAAGAACACCCTCACACATCCTCTCAGAAATGAAACACTGACTCTAAGATCCCAAGACAAGAATGAGAGTAACACCAGAAAAAGGGATAGTAACAAAATGCATGTACACAGATATTAATTGCAGTATTATTATTTCTTTTTCTATTGCAATATGGTCTAATGATTAGACTGTTAAGATTTCAAGTATACTAATACTAAGTTTTTAGAATATTAATTTTGTCATTCTTGCACTAGAAAGCAATGGGAAAAAAACCCTGAGCTATCTAACAGAAAAGGTGTGATAATATCTCTTAACATTATTTTTCAGAGTCATAGATTCATCAGTTTCATTTGTTTAGCCACAGAGAGTTAGTTGCTCGGGCAACACACTGCATTTAAAATTCAGATTCTTTGATTTTGCAACAAATCTTCTGTGTAATCTAGGAATAGTCATAAGTATTTAACTGTCCATCTGTTAACTTTATTTCATCCCACTTTTTTTCCTGGGCTTTGGTTTGGGGTTTTTTCAGCTATTTTACATGTTGTGGGTTAGGTTTTTGCTTCATTTTTTGGGTTTTTTTGCATGTTTGGGGATTTCTTTGGTTTTTTTTTTTTTTTTTTAATACAAGATTGATCAGGAGGATGATCTGGTGTTGATTAGGCTCAGTACATGGAAGAAGAGTAGATGTCTGATTATCATTAGGTCTTTCAGTGATACTGCTCAGCACCAAATTCAGCAACCTCACTCAAACATACTGGCTAGTGAGCAAAGTTTTTAAAAGTCAGTATCTGAAGGCAACATCTCTGTTTTCCTTACATCTCCATTGCCAGGGATCTCTTTGGCCCTGAATCCCAGACATGAGATCACTAATTCCTTAATGATAATCATGGTGAACTGAAATGTGATATAAATTACAACTAAAATATTTTATATTGAAGTATACCAGAACAAAGAAATTGTTTTTTCTCTAACAACAACAAAAAAGCTTTTTTAAAAAATACAAATCTTCTAAAAGAATAAAAAATTAGATTTTTTTTTTATGCAGGTATTCAGTAAGATTTTTTATAGATTTTGAGAGGTAATTAATGCCTCAAAAGAAAAGCAAATGTACTATGTTCACAGGAATGAGAATGAAGGTTCCATCTCTAAGTAAATAAGACACTTTGATTATCCATTGGTCATTAGTTCAATATTTTCTTGTGGATGCTAGAGAGCTGTTGCACACTCAGAGTAGTTACTAACTTAGCCTGGAATCCAACAGTACAGAAGAAAAAATATCAATATTCGAAAATCATCTTGGTAGGACTATAGCTGATTCAGAATATTTATGTCCACTTGTCAGGTATTATGTGCATGAAATACCTGTTTTATTCATGGCACCAGCTATTTCTCATTGTGACATGACACAATCACTGTCCAAAATTGCTACTCATTTCCACTTTTTTTGAAATTTATACCACATAAAATCCAAGTTGTCAACTTGCAGAAATCATATTGTCTCCTTTAAGGTACAGTTTAGGTGGATTTTAGATGGCCATGTGCAGGTAAATAGTCCAGAAAATTTCTGCTTACTATCCTAAGGCTTTTTAGGTGTCTTTGCTTTTCAAAGAGGCTTTAATTTTTGGTGAGGGATTACTTGCTACTGCTGCAATGCATGCCAGTTTAATTCCACAGTCTTGTGTGTTCTTCACATGAATGTGGAACATTTTATAAATCTGGAGTTTCATTCTAATTTATTATTAACTTTTCTTTATTAATCTATCCTGACTTTTCCTCACAGGCTCACTAAACAATACTTGACTGCTTATGTCTTCCTTTTATGTCCTTCTATGATGTAGAAATTACCCAATAGTCTATCTCATGAAAGTGTACACACATATGAACCTCATGAGGTTCAACAAGGCCAAGTATAAGTTCCTGTACAGGGACTGGGACAACTGCTTGTATAAATACAGGCTGACGAATGAAGGAATTGAGAGCAGCTCCAAGGAAAAGGACTTGAATGTGTCGATGAACTATAATTTGAATACAAGCCATCAACATGTGCCTGCAGCCCAGAAAGCCAACTGTATCCTGAGATCCATGAAAAGAAGTGTGGCCACAGATTGATGGAGGTGGTTCTTCCCCTCTACCTTGCTCTGGTGAGACCCCAACTGACTTGGATCTCTGGAGTCCTGTTACAGGAAAGACATGGACCTGTTTGAACAGGTCCAGAGGAAGGTGAAAGAAATGGTCAGAGGCATGGAAAATCTCTCCTGTGAGGAAAGGCTGAGAGTTGGGGTTGTTTAGCTTAGAAAAGAGAAGGACTTCTTGAAGCCTTTATATACTGAAAGGGGCTTATAAGGAAGAGAGGGATAGACTTTTTAGTAGTGTCTGTAGCTATAGGACAAGGAGTGATGGTTTTAAACTAAAAAGAGGGTAGGTTCAGACTAGATATAAGGAAAAGCATTTTTATAATGACAGTGATGAAACACTGGGACAGGTTGTCCACGGAGGCTGTGGATGGCTCAGCATTGGAAAAGTTCAAGGTGAGGTTGGACAGGGCTTTGAGCAACCTAATGTAGTTGAAGATGTCCCTGCTTATTGCAGGGAGTTTGGCCTTAATGACTTTTAAAGGTATCTTCTAATCCAAACTATTCTATAGTTCTATAATTCTATGATCAAAAAGATAGTATTATAGTATTTCCTAGGTAAAAAGGAAAAAAAACCAAAAAGCAGCCTTTGCACACTGAAGTGGTGAAATCTAATGGAATCTATCATGGTTTTGCCCCAGTGAGAAACTAAGTATGATGCAGCCACTCGCTCACTTACCCCAGTGGGATGGGAGAGAGAACCGGAAAGGTAAAAGTAAGAAAACTTATGGGTTGAGATAAAGACAGTTTAATAGGCAAAGCGAACTATGTACATGCAAGCAAAGCAAAACAAGGAATTCATTCACCACTTCCCATTGACAGGATGGTGTTCAGCCATCTCCAGGAAAGCAGGGCTCCATGATGCATTACAGCTACTTGGGTAAACAAATGTCATCACTCTGAACAACCCCTCTTCCTATCCTTCCCCCAGCTTTATATGCTGAGTGTGACATCATATAGTTTGGAATATTCTTTTGGTCAGTTGGGGTCAGCTGTCCTGTCTGTGTCCCCTTACAACTCTGTGTGCACCCACAGTCATCCTGCTGACAGGGTGGTATGAGAAGCAGAAAAAAACCTTGATATTGTGTAAGAACTGCTCAGCAGTAACTAAAACATCCTGTTAGCTATTCAAAAGAAAATTAACTTTACCCCATCCAAAACCAGAACAAGATCATAGAAATATGCGATAACTTAATTGAAAGGGATCTCAGGAGGTCATTTATTCTACTCTCCTGCACAAAATAGGGTTAACTCTGAGGTCAAACCAAGTTACTCAAGACTTGGCCAAATTGAGGTTTGAAAATCACCAACAATGAATGCATGACTTCTCTGGACAAATTTTTCTTCTCTTGGCTGTCTTTGTATATGAAGAAACTTTTCATTAAATCCAGCCTGTCTCTCTCTTATCTCAATTTATTCCCATTCTCTCTTGTCATCCTTTCTTGTGAGGCTGTGAACAGCCTGGCTCCATTCCTCATAGGTAAGGGAGGGCTGCTGTTAGCTCTCCCCAGAGCCATCTCTTCTGGAGTTCCCACAGCCTATGATCACATATCTTTAATTTATCTAAATTTTGAAAATTTCTAAATATGTTTTGTAAACCTTACTTTTAAAATCTTTGAATTAACATGTAACAACCTTAGGCTTAAATTTAACAAATGATAAAACTGCTGTGAAAGCTTTTACCATCTAATGATTGCAGAATCACAATCACAGAATGGTTTGGGTTGGAAGGAACCCCAAGAATCACTGAGTTCCAACCCCCCTGCCACAGATAGGGCCACCAACCTCCAGGCCTGGATCTATACAAGGTTGCCCATGGCTCCATCCAACCTGGCCTTTAACACTTCCAGGGTTGAAGCATCCACCACCTCTTGGGGCAGCCTGTTCCAGCACCTCACCACTCTGTCTGTAAAGAATTTCCTCTTGTTATCCAATGTTAACCTTCCCCCCCTCTAGCTTCAATCCATTCACTCTTGTTCTAGCACTCTTTACCCTCCTCTATTCCCCTCCTGTCTATATGCTCCTCTCTTTAAGTACTGGAAGGCTGCAATAAGGTCCCCCTGCAGACTTCTCTTCTCCAGGCTGGACAAACCCAGCTCCCTCAGCCTGTCCTAACGGGAGGTGTTCCAGCCCCCTGATCATTTTCATGGCCCTCCTCTGAACCCTCTCCAACAGCTCCCCATCTTTCTTGAATTGAGGGCTCCAGATCTGGGCACAGTACTCCAGATCGAGCATCATGTGGGACAATCACCTCCCTGTCTCTGCTGGCCACCCCTCTTCTGATGGAGCCCAGGATACCCTTGGCTTTCCGAGTTGCAAGAGCACACTGATGGCTCAAGTTCCAGTTTCTCATACACCAGGACCCCCAGGTCCTTCTCAGCAGGGCTACTCTCAAGGAGCTCTTCTCCCAGCCTGTGTATATGTCTCCTGGCCCAAAAGCAAGACCTTGCACTTTGCAGTGTTAAATCTCATTAGGTTCACTAGGGCCCACCTTTCAAGTCTGCTCACATCCTTCTGGATGGCTTAGTTTCCTTCTGTTCTCTCCACTGCACTACTCAGCTTGGTGTCATCAGCAAACTTGCTGAAGATACTCTTAATTCTATCGTCTATGTCATTGATAAAGATGTTAAAGAGCAACAATCCCAAGACAACCCCCTGGGGGATACTGCTTATTACTGGCCTCCACATGGACATGTAGCCACCACCCTTTGTCTGTGTCTTTTTAGCCAATTCCTTATCCATTGGGTGGCCCACCTGTCAAATCCACATCTCTCCAATTTGGAGATAAGAATTTGGTGGATGACCATGTCAAAGGCCTTGCACAAGTCCAGGTAGATGACATGGGTCACCTTCTCTTTATCCACTGATGCTGTCACTCCATCATACATAGTCACCAGATTAAGACATGACCTTCTCTTGGTGAAGCCATGCTGGCTGTCCTGGATCATGCACTCTTCCCTCATGTGCTTTAACATGTCATCCAGGAGGAGCTGTTCCATGATCTTCCCAGGCATAGAGGTGAGGCTCACTGGCTTGTAGTTCCCTGTGTCCTCCTTGCGCCCCTTTTCCAGTCCCTGGGGACCTTGCCCAACAGCCATGATAGCACTCAGGTAGCAGTCAGAAGTTGAAAGCATACATAATTTGTTGGACATGGACTCTGGCTTTTTCTATGCTTGTTCTCACTTTGCCCTTAGATACGCATCTACACAAATTGCAGGTCCTTTTATACTATATGCTATTCATGCAATCTTTTACTGAGAATATGTCCTTTTTATTTGAACCAACAAATGCACTGGCTCCTTAAAATATGTGTAGCTTCCATCAGCAATACATGATTTGCCCTCAGCATAATACACACCCCAAGGATATCTATAAATTCCTTATTATGTCTTTTCTCTCCAAGGTCTGTCAATTTCTTCCTGTCCTTCTTCAACAATTCATCAGTTCCTTGTTCCTGTCTCAAAGGAACCATCATTTCTATCTTTTTTGTCATTAAAATTTCTCCAATTCCATTGTCTCTTACCCCTAGGACTATTTCCTTCAAATCTATCAGTCAGAATTATTAGTCCTTTTACTTTCTACCTGTCCAACCATCACAGCAAGATCTAGTTTGTTTCTCAATCCTGGATCCTCTTATGCAACTTTCTCTAGGGCAGTTTATCAGAAATCAGAAACAATAAGTGGCCTACTTCAAGCCACCTGATATAGCTGTCTATAAATACGGTCATGACATCTCAAGAAGTACAGTTTATCTCCTTTTTCCTTGCTGTAGAAGGAGAATTTAATATCTCAACTTAATAGCTGACCAAGAAAAAAAACATTGCCTGCTATCGAAGTGCAGAACAGTCATCAGTAGGACCCTGACTTCTCTTTCCCCACCACTAAATAGAAGGATGTTCTAGATAGAAGATATAGGGCAGAAGCTTAATCAGTACAGGCAGACAGTTTGAAGATCCTGGACTGTTAAGGAAAGGAAAGGATAGATTTTGAGTTTTTGTGGTGGGTTTGTTTTATTTTGGTATGGGGGAGGAGGGTTTTCAAGTGGGTTTTCTTTTCAAGCATGGTGGGGTTTGTAATCGGACAATGAATTTTGCACATCTGAGCTGCAGAGTTTTTCAAGACATGTTATAGTATCAGCAGCACATCTTCCCTTTTGCTACTACAGCTTGCTTGCACGGTCTGAGACTTCTCTTTCAGTTTTAACTTGTTTTTTAGCTTCTTTGTTTCCTCTGAAGAGGAAATTGTCTACATGTACAGAGCTGCTTTTATTTTTTCCAGTTGTCGCCTGAATTGATATAGAAGTCAGTCACCTTCCAACTACCAGTTGCTGGTGACCAGACTAAGATTAGATATCCATGTGCTTTGGGATAATAAGCCTTTTTTTTTCTCTCTCCCAACCAAAAATGTAACAGGTGCTTTCTGTGCAATGAAACGTTCTGCATTTCTCATTTCCCTAACTTTCTGACACAGTTTCTCTGAACATAGGGAATGACAATGTCCATGAAGTTATGTCACATTCTTTTGCATAGATATTCAAGAGCAATGGAGAAGGGACTGTGAACTGGAAAAAATCCCAAACTGGAAGATGTTGCACTACTACAATATAATTTAAATCCTCAGAGCAATGTGGAGACTGGGGTTTACACCAAGGCAGAGTAGCAGGTGTTACTTATAACAAATAATGAAGGTGCAACTCACCAGATACCTTTCCATTTTTTCATTCATTTTTCTTTTTCTCCGGGATATTTTTCATTTAATTTTAAACTGTTAATTAAAAGTGCATGCTTCTGTCACTATGACCTGTGATTTTGTCCAGGCTTAGCATGGTACAATTGATACTAGCCCAGTATGAACTGTTGTTGGGTCTACTAAAGAGGCACAGCATAGTGTGATGATGTTCGTTTCTGCTGAGATTTAATGTCTATTTGACTTGGCAGCTGCTTTCTGAGACATGGTTCTCGCAGGGGATCTCTCCATTTCAACAGCAACAGTATAGGTTTCCTCTCTGGTACTGAGTGTCAAACATCTGCTCTCCAATTATCTTTCCCTTCTAGTTTTCCCTGTCTCTGGCATAGCTTGCTGCAGGACACAAGTCCCTTTTTCCCCCTTCAGGACTGTGTCAGGAGCTCTTTCTTTCCCAGGCCCACTATGACCAGGAATTTGAGGATATTTAAGGAAACATGGGAAACTACTGTGACCTGCCCTTTCTATCTTGGCCATTCCTGCATTCCTCTCCACAATGATCCTGAGAGTGCAAGGAGTGATCCTGAAAGTGCCATGAGAACTGTAGGCTAGTGAAGGGATTAGTCAGCCCAAGCGTTCTTGCTGTACTTACGTTTGCACTTACACGCTCCCATGGTTGCATTTTCACTCTGGTCTACTTTCCTGTTTCCTTGCATACTGAATTGTCCCACTCCAATTCTGGCTTCCCTCGCTCTACACAACTTATTGAAATGGAAACCATGACAATTAGGTGCATGTTTAGCTTTCCTTTTTTCCCCTAATTCACCACAGAATTTAATATAAAGAGATTGCCAACTTAAACTCCTGTTTCTTTTCTTTAAGGGCATATCTGCAGGTTCAAATTAAAATTTAGCATTACTTGGTCTTTATCTTTGCTATTGATACTTTTCTCTCAACTTTTCTACCCTGCTTTTTGAAAAGGAATTTCATTCAATACACCTTAACCTCTGGAGCAAGTCTCTAATAGGAAATGTATGTGTGTATTTTTATGAGAAGAAAAATGGATTCAACTGTATGTACAGATTTTAGTTTCAGGTTTCTTCAGGAATGATTAGAATTGCTTTCGCAGCCCATACTTAGACTCCTTGTCACACCATTAAGTCATCAAAAGAATCTGTATGGAAATAAAATACTGCCTTTTCTTATAATTTATGAGCTTATTTGAGGGCTTGTATAAATATATGAGACTCCATTACCTCCTATTAGCAGAATGAACCTTGCCCTCTACCAGTTATGATTAGGACTAGAATTTGGATAGCTGGCAGTTGTCCAGCAAGCCAATATCTGTGAAGGCTCTTATTTCTGAAGTCTCAGGCTTCTAAGTTTTTATTAAAGCATAACAAACAGACTTTCAGACTTTCAGAACTTAAGCACCTTTATTTTTTTTAGAATAAATAACTGTATTTGAAAAAAAAAAATCTGAGTAGGAGGTTTAAGATATTTAAATGCTGCTACGCATGGAAAATCCAATCATACAGTTAGACACACAGGCAATAGAGGTAGTGGTGAAATGCTGAGCAGATGGGGGAAGAGGACATATGTGCCTAAGTGGGCTGTGCAGAAGGGGTTTCAGAAGTTTGTTATGGGCCAAGAGTTGATTTGAGAATAGCGGGGCATCATGCTGGTTTATTGTTTCTTAATGTCAAATTATAGTCTTGACTGATGGATACAGCAATACCTTCCAGTATTTGACATTTATTTTGTTGACATTTTAGTGTGTAGATTCAGACAACTTCCCTCATATCTAATGTGTTGTCTAAAATTTTGATGAGAAATGTCATAAATCTTCCAGAAGAGCTCCGGAAAGGACCCTGATACTCTCATGGAATTAACTTCTGAGATAAAAATTAATGGCCCTGTTGAAAGAAAAAAAAAAACAAACCACAAACCCCTGACCTCTCCCCCTCCCCCCTTTCTGTTTTTCTTACTTTTTTTGTATTGGGCCTTCCTCCTTGTCCTCATGTCATCTGAGAGCTAATTTTATTTCTTTTTTTTAGTAGCTGGTATAGTTCTCTGTTATGCAATTAGCATGAGAATAGTATTGGTAACACACAGATGTTTTCAGGTTTTGATTGGTAGTTTAAGTGTATGCAAAAAGTCAAAGACTTTTCAGCTTCCCACACCCATCCAGATGCACCAGAAGCTGTGACAGCACATCCAGGACAGCTGACCCAGACTGGCCAAAGGGATGTTCCCAACCATATAACATCATTCTCCATGTATAAGTGGGGAAGCTAGCCAGGAGACAGATTCATGGCCTGGAAACAGACTGGCATCAGGGTTTTCTCCCTTCTGCATGTGGTGAGCAATTGCATTTCCTCATCACTTGTTTTATGTAAGATTAACAACAACAAAAGTAGTTGTTTTTATTACTATTATTAATCTCTTCCTTTTTAATCCTGCTAAACTGTTTTTATTTTAAACTATGATTTTTTTTTCCTATTCTCCATGCCACTGAGGCAGGAAGGCTGAGCAAGTGCTTGGTTACCAGCTGGGGTTAACCATGGCAATCCTGAATAAAGAGGGTGATGACAGACCTCTATAAAGACTGCTCACTTTTTTTCTCTCTGCCTTTCATGGGATAGACCTCGTGTGAACTCCTTAATTATATTCAGATATTTCAAGTAGAGAAATTACAATCTAGGAAAGGAATGCAACAGAGATATTACTCCTCTAACCAGACCTGAGGTAGTCATGTAAATGCTGCTGTATTTTTATATTAGAAATTATATTAACTATTTTATTGTAAACGCATACTTCTTTTTAATAGAATTTTAATAGAATTTTAATAGAATATAACTAGTGTATGTTTGGGAAGTATTTAAATTAAGATATAACAAATTGTCACCTACTCGCAGAAGGAAAGCATTTCTCAGATATTTTGTTTTGTGGAAAGTTAGACTTTGATTGTGGATGAATATCAATATTAAAATAAACATCTATTTGATATTAATCACCGAAAAAGGCACATACACTCAGTGATTATCTCAGCCAAACAATTTGAATGTACTTTAGAACTTAGTTTTTCTACCATCTCTTCTATTCTGAAGACAGCATAGCAAAAGGGTGTGTTCACTAGTGTTGTAAACCTGCTGGAAATGGCTTAGTCTTGTACTATCCTTATCCAGAGACAAGGACTACTTTTGCATTTGACTGGACTGCTCCGTATTGCCTTTAGAGGCCAGCAAATCAAACTTTTCCCTTTTATCTTCACAGGAAGACATAGGCATGGCACTTAAAACAAAGTCTGTGGGAAGATCTGCCAAGAACTGCTGGAGAAAGAATCTCAACAAAGAGTCAGACAATGAGGAAAGCCCCTCTGTTTTTGCTGGCGAGATTACATGTAAAATTCACATTGAGAGACACCAGCATATAAGCAAGGCAAGGGCTGCACATTTACTGCAGAAGTTGGTTTTGTCTATTGATGTTGCCTCTGTAGCAGTCCCATCCTGAGTGTATGCCAAATAGCTCCTGGCAGATGCTCAGCTCAGTGAGCCTACATTCCTCATCAGCTACAGTTTAGCAAATACTTGTAAGAGACAGAGACAGACTGTGACGCTGCTGGTTCAGAAAGGATCCTGCTTCAGAGGTGGATGAAGAAAACAAGTGACATGTTTGAAGAAGCAAAGGTAGTCTTGTGCAGACCATGCTAAACCTTGGCGTAAGGGACAACAAGGTATTTTCAGTGATGCTACTCTAAAAAAGATGATCTCAAAGTTTATCCTGGAGGTTATTTTTCAAATGGAGGAGCAAGTTCTCTAAAATACACATGAACACCCCTAACTGAGCTAAACTGTAGGAATATCAGATATTACAAATAGAAATTCAAAAAGTGATACGATGTCATAGAAGGTGGAGCTCTGGTTCAGCTGTTTTCTTGCATAAGTTATAATTAACTGTTACTATTTGGCACTTGACATTTTTACACCCAGTCCAGGACTGGTTTGGGTTTTCTTTT
>VXBZ01004718.1:564759-582016 GCA_013399135.1 Heliornis fulica | reverse complement strand
ACATTTTAAAAAAAATTCATTGAACTAGAAAAAAAAGTAAAAAAAAAAAAAAATTAAAAAACTCCATACCATGGCAACAATCTTGAGAAAGCAAAGCTTTGAATACTTAAAGCCTTAAAACGCAGACTCAAAGTTCTGGGTTTTGCACTCAAGTACCAAGATTGTTAAAGCATTTTAGAAACTTATTTTAAAAAATAAAACAAACCAATCCCTTAGGCAAGATACAGAAGACACAGAGAGTGCCATCTCCTAAACAGACAATCTTGGCCACCAGGTTATTCTGCTCTGGTCACTTCATGGCAAATTCTGAAGAGGTTTCTGAGCCTTAGATCGTGAACGTCATTTCCAGAAAGAAGTGGGATCTCTGATCCTACCCTTGACCTGGCCTCCAATAAATATTTTTGGACAATGCTAGCTCAGAAGTTGGTTCTTTGGATTGCCTTTCTAGTGTTCCTCATGCTGCTGCTTAACATTATATGTGGGTGAGGTGGATTCCAAGTACCTTGAAAATACATATTACAATTTAAAAATATGGTCATAAAATGGTACCTCACCATGGCAAAAAGTATCAGATTTTTGCCTTCCAAAAGTAGTTGCATAATTAGTAGCCCTTAATATTTTTTTGTGCAGGGTTATAAAAGGAACATTGTTTATTTCTTGTTAAATGTCGAAGCTGCGAAAATCTTATGTAGATATTCAGCATTTTCAACTAATTTGCTTGGGGTTTTTGAAAAAAAAAATCAGTCTTGGGAAAAGATCTTAGAAGAATTCTTTGCTGTAATTTGTTTCTGCCTTTCCTGGCTTGTACATTTCAATAGCAGTCTGTGCTAAATAAGAAATATTAAGGTAATAAAGTTCTTAATTTAAGTTATATCACTGAAATGACAGTTATGAGAACAAGAGAGAGAGAGAGTCACCTAATGCTGTTATTAATATTACTAGTTAGGCTGCCTTACATTCTGAGAGTTTAAAAAGAAACAAACAAATAAATTATGTCTATAGAAATAATTACCACTAATTCATAAGTGGTGAAATCTCACAGGTGATAAGGCTGATTTTCTTCCACCTTTTCCTTAAAGACAATGTCCCCAAACCCCTCATTCTGTCATTTCCAAGACTCTCAATGCTTTTTCTCTGCTCTGTTTGGACATATCCTCATAGTCGATGGGCCATGTTTGGCTTGTCACAGTCATGTATTCTGGTTACTCCATAATCCTTCCCAAACTAAGTGTGGCACACTGTTCCTTGGGAATATCCACCCTCGCTTTTTGGAGAGTTTCATCTCACCCAGACTGTCACAGTACAAGAGGAGCTATATCTCCTCTCATAAATTAAGGTTGTTTATGACTGTTTTCTGGAAACAAGGATAATTACCTTAGAAATATCCAAGTCTAAACTGCTAAGCTTTTACTTTCTAAAACTGGGTGACTATGGCCAAACTGCTTAATGAGACTAATACCAGGTCTCTGCTAACTTCCCAATATGGACATAGCATAAATGTTCCAGTCTACATCTTTCAAGGGACTCCCTTTGCAATTTCAATGGTAGAGATGATTGAATTACAGAGCAGTGGAAATTGCTATGGATTCATTTAATTCATTAGTATAGATAAAATTCCTGCTTTCCCCTAACTGCTTAGCTCAATCTTTTGTGAAAAACCAACAGCCGCATTTAGCTCTAAAGAACCGTATAAAAGAAATAATGATGTTTCTTAAGGCACCATAACTTTTCAGGGTGCCATGGAGGCTGGGAGACTGTAAAAGGGGAACCTCCTTAGGGATTTATACATGAAAAGCTGTTGTCCAGTTCGAAATGTGAGCGAACTACTTTATTTGTGCAAATTTCTATTGAACTAAGAGTTCTGTGAGCCTTTGTTGAACTCAGGGACTTGAGGGCTGTAGCTACTACTTTTGAACTAAATTCTAATACGTGTTCTCTTCTTCTCATTGTAAAGATGAGAGCAGAAAGGAGGAATTAGATGTACTTTTCTTCTTTTTGGAGTATCTGGTGTCACTGGAGCTAAGTTTTCAATCGAACTTGTGGTATATGAAGGCAGAAAATTAACATACAAGATCGCACACAATTCAGTGACTCACTCCCTTTGCACCTCTCTGCTTCATCTTGAACATCCACTCCAGTCAGGCTAGAAAAGTGCTCTTGGTTTTCATACATATGATTTCTGTTTGCACTGGGGTTTGCTTGGGTTTTGTTTGAGTTTTGTGTTTTTTCCAGTAAGAATAAAGCAGAAAGAAATTAGTCTGTCAGGATTATGACCTGTGATTTCAGCAGAATTATGAGTTGGTGAATAGCATGGGAGCAGCTAGACTTAAATAAATTCAACTGACACAACAGATGTGGGAAAAAACCCCCAAAATCTTCCTTAAAATATTCTTAAAATATCCTTAAAAGCTCATCCCAGATGCAATAAAAAAATCCCCAACAACAGCTTGGAAAACATGAACACAAATATGCTGCTGACTTACTGGTGATTTATGCTTAAACTCTTTGGGTTTTTTTTTTCTGTGAATATCTTTGAGAATCCTGGAACTTCCAAATCATAAATCTAACACTGGAAGACATTTGGGAGTAGGATAAAAATACCCTTAAATATGATATAATGATAAAAATACTCCTATTTTAACAGATCTATGTATTTCTGAATTTCAGTGACCTTCACATGTTCTAAATGAACTTCCATACATAATAGAAAGTGTTCAATAATAATTGTTCTATTAACCATTCAGGTTCTTGGGACATCCTAAATTTATACATGTAATTCATGTCTAAATTATTATCTCACTACCATTAAACAATATTTCCTGCATTTCTTGTTGAAGGAATTTACAATACCACCTTGAATTATCCTCTTTTCCAGCAAATTTCATGAATATTTCTAATCTACCAGTAACATTTTAACTTGAGTGTGATTTAGATTTCCTGGCATAATAGGTGCCATGCTATTGTAAATAAATAGCTGTTTTAACTTCACTAGTGCACAAAGTTAAATGTCAGAAAACCATATTTGCATTTATACACAAAATAATTACATGCTGATCAAAACAGTGTAATTAGGGATACTAATGTAAAACGCTAAACAAGAGCCTGTGTGTTTGGGGAAAAAATTAAATATCAGTAGGAATAAAGAATAAAAAAGAACATGAAGGTTTATATTATATTGTGCACTTAAGAACTTAAAAAAACCTTACAAAATGCAGTTCAACTTCATATTTAAATTAATTCTTACCTGTTAGGAAAGTCATATGTTGTCTCTAATGATTTTGCATTTTTGAGATCTCTTAACAACACATGAAGAGCTGTAGCTCTTGACTGCCTTAATGTATTTAAATTTCCCTTATGGAGAACTGGATTTGAAGTGCTTGGGATTACAATCAAAATGAATTTGATGGTTCAGCTCGGCCTCTAATGGATTACAGTATGAATGTCATCAACTTCATATTACAGTAAAAAGTGTGATGTCCTTCCAAATTTAGAAGTCTGGAACTGAACGTAGTGGCTGAAGTCCATGTTTTGATTGCAGAAAGAATGCAGAGATAGAATTAATACCAGTCTTAATTCAGAAGAAGGTCTTAATTCAGAATTCCTTATTTGCTGAGCACCTGCTTTCTTGACATAGGAAAACATTAACAGAAATCTGAAGAAATATTTTAAAAATATCAAATTAGCCAGAAGGTTTGAATCATAATTTTAAGATGCTGGAATGAAGTGTATGTACGCAAGGTTTTACGCTGTTTACACTACAGCTTGTACCTTTTTTTTTTTTTTTTTTCTTCTTTTTCTTGCAGATGCTTTGGGAATCTTGCATCTATAACTGGAATTGTGTGAAGTACAGTTGAAACTGCAGCTAAAAAACTAAAACGAAATTTTGAGACAGTTTTAGGAAGCAGATTGACTTCAGCAGAGTCTGTGTTTTCCCTTTGTAACATGTCTTCAGTATCTCTAAGTATGACATTTTCTGGCAGGATTTTTTGTGGAAATAGATAACACTAAGCTAATAGAAGACAGTAGTTATATGAAGTGAGTTCACTAATGTAATTCTCGTTTCTAGTCAGGCAAAAGCAGCAGTGTCAACATAACTTCAATATGATTTCTGTTTTGAATTTTAAGTTAACAAATGGCTCACAAGTAATTATTCTTAGAAACTGTATGTCACAACTTTACCTGAAGATATATGGAGAAAATTAAATATAACTCTTAATTAACTAATAAACAGAAAACAGAAGCAAAAAAATCTTCTAATAGAATTACTTTATAGGAATTGCGACCTTAGCTTTACCTTTGATAAACTGGACTTTTCTGTTTTGCCGTGATCCCTGTAACATACCAGTCTCTGTGTTTTGAACAGTATCATGCTGACAAAACCACAAGATTAGCCTACACATCCAGCGACTCAGCTATAGGTGCTTTTCAGTTTGCTTTTGCATCAAAATAGGCAGTTTGATATCAGGAAGATACTGTGATCTATGCATTTTTGTTTTAAACATTGTTTTGGGACTCAAGCGAAAAACTGTAGGTGAAAATCTGTGTGCACTGAAGGTGAAGAAAATGTTTACATCAACCCTCACACTGTGAAACTGCCCAACAATATACAGCTCAAGATATGACTCAGGCTCACTTAAGCAAATCCACCATGAAAGGTCAAAATCACTTATGGGGGTTAAGCATGAATAAAATGTCATTTTGCTAGTCTTTCTAATCCTCAAAAGATTCAGGAGATGTTTAAAGGCATTTGCTTATTGCACAGACATAGCAAGGTTCTGATTGAAATATCTGTTATATAAGTAAAACAAGGTGAAAGTAAAAATCTGGGAATCACAGATGCGTTTTACTGAATACCATCCTCAGAGGCCTTAGGTTGAGATGAAGGACTTGTGGTTTCCATAGATTTTATATGCTAGAATGAGAAATATAATATAGCCTTTCAGACAGGAAACAAGAATGCATTGACATGAATTTCAAGAACATGTTTGAATTACATGAAAGCCTTTCAGCATTTCTACAACCTCATGAAAAAGATTCAGATCTCTCTTCCTTGCTCCTTCCGAATGGGCACTTCCAAACCCATAGTCCATTTTACTATTGTAGATCAGGTCCAGGTTTGTACCTGCTCTCACAACTCATTAACCTCTAGTTCAAGGATGTGTCTTTAGCATCAAAGATGATCTACCTGATCATGCTGCAGTCAAGTGTTCCATGTCATTGGACACAGGCTTTGTTGTAAAAAACTGATGACCTCTTGTAAACTTAACCTTTGCCTACCACTGCCAGTAAAAGAAAAAATAAAATAATAAAAATTGTTGAATCTTGAGATTTTGTAAAAGACCTTCATATGGTAGTTGTATTCTGGGCATTTTCAGAGGCAAAACTCTGAATTATGATGCAGATTTATTTAAATAAATAAAAAAATCCACTCCAAACCCCAAAACATTGTTTTGTGTGGTGGATTGACTCTGACTGGATGCCAAATGCCTACCAAAATTGTTCTATCACTCTCCTCAGTTAGACAGGGGAAAAATTTATAAACAGAGGCTTATGGATCAAGTTAAGGACATAGAGAGATCTTTCAGCAATTAATGACACAGGCAAAACAGACTCAGCATCAAATAAAGTGCATCAGATTTATTAACAGATGAAAACAGTAGGATAATGAGAAATAAAACCAAATCTTAAAGCAGCTCCCACTAAGCCTCCTTTCTTCCTCAGCTCAACTTTATTGCTGAATGGGGAATGGGGGTTGCTGCTGCTTCCTTCTCAGCAGGAGGGTTGCTCACATTCTTCCCCCGTTCCAGCATGGGGTTTTACTTCTCCAACATGAGTCCTTTCCCATGGGGCTTCAGTTCTTCATGAACTGCCCCAGAATGACTTCCATGGTGTGCAAACTTTCTAGAACAAACTACTACAACACAGTCCCCCACAGAGTCACAAGTCCCGCAGCAGATATGCTCTGGCATGGGCCCCTCTCTCCATGAGCTGCAGATCCTGCTAGAAGCCTGCTCCAGCACAGGTTTCCCATGGGGTCAGAGTATTCTTTATTTGTCTCCAATTGCTCAGGTATGGAGTCCTCCGCAGGCTGCAAGTGGAATCTCCACTCCATATCATATTCGATGGGCTGTAGGGGGACAATCTGCTGCACCATGGTGTTCCCCATGAGCTGCCAGGGAATCTCTCCTCTGACACCTGGAACACCTTCTCCCCCTCCTCCTTCACTGACCTTGGTGTCTGCAGCTTCTTATGTCTTCTTACTCCCTTCTCTGACAGAAAAATTTACCACTTTTGGTTTGGTGAGGGTTTTTTTTTGTTCTTAAATAAGTTATCATTGAGGTAATAACTTATCATTGTTACTGATTTTCTTGGCTTTGGTCATGGGTGCATTTGTCTTGGAGCAGGCTGGTACTGGCTCTGTTGGACTTGGGGAAGCTTCTAGCAGCTTCTTTCAAAAGCCACTTCTGCAGCCCCCACACCCTGCCCTCCTCCACCAGAGCCTTGCCACACAAACCCACAACATTTTGATAAGCCTTCAAGAGAGTTCACTTTAGAATAAACCTATGCACAACTATACCTATTACCTGCTTAAAGTACTTTTGTCTCACAAAAGCCTCATGTATGCTAATTTTTCTGTATTGTATGCTACAGAGTAAAATGTGCATTCTTCTTAACACATAATTAGTTCTCTTGGGGCTTACACAAATTCAAGTTCTTATACACCTGTGGCTGGCACAAAGTAAATTTGAGAACTGAAAGCCTTAGGATCATGTCAATCTCTGAAAACTGCACACCTGTGATAAGTGTAGACCTGCCCTTTGAATGTATTATTGAGCTACTAAATAAATGAAGAAATGATCCTGCTCTGGAACTCAAGTTCCAAATATGTATTAACCATATACTTGAAGATAAAACATGAAAACCATCACAAAATATTTTATAATAAACCAAAAATATGTCCATTTTGGTTTATTTTTCAGATATTAATGCTGAGTTTGGAGCTGCAAACTGAGGAACTGGGAACTCTGATCTCTTGGGAGTTTCATACCAAGATAAATGAGGAGAATGTTCTTATTTGTGCTCACCTATTTATCCTTGAAGAGGAGGGTTTTTTTATATTTGTCCCTAGTTTAATAGGTATGAGATATATAACTAATTTGATTTCCTATATCAGAACATTGATGAAAGTTGTTCATCTGAATGAAACTATAATTATATAACAAAATTAAGAATGGTAATAATTTATTGTATAAACTAAACCTAATGTGTGCACCGTTTCAATAACTTCATAGGGACTTTGTAATTACTACTTTCAGTCAAGCCAAAGAATATGAAATATTGTCAAAACTGGAAAAGTGCTCAGTTTTGAGGTTTATTCCCCAGGTTGGATGCATCTGTTGTTCTATCTCAGTAAGTAACTGTTCTTGACTAGAACTGACAACTCAATGTAAACTTTCTTGATAATGTCTGTGGGTTTAGTGTTATCACAATGGGATATAGGATATTTCTTTTCTAGATGACTGTTTCAAACCAGACCTCAGAGATCAATTAATTGCTTTGGTTTATATGAAATGATCTTGGCAATATAAGGCTGTTGACTCATGAAAAGAAATATTATAGTCATTGTTATTTAAAATATCTTTTGGAAATCTGAGATGAGTAATCTAGGGTAGCTATACTCAAATGTTGAACTGTTTTCTTTATGTTGAATTTAATTTAATCTGATTTTTGAATGTTATGGTTTTATGTGAATAAATAGAAAACACTTCATGGCAGTAAATTTTCACCTTTCTGAGCACTACATTTTCTTTTGCTTTTGAAAATCTTGATTTCTGATAAACATTCTTTAAGTCTATCTATTCTATCTATTCTATAATTCTATACGTCTATCTATTAATAATTCAAAATACATTTCTATGGATATATCTTGCCCATCTTATGTTACTACTATATGAAACTAGGGGATCTGCCCTTTGCTCTCTATATGTTAGAGTACTGGGACTAGTCAATTAGATATAAAAGATCAGATATGCTAGAGAATGTGTATAGAATGTGTATATATCTTATTGTTCATTCTGATATAAAATTAATTCAGTCTTCTGAAAAAAAACCACCAAAAAACAGGCACTGTCTGTTTTTTTAGCTGTTATCATGTTTATGTTTTAGGAAAAGAAATCATGCAGAAAAATTTGAGGTAGAGAAGGTGGAAAGTAGAATTTTATTGCAAATTAACTGCTTTGTGTTTCCTGGAATTCCTATAGAAATATATAAAGCAGTAATAGGTATTTGAAAAAGCTCCCTTGCTGTACTGCAGCAAGCAGATGATTGGTTGCAGTGCAGCTAATAGTCTTATGTTTGTCCATCTTGTGGACTCTCACCTAGAAATAAATTACATTCCATGATTTCTTTGCCCACTTGGTCCCATTACAGTGCAGGTTTGTTTTCTGGAGGAATGAAAAGCTGCATATCTGTGTGTCTCTGTTTTTGTGTGTGTGGGAAGACTGTCCTCAAATTGAACTGGAAAGGGTCTTTGAATGCAAGGTAATTAGCTTTGGAGTACCAAAGTCCTGAGAGCAGCTTGCTTTTAAGCACATGCTCAAAATTTCTGTTGTTTTCATATTTAAAGTGAAAAACCTAGTAACTGCATGTATGTTGGAATTTTAAAACTACATGTGCCTGCACAGTATGTGCATCTACATGAAGGATTTTTACTACATAGATTTAAAAAAAAAAAAGTGAGATAATGCCTTAGTCAAATTATGTGATTAAGAGATGATGGAAATATTGGAGTAAATCCAAGCTATTTTTTTTTTCTTTTGGCTTCCTCTAAATTGATTTGTAAATTAGTAAATGAAACAAAAATAATTAAGGAACCAAAACAAAACAGTAATTTTAAGCAGCAAATAAAGAGAATGGGAAGGGGCTAGAAAACAGGATATGAGATGGTGTAGTAGATACAGCCAAAAGCAAGGACCAAAAAAGTGAGTATAAGATAATCTGTCTGTGAGTGGGGATGAGAAAGGAATAAAAGTGTAGAGATAGAAGTCCTTAGACAAGGACCAAGTCTAGTAGGACTTGACACTAGTTTCTACTGGACTTGAAAGGATATTTCTAAATGTCTTCTGAAACAGAGAAGAGTTTTACTTGTTATTTGCCCAAAGAAAGTGTTATTTCAGATTTTTTCACAGATGACAGTGAACTCATATTCTCAGAATCAATGTTTTAGTATAGATATCTAGCCAGTACACTTTGTTTCTCTGCAGCATACTCTAAAGTGTCTTCTACTAAATTTTCTACTTCATTTTTATCACCAAGCTATATTTGAATGCTTGGGAGCAATTTATCTTTCCTGATGTAGACACTGGAAAAAAATTGAAACCTAAACCTCAGCTAGCCCCCAGACTTTCTTTATAATTGATGAAGAAAAATCTGCTCATGAAGATCGCTATCACTTAATCTGAGATATCTATTTAAAATATGTACATATCTACATGTATTGCCCTCCATAGCTGCCTGGTTTTTTACAGTAACTGCCTTACAGTAGAGTTTATTATCAGAAACTTTTATATGAAGCTCAATCAGATAAATCCTCTTTTGTTTTATTAAAATTCGTTACTTTCTTTAACCAAACTTGTTCTTACTTTGGCTTATTCTGAGCCTCATGTATTTACATTTAATTTTACCTATTTTCTATTTGTTATCTTTTGGATATCTTCTGCTAAATATTTTTCATTTTGAGTTTTCACTTATTTCTTACCCTAGTGTCATAAAAACATTTACATTAGTAGAGAGGCTTCAAATAACAGCCATATCATTTGAGTCTCATAGATGCAGTGAAGGCAAAGTAAAAGAGGAGTTTGATAAAAATAAAAAAAAAGAGGCTGTAAGCTCATAAGTAAAAAATCCCTGACGAATAATGTTAATTTAACATATAAAATTCCAATTTAAGCTTTATAAGAAATAATTACTCTTTCCAATACTCTGTTTCAAGGCAAACGGTTCTTTAAAACTGACAGCAATTACCTGTTCTTCTGTTGTGGATATACTGAGCTGGAGTCTCAAGAATTCCCCCTTTGTGGAATATCAAGATGGTGTTAAGATCCCATGTGTGGACTGAAGCCACAAGTTTCTAAGCACTTATACTCCCATGTGAAAGTCCCAAGCTCTGTCTTTCCACTAGAGACCATTTATTTCATTTTTAATATACTCCCACTCCCACCCCTCCATGCTCCTTTTAATAAAATGTTTAACAGATGCTCCCATTTAACTGAAAACATATTTTTATGGGCAGTCATGAATGTATCAGCTTTCGTAGAATCATAGAACCATAGAATCTCCTGAGTTGGAAGGGACCCATAAGGATCCATGAGTCCAACTCCTGGCTCCACACAGGACCAGCCAAGTCAGAGCATGTCACTGAGTGTTTCGTCCAGACACTTCTTGAACTCAGCCAAGCTGGGTGCTGTGACCACTTCTCTGGGGAGCCTATGCCAGTGCCCAGCCACCCTCTCAGCCAAGAACCTCTTTCTAATATCCAACCTAAACCTCCCCTGTCTCAGCTTCATACCATTCCCTCAGGTTCTATCACTGAAGAGAGGAGATCAGTGCCTGCCCCTTCACTCCCCTTCAAAAGGGCTCCAAACATTTCATAAGCCACCTGTTTCTCAAGAAGATCTGACCTATGTCCTCCTTCATGTTCCTTCATTTGGGAGTGAAAAGAAAGGAAACAATCATTCATCTATGTTATGCTGTCGATGAGTGTGTTCTACTTTCCTATTTTGTAATAATTTCAGCGAGGAATTGAAAAAACATATTACAATGACTGTACACCACTGACCTATTTCCTTATTTTTTTTGCAATAGCTTGCTCATTTTAAGTTTCTATTTAATGAGATGATGAGTACCCAGCACAAGAGTATGTTATATGTCATTGCTGTGCTTGTTGAATAGAGATTTTTCTGAACTCCCAGCTGTGAAGGCCAGCTCTCTAATTTAAGTTTGAGACACTCATGTTTTCCATTCTATTAGTCTCTAAACTTTCAGCCATAAATTTAAGTGAAAGCACAACTGGAGTTTATGTCTCTTGAGATAAAACTCTCATGTTGTTAAATTTTTTAGGTAAAGAACCATTTTCTGTTTCTGGCAGTTGTCTGTCATTCACAGTGATGTGAAATTACTGACCTGCCCTTTGTACAGTGATGGAAATGGCACACACTGGTTCCTACTCCTTTGATTCTGCAGTTGTAATCCTCAGCCTATGTGGCTGCTGCTAGTCTTGTGTTTAATATCTAGAGGACTGCGAAAGTCACTGCTGGACAGTAACTCACCCTCTGTACACACAGAGACATGCTTCACGTGAAACTTCCTTGGACAAAACAAATCAGCAGATGAGAGGTATTTGCATCACCTGGGTTTAGCCCCATAACACCTGAAAGTTCCATCCTGTTTCCACTCCCTAAAAGAGAAGCTCAAAAATCAGCTCTAAAATTGATTACAATTGAGTGACCGTACATCTATTTTCCTCTGATTGTGTTCAACTTGTAGACATCTCTGGATTTTTCTGTTTTCTCTCAGTAACTGCTCTTATTCCCACGCAGTCTTCCAGAAGCTGTATGCTACGGTCTCTGATCATTATACTGTCCACAACTGCATCAGCTACAGCTAATTAATCTGTTATGCGGTGTACATGAAAGAGAGAGGAGAAACATAGCTAACAGTACAGTATTTACTAACTAGCAACAAAAAGTATAGGCCTGTGTAGGGGTTAACATCAGTCCAACAGTCCATTTTTTTTCCCAAAATATCTACTTCTGATCATCTTCTACTTGGTAACACAATCCTTTACCATGTTTTCTTTTAAATTCAGGCATAAAGGTAAAACTAAGTATAAGGGCAAATGAGGCAAGGAAATTTATTTAACTTTCAGCTTGCTTTCCACTTTTGCAAAACATACCCAAAACTTGTTTGACTTCAGCCAGTTAAAGGTATTTTTGGCACGTGTATAAATCTTTGCACAGAAAGAAAAAGCGACAAAAGGGCAAAAAAGTAAAAGGCAATGCTGAGCACAGTTCTGCTGAAGCCCAGTTTGGGATACAGGGATGAGGGCTGTGCTCACTGTTTCAAAGGGAGAAGTGTACACCTGTTTTAGGGAAATACTAACTTGCAGCTGCATTGTACCTCATTTCAATGGAATCCTGCTGATCTGATTAAAAGGTGCTGTTCCACCGCCGCATTATCTCATTCGCTTTGAAGGGGAAAGCAGCGGACTTGATCAAAACATGCCTCCCTTAGAGCCACTCTCGCAGCAGAAGCAGATGACGTGAATGAGAATTGCTGTTTGCTAGAATTGTTAAATGAGTATCTGATAGCGAAAATGCTTCTCACCTCCTCTTTGTTCTCCAGTCTTACAGAAGATCCAGCGGTCCTGACAACTATCAGTTATGTCTTTCCACTCTCCCTTCTCTCCACTGCGTTTCTATGAAAGTTCTGTCTGTTTGGGGCATAATATTTTGTTAGACTTTCTTGCGGCTTACATGAAGTGAGTAGCATAGTTGATTATAATGAGGCTTTTTTAATAGACCAGAAAGCAATTTGCAGGTTTTCTTCATTTTTGTGAAGAGAGATGGCAAATTCATGTTGTTGCTATTAACAGATCATGTTTTTCTTCTACTTCACTATTTAAACTCTGGCTTATTTCTAAAATGGTTGTGAATACTTAAATTCTTAATGTAAGGATGAACAATGAGTTCACTGAAATTACACTATTGTCTTGTAGAAATTTTGAGCCACCTAAGAAGAGATATCCATCATCTTGCTGCAGTGGAGTTCAGATTTAGAATATCTAAATGCCACATGTACTGTAAGTACCAGATGCCACAAGAACAGGAATCACTCTGTCTTTAATCCTCTTACGGCAAACAGGTTATTCCAAAATTGGTGTATGGCAGAAGTCCTAGTCCAAAGATCTGATAAGAAAGATATTAGCTGCTCTAAGTAGGTATGTCTGAAAAAGCCACAATACTTTTCATAGCTGTTGGGATTTCTGCTGTTGTATCTCGTCAGGAGGTTACAACATCCTGTGTGACAGCTGCCTGTTTATTCAGGAGCTTTTGGGTGGTTTTCTAGGTTTTGTTTTGTTGGGTTTCTTTTTTTTTTTTTTTGTTTGAGATCCTTCAGATGGAGGCTTAAAACCTAAATATTCATTATGACTATTTATAGAAAAATGTGTGAAAATGATTACTGGGTATTAATAGCTTCACAAAACCTACATCATGATTTATTTCTTAAAATGCAAATTCATTGTCATTGTATAACTTCATTTCTAGACTTCCAGTACTTCCTTATTTAACCTTTTGCACTTTAACTAATGTAGGAAGAGAAGAACAGTGTTTCAGAGAAGAGAAAATACATTAGTGGAAATGTGAACCTTTCTTCTTTAATGAAAATAAACATTACAATGCCAGATTTGGCTTGCACTCCATAGATAGCAGCTTAGTGGAAGTGATCAATTTTGAGCTATGATCTGGGTCCTGTAAATGAAGGCAATGGAGTAACAGCAAGCAAAATAACACTCAAAGTTATGTGGTGATGGAGATTAGATGGATGACTGTCGTGTTCAAAATCCAAAGAAATTCTTAGCGTAAAGCTTCTAGTCAAGTGTTGGGGAAGTCATAAACAGTGTTCTGTTTACATGACCTGTTACAGAAGATGCTTTTAGTGACTTGGCAATCAAGGGGAGGAAGATGGACACCAATTGTGAATGCCTTAACAAAATCCACGGACACTTGTTTCATGTGAGCTAGAACACATCACTCCAGAAAATGTCATCACAGATCTAATTAACACCAGCCAATATCTGACTTAATAGTAGTACTAACCTATACTGTTATTTTCATATTCATCAGTGTTCCTAATGTATCATTCTTTGGTTTCAAAAAGTTTAGGTCAAAAGCCAGACTCAAAGACTTCTAGGGTCACAGTGGATGACATAACCTTTTCTGTATTTTCCAAAGTCAGAGAAAATTCTCTGTCAAATGCAATTTGCTCCAGTCAACCTCATTATGTGGTCAAAAGGTGGAAATATGAGGAAGGGACAAGAATGGAAATTTCTGAAAGTGAGTAGAGGCCGGAGTGTTGATGTTTACACTTTTCTAGACAAATGCTGGTAAATCAGAAGCTCATCTTCCACTGCAGTTTGGTTTTGTTATACTTTTTTTATTTTTACGCTCATATCTGTAGTGCCAACAAAGCAGATTGTTTATGAACTGACTGCCTGAGTACACAGCTCAAACACTTGCACTACTGTTGAGATTTTCATTCTGTGCATAGTTGGAAATAACTGCTGGCCAATTTTCACAGGCATGTCTCTCCAGTTATTGCATCTGATGCATGACTCAGACTTTGCCATTTACACACCAGTTTATTTTGATATGTTGCTGAAATTCTCATCTTTTGGGGGGCAACTGAAAGAATTAAAGGATTGTTTGTTTGGTTGTTTTTTTTTCACAAAAGATCAATGATCCCAGAATTACACTTGAGTTTAAATAAGTTCACAATAATTCTTAAGGAAGTTTCAAGATGTTGTTAGTGCTTTAAGCTTAAGTAAATTTGTGTTAGATTTCTAGGGGCTTCTAGCTATTTCTCTGCCATGAGCAGAGAGCTCTTATTGACCTCTGAGTTCTTGATTTATGACTTATATTAATATTTGGTTTAATTTTAAGAGATACTGGATAAAAGGTGTAAATGGCAAGTAGGTTTGGGGGCATATTACTTATGCAATCAATCTCTATTGAAATTGATTACATAATCAATGTACCATCAGGGAGTTCTCAGTAATGAGTAGCTCAAAGCCACAGTTTGTACTCAGACTTCCTAGGCCAAACAGGTACATCATAGGTAATCTATTTTGTCTCTGTTTACTCTATTGTCTGAAGCATCCTATGTGCTAAAATGTTTGATTGCTTTGATAAGGAAAAAAAAGAAAAAAAAAAAAAGGAAAGGTTAATTTTCACCACTACTAGAAATGCTAAGGAATGTTATGTCCTTAGAAATCCTGATAATCCTCATGATTATTTTCATATAACATCACTTTTAAGTGATATTTTCCATTTACTCACTTATTGCTCAAGCTCTTAATGATTTGAACTAACATGAAAATAAACTTAAATTTGATCAAGTACAGCTAAATCCATTTAGTTCTTCCTCTGAACTGCTAAATGGATGTAACATGTTGTGGGTAGATTGGCATACTGACAGCTGTACTGCTTCCCAAGGAGAGAGAGAGACAGAGACAGAGAATGCTGACTTCACTTGTTTCAGAAGCAATGGAAAATCTTTTAGAAGATAATGATGAACTATAATGATAGGTAAGAGAGCAAGATACAAATTATCAAGCAGACTTTCAATTCTGGCTGCTTTGTAGACCTCATCAACACAACCGGCACGAAGAGGGCAGATAAAAGGTGAACACAGATTCTCAGTGCTACCCTTTATCTCGGAAAAATCTATTGCCACCATCTCAGAAAGATTATTTTTGTGTATGAAGAGCACTGACTCATTTAAAGGGCAGATACATACAGTGAATGACAGACTTTGTGTACATGGTGAGGTATTTGGGGTGACTTCATTTATACTCCTGGGGGAGCTGGTTTTGTTCTGTGAAGAACTGAGAGTGCCTGCGTGCCAAAGGCACTCAGGAATTTATAGACCCTCAGAGTCCTTGAGCTGAATCTTCAATATTATGTCCAGCTACAGAAAAATAGCCAGGCTGGATTTCTGTTGGAATACATAAGTAAGGAGGCAGCAAAGCTGCTCCAGAGAGTGACCCTAACAAGATTGCTGCAGGTAGATGGTGTGAGAGGAGAAAATTCATTCAGTAGAGGCAGACATTTTTGACCCCAGTCACAAAAAACTGCTTCCATCTCTTGTATATTTGCCCATCTACAGCGTAGTGCTGCATATAAAGCACCCCTGATAATAAGACGGACAGTTTGCCGCAAAGGAACCTGTAACCTCCCCTTTCACCCTCTGCAGTGGTGACTGTGTTTGAGCCATACTGAGACCCCAGTGAGGCCAACTCATTCCAGTGAGGCTGGTCCATTCCTATTGTAGGACAAAGGTGGCGTTGCCATATTTCTTCCTGCCTTCCTCAGGCCCAGGCTTGGGAGATTTTTCTAGCTGTTCACATGAACTCTGAACTAGATAACATTTCTGTTAATAAAAAAACCCAACAAAACAAAATAAAATAAAAACTGATCTCTTTCCTTAAGCTTTGTCTGACCTCAGTCTTCAGCAGTAGGAGGTTATATAACAGATTTTGAAATGGAGCATCACTACAGGACGTCCTCTTACCACCCACCTCCCACAACTCACCGATATTTTCTCTGCATGTGTATTGCTTTCTATGTGCTGTCTTCTATTTATCTTTTGCTGAACTAATATCTGACTGGTTTAATGATCTTTACAGTTAACCTATCAAAGCAGTTAAGATAGTTAAATCAAAATTTACCAGCCTACTCAAATTTACTTGGTACATTAGCTAGCTAAAGATTTCATATTGCATACAGTATCTTAGCTTCTAATTCAGGAAGGTCATTTGAACATCAAAGTAATGCTGAATTGTTTATTGATTTCTTAATTATTCAGTGTTGTGCTTACTTCTTTATGTTCCACAATGTTGTTGTGGGTTTTTTCCCACATGAAAGTTTAATAAACCAAAATATCAGAACTAAAAATCTTTTGCCACACAAATGGTGAGACTGTGATCTTGAAATCTTGCTTTTCAAATATTTGATCTGAAAATCCTCATGGAGGAACTATTTCAGGTAATTACCTTTAATTTTAGATATTTGTATAATGTGTGTGCATATGTAAATGTATACATATGTATACACAGGTTCCAGGACTCCATTTTATGATACAGGAGCAGAGAAAAAGCAGTTGCAAGTCTAGCCTTACAGTTTCACATCTGTAAGAATCTGAAGAGTTGGGTCTCTTTTGATATTTTTCATGGAGCAAAATGCTTAAATAATGACAGATATTAAAGACGACAGATTGTCTTTTTCAAAGCAGTTTCCAGCCCTAGTATGAGTTTTTATTCCTGTGTTGTCTTGTATTGCTCACACTACTAATGAACTAATTTTAATGAAGTATCTTTTGTGGAACGGCTGAACAACTGGACCATTATCCAGTGCTCAGTACAATTAAGAAAATCCATTTGCTTATGTAAACAGGAATTCTACTTCCCTTTCCCCCCCCC
>VXBZ01004718.1:513740-564724 GCA_013399135.1 Heliornis fulica | reverse complement strand
CCCCGATTACATTTAAGATAGTGGAATTCCAGTGACTTGGTCTCAAAAATATAAGAAAGGCAATATCAAACATTTACCACATTCTTTGCATTATTACCACAACTAATGGAATCATTTTAATTGATTAATATATTTGAATTTTTTCTTCTACTTTTTTTTCCTTTCCCTTTTTCATTATTATGCTAGATAAAGCTGGTCACATAAATGTCAACAAATTATTTAATTTAATTTAACTATGTATAGTTGAATTATGTTGATGATGCTGTTTTCATTTGAACCTCTAATTACAGCTTGCCTGGTTGTTTCATGTTCTAATTATGATCATACTTCAAAACAAACAAACACAAAATGCTGGTTTCCCATAAAATCCCTATCTACAGCAATTTTTGCCTGTTACCATAAATAAGATGATCCAAAGTGCATGTTGGACTGTTTCTGTATAGAATGTCATGATACTGTGAAACATTTGATCTATTGAAAAGTGACAGGTCATTTATTTAGACAACTTCATTGCGTTAACTAATTTGCTGAATAATGATTCTCATGAAAGAAAAAAATAATTTGCATGAACCTGATCCAAAATTTCATTGCCAAAAGCAAACCTGCTCTTCAATGTCCCTTCTATTCCATTTCTTGGTTCCTTGGAAAATAGTACTCTACAATTGCACTCTACTGCCAAATTACATACAATAGTAGTTTTGTTTTATGGACAAATGCCTACTAAGGCCTAATTTGAGACCATTAAGCTAATTTCACTTGTAACCCAAGCCAAATTTAAAGGCAGGCCCAATGAAGGTGTCATGCAAGTGTATTAACTTACGGTATTTTAAACTTGCTCCAGGGCAGGAAGATTTCAATAACATTTAAAAAAATCTCTTAAAATTGAAATATGAATAATTTACAAAACAAGAAACCTCAGCTAATAGTATCTGTTAATATTCAATACCACTGTGACTTGTAGGCTATATTACAGAAACGTGCTTTATCTGGTAGTACTTTTGCAGAAACCTGTGTGGTAGATTACTGCTTTTAAAGATGACCTCAGCATAATTTTGCCAGGGTCTCTATACACAGAGAAGCCTGTACTCTTTGTCTATGCCTTACTGTTAGTCATCAAATATCTGGTGCTACAAAGCCCTCTGGCTGAAACTTCAGTGGGAGACTGGCCTACAGAGGTCTGAACTCGTGTCACTCATACACATAAGGTAGTGTGTTAAAGAAGATATTTAACTGAGGCTTCCTCATGTCCAGCTCTTCAGTACTCCAAAATCAGACTTCTTGTTGAAGGCCTGGAATTCAAGACTAATTAGGCACCTAATTTTCACAAGACCTGTACAGCATAGATAATACAGTGCTGCTATCTGTAGCAGGAGTATCTCCATGAACAGTTTTAGTCTTTTCATGGTTCATCCCCAGCCAGCAGCTGAGCACCATGTGGCTGCTCGCTCGCCTGGCACAATGGAGTGGAGAATGGGGAGACAAAGGAAAACTGCGGAGGTTGGGATAAGGACAGTTTACTGGGACAGCAAAGGGAGGGGAATTATAAAAACATGAGAACATATAACAGAATGTGCAAAGCTGTTGATACACGATGCAGTTTCCCACTGGACTGCACAACTCAGACTGTACAGTCCAGACCTATCATGAATCTGGACCACCCCTGAACTGTGCATCCTAGAACTGCATGCCTCTCCTTGATCATCCTCCTTTTATACTAAGCATGATGTCGTATGGTATGGAATACCCACTTTTGTTAGCTTGAGTCATCTGTTCTGTCTGTGTCCTCTCCCAGCTTTTGGTGAAAATTAGCCCTGTCCTAGAATTAGAGAATCACAGAATAAATTAGGTTGGAAGGGACCTTTAAAGGTCATCTAGTCCAACACCCCTGCAGTAAACAAGGACATCTTTAACAAGCTCAGAGCTTTGCCAAGTCTGACCTTGAATGACTGAAGGGATGGAGCCTCCAGCACTTCTCTGAGCAATTTGTTACAGTGTCTCACCACCTCCAAAGTGAAATCTTTTTCCTAAAGTCTAATCTAAGCTTACCTTTCTCTAGTTGAAAAACTTTGCCCCTCGATCTATCGCTACATGCCGTTAACAGTCCTTCCTCAGCTTTCCTGTAGGCCCCCTCAGGTACTGGAAGGCTGCTGCAAGGTCTCCCCTGAGCCTTCTCTTCTCCAGACTGAACAACTGTCTCAGTTTGTCTTCATAGGAGAGGTTCTCCCACCCTCCAATCCTCCTTGTGGTCCTCCTCTGGACCCACTCCGAGAGGTACATGTCCTTCTTGTACTGAGGGCTCCAGTACTCCTGGTGGGGTTGAGCAGAGTTGTGAGGGAGAATAATCTCTATCAGTCTTCAAGAACCCAGGACAAGTCTGAAGCAACTTTCTGTACTATCTTGGAAAAGCATCATGGCATATATTCCTTGGATTGTTTATTATTTATTAATTGATTATTTGAAAATATGAATAATCTTCTGCATTAGTGTTTTAATCCAAATCAGGAATGGCTTTTGATTTTTCCTCTTACCACACATTGGTGTGTATTGTGCAGTGTTCTGAAGTTCCTGGTCTACTTTAACTTTGGCATTTAACTGGACTGGAGGATGGGCTAGTGGAGACTAGCTCATTAATCTTCAGCTCATGCCACTCAACAAGATCCTGCTTGATGTGAAATCCACTGAAATGTTTATAGTCTGTGTGGTGTTTTTTCTCTAAAGGCCCGCTTACATTGGTCCATACTGCTCAGAAACATAGGCAGAGCCAAATACAGGGGAAACCTCAGGTCTCTAGTCTCAGCTAATTGTACAAAATTTGGGCTACAGAGACAGGATCCTTTTTACTGTCTGGACTTGTGGTTTGATGATCCTGCTTCCTTGACTCAACAGTGTTTCAGGAAGGAACTGTGATAAAATGGTTGAGATTTTGGCCTCCTAAGTAAAGATACTAACCATATGTTACACAGTGAAAAGGCCCTACTAGTACAAGCTCTTAGTTTTCTAACAATTAAGGAACTTTTGTCCAAAGCATGAAATCTAGAAAAGATGTTTCTTAGCTTTTATGGTCAAAATACCTGCATGTACTTAAGAAACAAGAGCTTCTGAGTCATATTATACACATTTTATGTAATTCAATCCATAGTAAATTATTATTGTTTAAGAGAACACTGAGTCTTAGCCAATACTGTTCAAATTTTAATATATTTTTGTATGGGAAAAGTTGTGGATTTATGATTAATAAAGGGAATCTAGGGAAAAGTTGGAAGTTTTTTTTTTTATATATGGCAAAAAAGTGACTGAGTACTTTTTTACAACTGGTGATTTACTCAACCTACCTGTTCAGCCAACAGAAATACCCATATTAACAAAAACATCTGAAAGCATTATTTAAGGAAAGGATTTAAAGTGGGTTCAGTAGAACCTTTAGATTTTTTTATTATCTATCTATCTATCTATCTATCTATCTATCTATCTATGCTTAGTATCATCAAGGGAACTGCAAGAAATGACTCTAAAAATCTTTTCTTCAGATTTTAATTGTCCCTACAGTTTGGAAATTTAATCAGAAAGACTTCTCAGCAGATATGAAAAAGATGTTTTTTAAATAAATCTATATATAAGGAATAACTTTCTTACTACAGTCGATCTTTCTACTATGTCCTTTATTCCCTGTGTGAAGACATCATGTTTAACATTAATAATAATTTCTTAAAAAAGGAATGTTCTCATCCTATGCTCAATATGGTTAATAGTGAAAAGAAAGTATGTCCCTCACAGAATTTATGTAGCTCACCATGGTCTCCTTGTTGTCACCATTGACTGTAGAAGGAATATACATTGCTAAATTCATTACTTTAATTAGCTGCCTGAAACTAAACTAGACTATTGAGATTTGGGGATTGTTCTAGGAAGAATATACCAGGATAATCCTTGGAGGTTACAATATTTCACAAATATAATAATAGTTTAGTTAAGGAACAGTATTTAAACGTAAGAAATACTGGAAAAACAAGTTTTCTCCATTCAGTAGGAACCAATTTTTCTTGGTAGTAGAAATACTTTTCTTTCTGTATATTGCATGCATAAGTTTATAAAAATATGAGGTCTCTTCATACTTATTTTGCATGTATTTAGCCTTTCTGTGATGTTATGACTCAGAACTTTATCTTTTTGTTGTTGCTGTTTGTTTTTCTTTTTTTATAACTAGTTAAAACCAACAGGATATTCACAAATAAAAAACTGCTCATGATCAATGTACTACAGTTAGTGAAAAATACTTTTACAGGGCTGTGGGATCAATATGAAAGACTGCCCCTGAATAGCTTGTAGTAATTATTAGAATTTAATCTGAAGGAAATAAAAGATGTTGAATTGATCTGCTTGACTTAAAGAACAGTTTTCCAGTTATTTTTAACTGAAAAGATTGGCAAGCATCGGTAACGAAAGCTAGTGCTTAATTTAGGATTGTAATGGTCAAAGTGCATGTGCAGAAGACTAAATACAGTTCCTGAATTACTAAAATGTGATGCAACTGTATTCCAATCTTTATTCAATTTGTACTTTGGACAGGTCACTGAGATGGAGAGAAATAGTAGCTATATGCTACATAGCTAGTCCTCATATTCCAGAGCCAATGAAGGATGAATCTGGCAACTGGGAATAGCAAGAGCTTGTGTTCAGTTATATTACATGTCCACTGAAAATAATGAATAATAGGAGTTTCAGCTGTTATAGAGCAACACTGACTTTAGTGTACTAGTAAAAAGTAATTTGTAAAAGCCCTGATGTACTAAAGAGGACCTACAGGAAAGACAGAGAGGGACTCTTTATCAGGCAGTGTAGTGATAGGACAAGGGGTAACTGATTTAAACTAAAAGAGGGTAGGTTTAGATCAGACATTAGGAAAAAAGAATTCACTGTGAGAGTAGGGAGGCCCTGGCACAGGTTACCCAGAGAAGGTCTGGATGCCAAATCCCATGTTCAAGGCCAGGTTGGATGGGCCTTAGGACAACCTCATCTAATTGAGGGTGTCCATGCCCTTGGCAGGGGTGGTGGAACTAGATGGTCTTTGAATCACAGAATCACAGAATTGTATGGGTTGGAAGAGACCTTGCGATATTGAGTCCAACCCTCCTGCCAAAACAGGTTCCCTAGAATAGGTTGCACAGGTAGGCGTCCAGACAGGTCTTGAATATCTCCAGAGATTCTATCTCCACACCTGCCCTGAGCAGCCTGTTCCAGTGCTCTGTCAGCCTCACAATGAAGTTCTTTCTCATATTGGTGAGGAACCTCCTGTAGTCCAACTCTTCTTAATGCACCCCAGGATCCCATAGGCCTTCCAGGGCACACTGCTGGCTCATGACCAACTTGTGATCCACCAGGACTGCCTGGTCATTCTCTGCAGAGTTCCTCTCCACTAGATCATGCCCAAGCCTCTTGGTCCCTTTCAAATCAAACTATTCCATGATTCTTTCATTTGTTAACTATGATAGCTTACAGGTCTTTACAACACAGAATCACAGAATTGTAGGGGTTGGAAGGGACCTCAAGAAATCAGAACAGAACTGCTAAAAATCAAGTCAGAATCTGGAACCTTGTTTTCCTCTTTCTTGGGAAGATGAAAGTAGAGAACAAAATTTGTCTTATTATAATGAAAATCTATGTGGAACAAATAGACGTCTTTGAAACAAGTAGTGTCTACAGCTTTGTACATGTTGCTGTAGATTTGTGCCTTATGTTACGTGAGAATCAACAGAGGGTCCATTACACTTTTGAAATAAATCTTGAAGCAGGATTAATCTTCACCCATATTTCCAGGGCCAGAAGTCTTGAGTAAGGTAAAATATGTATCCACTTTATTTAATGCTTGAATAATGAGGCCTTGTAACTACTACAAAAACCTGTCCTGTGCTTTTCATATTTGTCTGCCTTTTTTTTTTTTTAATCTGAGGGTAATATAGGTAACTTCTTTACCTAATGAAAATATTTGGCTTCTAACTCTTCTATGAAGAAGTTATTATTTTTAAAAGGGGATGAGAATTTAAACGGTGAAAAAAGTAAACTTTTCTGTGTTTGAAGACATGCCAACCTCATAGAGAAAGACTGATGACCCGATTAATGAGAGTGAAGGAAAAAAGAGGCTAAATAAAAGATGTTTGCATAATATTTTAATAGGCAGGTTCCTTTGTAAGAGTGTGGATTTTCTTTAACCTCATGTATTGTATAAAGAAATGAGTAATTCAACTGCAGATCAGTTTGAAAACTGATTAACATTTGACTATTTTCAGTTCATACAGTTAAGTATGTTTGTATTTAGTGGACAACGTCCTAACTGCTAGTAGCAAGATGTATGGATAATTCAATGGTTCTTGGGTGTTTATACAGGATGAATTAAACAAAAAATGCTTTCATATGAATCTGTGCAGGTTCTACTATTTTCATTATAATAAATGCATGAAACTAATATCATAGTTTCATAATTATTTCAAAATTTAAATGTTTAGGATTAATAGTATGTGTCCAAATTTATACCAAGTGCCTTTTCATTGGCTATTTGCAGATATGCACACCTTTTCAGTTCTTGCCTATCAAGAGGTTTAGTAATGTATTAATGATTTATCTAAACAGGACAGGAACTGCAACTATGTGATCCAATAATAACACTGAAATCACAGCAATTTACTAAGAATTTCAATTATATTAATTGCTGTAATAATAATATCAAGTAAGATATTTTAAGGAAAGGAAGGAAAAAATCCCATTGACATTTCTCCTCCCCTATGTTATAGAAGATAGTATACAGTACCCGAAAAACACATATCCACCTGTGACACTGACACTCTATGTCACCATAGATACATTATATAAATTTCCATAAGCTAAATTCAGAATAGGACTTGGAAATGTATGCAGAAGTGGGTAATAATAGACATTTAAGACTTCAGTTGCAAAACTGATAATCTTTATTATCTTAACCCTGTGTTCACTGGCATCTTGAAACTATTCATTTCTCTGCCTAAACCCTTTTGAATCTTAGCTGCTAGGCTTTCTGAGAATATATGCATCGTGAATTAAGATGACTGATTCCCTTAGACTACTCTTGCTTCTTTTTTTATTAATATATATATGACCAGAAAAAGAATGGAAGATGGCAAAATATTATTTTTGCTGTTGTTTTTTTTTTTGTTGTTGTTGTTGTTTTTCTCTCTTTTTTGGGTTTGGTTTCTTGGGTTTTGGTTTTTTTTTGTTGGGTTTTTTGTTTGTGTTTTTTTTTTTTTGTTAAATGATTAGGATTTTGTTGCATGCGATTCATTCCTGTGCCAAAGAAAATTATAGCTCATATATACATAACTTTATCTGATATATCTATAAGATTGCTTACTGTTTCATCCAGGGAAATGGTGTGTACCACTTATTGCAGAAAACTGTCAGTAAAAAAAAAGTAATTTCCTATGTATTGATCAGAAAATCAATAACATTCAGACTCAAAATATCTATTATCATAGTCAGTGATAGCTTTTCAAATGCATTAAATAATATGACTAATCTTCTTTCTAGATGCTCAGATTCTTTACCTTATTTAATGTATTCAAAGGGATATTGTGCCTACAAGGAATTATATTCTGAAGTAGAGTTCTCTATAGGTAATGGATCACAACAGAAATTCCACAGAAAACCATCTAGAAGAATTTCAGATTATAATATACCAATTTTATTTCAAATAAAGCTATGAAGTGTAGGTTTTTTTTTTTCCACAATCACCTGATTATCATCAGACATTGGCCAGCTCTCTGTCCCAAAATAACATCCTCCTACTGTTCTTTTTTTAACTTTGAAATCACAGGTTCATACTTTAGACAGTGACTTGGCTTGACTATTGAAAATGCAGATTTTCTCAGGAATTAAGGTTTGTAAGTGATAAACATTTTCAAGCATACTCTTTTGATTAGAAAGTGTTGTTTTCCTCCAAACCACAACTATTTTTGCAAATTTAATGTAAGACAAAACATGTTTTGTATTCATAAAAGAAAAAGAAAAATATTAAACTGAATAATCAAAATCATAGGATAAAGAGACCCATGTTTAAACTGTTACAAAGAATTCTGTTTCCACATCCTGATAAAGATCCTGATTGTTAGTATCTTTACAGAAAAATTATTTTAGAGAGTTAAATAGTTGTAAGAAAATTATGTGGTTAAGGTAGACATGTTCAACACTTCCTTATGTTTAATCATGTAAATTTTTGTAAGCATAGTTTTTATTTAAATTTGAAACTAAACTAAACTCTGAAACATTGAAATACTTATTAAAATTCAAAGCTTGTTTTTTAATTGAGCTTAATGGGAATGAGAAAGAAATAAACCTCCATCTGTAACTGATGTTTCTTGCTGTGGGAGAAAAAGAAGTTCAGATCCCTGAATCTGGGCAACCCATCCCAAATCATACACATTCAGATTCAAGCCCTTTCCCAGTAAGCTGTGGTACATGTAGGTCAATGATGTGCTGCTGACTAGAAAAGATGTAGCACACAGACAGTTAATAATGAGTTCAAAGATCCTTTGCCTTATTATTTAGATATTCCATTTTAATTTGAATTAATCTTGTTGTTTTTTTTTTTAAGAGCTCTAGCTTCCATCTTATTTTAATAGAAAAACAAGATTTTTGAAAAATTAGCAAAAATTTAATTCACTTTTATTGTTCAGTGATCTAACATAAAATTTAAAATATGTCTTAAAATATATGAAGGGACATGCGATAAAAATGTCAAATACATTATGTCCTCAGAAAATAGCCCCCTTTTATACAGACAAATAGCTGTATTGAAGAACTATGTTATATATAATGACACTTTGAAAGAGTTAGATCCTGAAATATTGTAAATGCACTACCAATTACAGACAGATGCATCCTGACTCACAGTATTTCACAGCTAATTGAAATACTGACATGGTGTTTAGGATGACAGCTTCAATTTCTCTTCTTACTCTTGATTCCTCCCAGTTGGCCGTGGCAACACGTAAAACTGCACAAAGGAGAGGTCAGGCTTCTCAGAGCTTCAGTTTCCATTTTCTAAGAAAGGAAATTGAAAGAAAGAACGGTGTTTTTCAAGGGCCTATACTTGTGATTAGCAACACTGCAAATATTTCTGTTTTATACTCACTTTTATGTGTCACAGTTAATGAACTTTGAATAGTTTACAGTCCATTAAAATTTGGTACCATGCCCATCTTTCATTAATAAATGTCATATAGCATTCAAAATGTGTGGAATATTTATATTAATAACCCACCAAAAAACCACAAACCACAAATCCCACAAAAAGAGTCCTGACTAAACTTTAACCCACAGAATCGCAGAATCACTGGGTTGGAAAAGACCTTTGAGATCATCAAATCCAACCACACCTGTCATATCCTAAACCATATCCCTGAACACCTCATCTACCCATCTGTTAAATACATCCAGGGATGGTGACTAAACTACCTCCCTGGGCAGCCGGTTCTAATGTCTTACTACCCATTCAGTGAAGAACTTTTTCCTAACATCTAATCTAAACCTGCCCTGAGGTAGCTTAAGGCAATTCCCCCTCCTCCTGTCACTTGGCTGAAGAGACCATCTCCCACATCTCTAAAATCTCCTTTCAGGTAACTGTAGGCAGTGATAAAGTCTCCCCTCAGCCTTCTCTTTTCCAGGACAAAGAATCCCAGTTCCCTCAGCTGCTCATAAGATTTGCTCTCCAACCCCTTCATCAACCTGGTTACCCTTCTCTGGACCCACTCCAGGACCTCAATGTCCTTCTTGTAGTGAGGGGCACAGAACTGGACACAGTACTTGAGATGCAGCCTCACCAGTGCTAAGTACAGGGGAATAATCACCTCCCTAGACCTGCTGGCCACGCTGTTTCTGATACAAGCCAGGATACCATTGGCCTTCTTGGGTACCTGGGCACACTACTGACTCATATTCAATCTGCAGTCAACCAACATCCCCAGGTCCTTCTCTGCCTGACAGCTGTCCAGCCACTCTTCCCCAAGCCTATAGCCCTGCATGGGGTTCTTATGTCCCAGGTGCAGGACTCAGCACCTGGCCTTATTGAACTACATGCCCATGTATCAGCCTGTGTCAGCCCATGTATCCAGGCTGTTCAGGTTCCTTTGAAGAACCTCCCTATCCTCAAGCAGATCGACTCTTCCTCCCAGCTCAGTGCTGATGTAAACTTACTAACCAGGGAAGATTTAGGTTAGATACCAGGAAGAACTTCTTTACTGAAGGGGTAGTCAAGTTTTGGAACAGACTTCCCAGGTAAGTGGTGGAGTCACCATCCTTGGAACTATTTAAAAGGTGTGTAGATGTTGTGCTTGAGGACATGGTCTAGAGGTGGAATAGGCAGGGTTAGGTTATGGTTGGACTTGATGTCTTTTCCAACCCAAGTGAATCTGTGATTCTGTGATTCTAAGGAAATATTCAATCCCTTCATCCAGGCCATTGATAAAGATGTTGAATAGATCTGGACCCAGGACTGAGCCCTGGGGAACACCACTTAGGGCCAGTCTCCAGTTGGATTTGGCTCCATTGACCACCTGTCTTTGGGCACGCCCCTTCAGACCCAGCAGAAGGTGCATCTGTCCAGGCTAGAAGTAGCCAGTTTCTCAAGCAGAATGCTGAGAGAAACAGTGTTGAAGGCTTTACTGAAGTCCAAGCAAACTACATCCACAGCCCTTCCTTCATCCACTAAGTGGGTCACTTTCTCATGGAAGCAATCAGGTTAGTCCGGTAGGACCTGCCTTTCATAAACCCTTGTTGACTGATCACCTGGCTGTTATACATGTGCTGTGTGACAGAAGTCAAAATGATCCATTAAGTATTTTNTGAATAGATCTGGACCCAGGACTGAGCCCTGGGGAACACCACTTAGGGCCAGTCTCCAGTTGGATTTGGCTCCATTGACCACCTGTCTTTGGGCACGCCCCTTCAGACCCAGCAGAAGGTGCATCTGTCCAGGCTAGAAGTAGCCAGTTTCTCAAGCAGAATGCTGAGAGAAACAGTGTTGAAGGCTTTACTGAAGTCCAAGCAAACTACATCCACAGCCCTTCCTTCATCCACTAAGTGGGTCACTTTCTCATGGAAGCAATCAGGTTAGTCCGGTAGGACCTGCCTTTCATAAACCCTTGTTGACTGATCACCTGGCTGTTATACATGTGCTGTGTGACAGAAGTCAAAATGATCCATTAAGTATTTTATAATAATTTTATAATAATTTTATATCCTGCATAACCTACACAGCTATTAAATAATCAAGAAGTTAAATGGAAAATATAGCACTGCTTTTCAAAATATCCATGATTCTCAAAAATCTTACCTTTATCTTGCTTTAACCTGTCTTTATTTACACATGTGTGGAATACTTAGAGCTTTTAGGCTTCATTGAATCCTGATTCTCTCAGGGGTGCATATGCATGATAAATAATGAAAATAGCTGAGGAATCAGATAAGAAGCTTTATAAATTTGACAACTGTGAACCAAATGTGATTAATGAAACATTTGCTACTCCTCACTATTGTTCTTTTTGAAATCAAAGCTGTTTTATTAAGTTGCAAGTAGCATAAACCAGCCCAGACATTTAGATACCAATGTTGAAAAATTTGAAACACTGAAGAAAGTCAGAAACTTATACAAATCATCAGCAGAAAGAAAAAGTAACAAGTTATTTTAGAACTAAACAGTCCATTATTTTGACTTATCCCCTGACTTTAGCTCTATTAGACAAGACAAATTATTATTAACAATAATGATAACAATAATAATTATTAAAAATAACACCCCCATTGTTAATGATAAATGAGAACATGCTAAGTTTTTTAATGATTAATTTTGGCATTGTTATTTCAAGTTCAGTTCAGTTTTTGGAGGGGAAATTATTCCTGAGAGGAAATCTACTAACAAAAATGGTAATTGCCATTCACTGCCACTCAGATATCAGCAAGTGTGTTTTAAACCCTAATATGCTCACTGCACAATATATATTTATAAATTCAATTTCCTTTCAAGCAAAAGGTACCTGCAATACAGGTGGGGAGAAATGGTGATTCAGTAAGCCTACTTTTGTGGAAGGAATATATAAATCTTAATCTGAGTCATAATTCATAAATATTAATCTCTTTTCTTTGTGCAGGAAGAATACCGAATCTCAGTTTTTCTAACTAAATAAAAACAGATGGGATATAAAACTTACGAAACTGTTGATTTAAAGAGATGATTTCTCTTCACAATTGGCTTCTAAAGTTTTTTTATGATTATCTTCTTCCATGACCACAGTAATTATGAAATAACTTCTCAAAAGTTGAGTTTCAGCACTTTGAAAAATGAAATTCTTTGTGAATTACTATATTACTTGTTTTTTAACTAACTCCAGATGTAATGGTTTCTTATGTTCCTGAAATATACTGTAAATTTATCTTTAAAATAACTTCACAATTATCAATTATTCTCTTGCTGTAGGAATAAACTCTGTTCATTTAAAAATGTCATACTGAAGCTATTTGTCATTCATTACATAGTTTATATTTATTTCCAAACATAGACTGTAAGGAAACAGACCAACTTTCTCCCCTCCTTCTAGATTATATCTGTATCCCCCTCACCCCTTTTGAAAAAGATGGGAGCTGCAATCTTCCAAGTCTGTTAGACTTGATTAGAGCACACCTATTTATTTCATCTATTCAAACCTGCTAAGCATAGGAATAGTATTTTTATGTCCCAACATGACTATAGTTATTTCAGAAGAAGCACTTAGCCTACTGCATACACAGTTACCTGAATTTAGAATGTTTGGCCAGAAACCCTTAAACCCCTACAGAATCTCAACTGCTTCAGTTCATTGGGCAGGATTGCTCTTTTCTTTTGAAGGCTCCTAATTCCACTTCAAAAATACTTTATTCTCTTTCAAGTCTTTGCAAAAATGAGGCCTTAAAAACTTCTGGCTGTTTTGTTTTGGTGTTTTTTTTTAGGATAAATCCTACCCATGTGTATACGTAACAGCTTTATAAAGCTATAATTGTCCCTTTTTGACATTTGAATCTGTGCATCTGTGAATCCTCCCATTTGTCCCATACCTTCATAGGGCTTAGAGATAACATGATTTCTTACATTGCCCTTGAAATGCTCATTAAACTAGAGCTTTGCATTCAGAAAACTATAATCTCCTCTAATCAGTATACCGTCATTGTCTAAGTACTAGGGCACTGTGGCCTCTCTCCGGTTTGTTAGTGGCTCCCAACAACATAGTCTCCTGAGCACTGACATGCTTCTGCTGTTTAAAACCTGGGAGGACAAATATATAGGTATCTGCCTGAAAGGCAACAGTGAGACTCGATGATGGCCGTCTCCTATTTAAACACAAGATAACACAACTAGCTGTGCTTTTTCCCATCTGTTTAGCAAGAAAGAACTAAAAGGGAAAGTATTCCTTGTAGCTCCAGGTGCTTGCAATGCACCCACTTAACACAGATGAAACAAGGCCTGCCTGTCGATGAGTGGAACTTCCTTTGTCAAGCAAACTATAATTGTAGCTAAAATTGTATTTGCTTTCTTTTTCTTGTTGCTTCTTTTTTATTTTTGGTTTTTCTTACCCCACTCTGCCCACAAAAATTAGTACATTCACCTTACTGTATCTGATCTACAAAATGCAGACTTATCCTGATGCATGGTACACATACAAAGATGTGCTTCTCTTCCACCTTAAAAATTCTCTAGGTTAAAGTGTCTAAGAATTGGCATAAAATTCTTACAGGAATTTCCTTATGTTACTAATGTCCTCGGAATTTATAGACTATTGAGTGAACACTGAATTCTAGAAATGGAAATGACCATCCAACTCTCTAAATCCAGTTTTTGTTATTACAAAGAAAACAAGTCATATAATGCCTTCATAAATTCCTACATTAATCAACCAAGCTGGATTACTCCAGCACTTTTTTGATATGATTTCTCAGAAGTAGCTCTGCTCACATAGCTGCCAAATTGTTAACATCTCTGGAACATTAATTTAGTGTCACATAAAAACTTAAAAACTCAGAAGCTTACTCTGATTTCTTTCTATGAATTCTGCTTAATTGCTCATGATTTGTATTTCCCCATGGTTCCAAAGACTTGTGTGTTTCCTCTAATATTTTAGTCAAGGAGGTAAAACTGAGAGGGTTGTTTAGGCTTCTTACTGATGATGGTATTCTCTTTCTTGTAAACAGGATTAACAAGTCCTTCACCTCTTTCTTATCAAATATCAGACTAGTAAAAGAAATTAGCACAGAAATTACATGCACTGAAAATCCACACAGCTTTCTGAGATGCTCATTTGGTAGACTGCAGAAACTTTTAATACCTCTTCATGAGTATTCATGTTATACAGCAAGTTGTAACTTGCTTTATTGACTATATCGAAGGCATTTTTAGAATAAACCTGGCCCGTTTTCCTCCTGATATAGGCTAAGCTACTGAAGATATATTTGTTTCACAGACAAATATTCAGCACATATGTTACAGGACTTGGTCAATGTGGCTGCTGGCTAACAGAGGGCAGCTTTCCTGTCAGCTCTCAGGCACTTTCTTGTCCAGTATTCTGTTGATATATTGCTCAGGGAATGCTAATCAGAAACATACAGTCTGTATAGCGGCAGCCAGATGAGAAGAAGCAAATGTGTTATTTGGGTGATTAGTATTTCCCCACCCCCCTGTGATTTGCTACATGAATACATAGACTTTTCAAGGAAGAGTAGAAGGTAACCTTGGAACTGGATAGAGTAGGATAAATTATGCTAGTAGGTTAAATTATGCCTACAGGCAGACTCTTTCCTTGGAAGCTAAAGAAGATATCAACAGATGTGATGAAGAAGTACTACCAATGGGCACTAGAGATTGCCAGAATAGTTGAAGAAGAAAGGGAATTTCTGTCATCTGCATAAATAACAAAAGACAAGAAGCTAAATAGCCTGTTCCAAAACAGATAATTGAAAGGAATTAGAAATACAAATTAAGGGAGAGACTGAATGTTGGATTAAAAACTTGTTTCAATTATACCGTTTTACAAAATGTGTAATTTAAATATGATTTTATATTTTTCCCTAGCTAAGTCTCCAAAGAGCCCTCTACTGCAGAATATCACGTGGAAATCTTTTTCACACAGATTTTCCGGTGCATACAAAAATGCTTAGTATATCATAAAACACAGCCTTGTAAATCCATTCCCTGTGGTGTGTATCCTCTGCAAGGATGATGTTTGGAATAGAAGTTAAAAATGAGCAGTGATCAGTGCTTGGCACACTGTCCTGATATTTGCAACGTACTGCTTAGTTGGCAGTACATCTGCTACTGGAGAGAGACAGTTTTACCTTCTGCTTGAGGTCATGTTTGCAGGAGTAACTTTTATTAAAAACTACTATCCTACCTGCCTGCCTATGTTATCAGTAGTCTTGTTGCATTCAGCCAAACACCCAGTTGAGGTCAGATGTCCTCATTTCAACTAGGGTCTGTAAAAGCAGGCTAATTTATGCTGACCAGAACAGTCCAGCTCTTCTGGTAAGTAAAGTCTAGATGCTTAGTGGGTTCCTCAAATCTTTGGTCAAAACTGAAGAAAGGATACACCCTGTAATTAATCTCCACATAAGTTCATTTGTCCTCTTGTTGACAAGGCTATTTACAGTCATGATCATTATGCACATTGGAAAATTATATGGACAGTGTAAGATCAATGGCTCTAAATATAACAGGAGAATAGAAGGCAATTTACGGTATAAAAAGAGGAAATTGCTCAATTTTGAGAGTTTATCAACAGAGCTGTAATTATCTAATTTAATTTTAGAAACAATGAAAGCTATAATTGTTTTTGAAAGCCACAATTTATAGGTGGATTTGTTTAGATAATTTTTTAAGATTTACAAATTTTAAGTAATTAAAATATATTTCTCCTATCCCCTCCCTAATTAGATGGAAACATTTAAATAGTATTAAAGAGAAGTCGTACTGCAAATTTTATTCCAAGATGAGATATACACAGGATTAGTATTCTGAGAACAAATTGAATTATAATTGTCTGAGAGTGCCTTGCCAGTGGTAGGTATCTTTCCTTGTCACAAAAATGAGATGCTCTTTATTCATTTTACACAGACATTCCATATAACCTCTGCTTAAATTAAAACCCCGTGTTGTCTTTCTCATAGACACCATTTTCCTTTGCTCTATATTCATCCCTGTTCTCTTGAAGCTAAGATATTGAAAAGGATAAATTTGGCTTGATAGCACTATGTATAACGATGCTACTGTACGTTGCTAGGATACCATTTGGTGGTCAACTCTCTCTAGTGCAGCTGCTATTACTTGCCAGCCTGACAGACATATTAGCTTTTATCCCCCTTAATGCTTGGGCTACAGAAAGTTTCCCTTGATTTTATTCCATTTTGAGTTTGGGGGGAAAAGAAAGCTTAGAGAGAAAGATATGAGAGAGGGAGAGCGATGTCTTTATTTTATTTTATTTTATTTTATTTTATTTTATTTTATTTTATTTTATTTTATTTTATTTTATTTTATTTTATTTTCAATCTAAGAAACAAATATGTCATCCCAATGACTTTAAAAGGAAATGTACTTATATCTGTAAGTTTTAGAATTTTTGCTACATGAGCTGATACAGGATCTAATCTGATGTTCTTTAAAGCCAGTAAGAATCTTTCACTGTTTTATTTTGACTCTGACAATACCCCTTGGCTTTCCCATGAGGATTTTGAGGTGCTTAAAAAAACTGATACCATAAGTAGATCTACATAGCTATGTGGTGTATCTGGTAGGGTCTACAAGTTCATACCCCCTGATAATGCATGCAGTGGGGAGGTGTAAGTAATTCACACTTGATTTACTCAAGAAAAAATGGGTTTTTTCAACAGGATGAAATAATGATGATTTTTCTTTTGATAGAATTGCTTTTGAAACATTGAATTTATTGACAGTTTCTGAGTGCTGACCACTTCTAGAAATTAGTCAGCTTGGCTGAGTGACAAAATAAGTTTGCTACCTTAAAGTTAATTGTCTTTCTTAGAAAAAAAGAAAAAAGTTAAAAATAAAAAACTCCATTCTCCACTTGTAGCTTGTTTTCCCTTCCTGATATAATTCCTGCTTCTGCTTTTGTTCACAATCTCAAGGTAATGGCTTACTATTATGGAAACATAAAGAAGATATGATCTACCAGGAGACTTGTACCTTGGTCTTTGTGCATTTAAGATGTGAAGAACCTTGACTGCAATATGTATTTCTTCTTTCGTAAAAGAAATCCCAAACCCCCCAAAAAACCACAAAAATTCCTCCAGAAACCTACAACCAACGAAACAAAACAACAAGAAAAAAAACCCTACATGATGTTCTCCACTAAGTTGCATTTTTCCTAAATTGATTTAATTCAATGGGAATTGTCAGTGGATGAGTAGGACCTGAATGTCAAGTCTTAAATGAAATAACAAGAATTTAGGGAATAAGTATTTGTGTGTGAAGAATATTTCTTCATGTAATATCTGTCCAGCACAGGGAAAAGTAATTATATTCACAGCACACAAGTCTGATAAGTGGTCCTTGTACAAAGACATCATTATTAAACTTTCTGTATAGGATGTTACTTGTGGTAGAATACTTCTCAAAATGTATGTGCAGTGACTTTATGTGCCTGATCATAGTTGTTACAACAGCAGGAATAGCTCTAGTATGTGATTAATTAATTCACGTTTAACTATAGAATGAGATGCCTTGGACATGCTCCTCTTGAAGGATTATAAAAAGAACTTGAGGTTGTAGACAACTCCTTTTCATCAGATTAATACTAATCTTTCTTGTAGATTAGTATAATTTAACTTCAGCACCTAAACCAGTGATATCTGATCCTCTTTGCATTCAGAGGAAAGACAAAATTGCCTTCAGAGGAGAGTGAACGATCGGTGTTTAAGATCTGTCTCAGAAAGGGATGAAAATCTGTTTAGAAATGCCTAACTTTCAATGAACTGTAAAAGGAAATGATATTGCAGTCTAGTCTGACTAAGCATCAGACTTCCAGAAGTCTAAGATTATCTGGTATGAATATCACCCTTAATGGTTGCGTAGTCGTTTACAAAGCATCTTAACCTGCATGCAATAAATGCAATGTGTTGCAAACAAATATTAGTACATTTTAGAAAGAACACGTGGTATTTGGGATACAGATGGATGTCAGGTTAACAGCTGATAAGGAACTTACTTCCTAGTGTGTTCAAATATATCTGGACAGAAGGTGCACAAACAGTATTGCAGCACACGTGTGAAGTCAGTGAAAAATTCTGGCCACATGCAATGTTTCTGGCCAGTCCCTGGCATTACCCTCTAAACATTCCTTTATGCCCCACACTGAATTCATGATTACTAACATCTGCACATTATACTGGCAGTGAATCAGCGTTTGCTGGCAGCTATGGATGCCAGTGAATGACTGTAACACTTTGCTTAAGCCATGGGCAGTTGGATGTAGTGAGGTCCATGCAGTTTATTCCGAGAATTTTCTGGCTTCTTGGCTAAACAAATAGAAATAACTCTAAACCCTCTACCAACAACAACAAAAAATGAAGCTTTTGCCAACTACCTTAAAATTATATTGTTGCACAGATTTTTCTTACAACCATTCAGATACTAGTACACAACACCAAAGAGTTTAAAAGCCAAACCTAACACTACCAGTAATAAAGAATCCAAACAGTAAAATCTGTGCAAACTCTAACTCTGTGCAGCTGCTCTTTCTGTAACATTTTCTGCCTGGTTTCCAGGGGAGAGATTGAAAACAAGTTTTGGTGATATAATCCAGCTGTCTTCAACCTCACCAGCACAAAAGCAGCAATAAATCTACCTTGTTTGGCTACAAACTCATGGTAATGCTTAATCATTAGGAGGACAAAAAGAAGGTATTGTGCATTAGTAGATATAAACCTTGGTCATCACGGATTTAAGGTGCAATGAACTCCAAAACTAACAGTTGAAGTGATGAAGTTTAAGGAGTCACTGATTTAAGAACACTCACAGAACCCCTTGAATCAAATGTTAATGCAATGAACACAGTCTCCTGACTTGTTGAGGAATCTAAATGCTCTGGGTTATAAGGATGCTCTGAAATTTTTCTTGGTACTTTCTATTGACACAAAATTGAGTTTGGATTGATGAATACTACCGTAACAGCAACAACAAGTGTGTCTGTCTTATCAAATTGCTCACCAGTGGTTTTGAGCTTTTGTATATTATTAAGTTAAACTGTGTTTTTTTCTCCATGAAAAAAAAATCATAAAATAAAAAGTGCAAAAAAATATTGTCCACAAAAACCAGGAACTACTCACATCCCCACCTCCACCCCCCCCCAACAAAAAAAAAAACATAACCTGGGTATTGGGTTTTGACTTCTCCCTTTCAGTGGAGTACAACATTTTCACTCAATGGCACCAAGGTGGAGGCATTGCTACAGTGTGTAGTTCTGGGGCTGCTAACTGCTGAGGCCAGCCTCACTTCTGAGCAGAAACCATAGGGAATGAGAAAGATGGAAAACAACAGAATGAGGAAGTTCTTAAGGAATTTTCTGACATGATTTTTCTGTGAAAGTGATTTCTACACCTATTGGTACCTTTATTCAGTGAAAAAAAGATTTGGACCACTGACACAAAACTAGATATATCATGGATTACTGCTTTCATTTATACACTGTTCATTAAAACACAGTGAGAGATGCTGGTTTTTTGGTTTGTTGTGTTTTGGTTTTTTTTTTTTTTTTAATGGTCAGCAGCGTGTGTTATGTAATTCATGCATGGCTAATCTTTTCTTGCAAGGATGTCACCATTGAAAAATCTTCCTGTAGCCCAAAGTCACACATGTCCTATGGTAGAAGAGTAAAGAGCCATCTATAGACAGATACCTGTGTTCCTTAGACAGTTATTTATGCAACACTTTATTGTGGATTGAGAGTGGATAAGCAGACAGCTGAGTCCTGAGAGACCCGCTGAAGCTGGCTTACGCAGCCCGTGCTGGCTCATTTCCTCATTTCTGGTGCAGATCCAGAAGGCTTTCCACCAGGAGAGCTTGCCTGCAGCCATTCACATCAGTTTCTGCAACGAATCCACATTTCAGCTATTCAGATGCCACAGGTTTGCCCATCTGGTACAGTTAAACTATGGCTGTCTGAAACACGCTAAAACCAGCAATGACTTTCTCCACCCTTGACATCATGCTGAGCTGGCTGTTTCTGATAATGTGATACCTACTCATAGTAAGGTAATATGGATTCTAGTGAAAATACTGGAACTTTTTGGAAGTCTGCCTCTGAGTTCTGTTATGCATCACTGCTGATTTCTGCAGTGCATTTCTACTGATGTTTATGTCATAACCTGTCACACCCGGTATCACTTACCTGCTTCTGGTGTTGCATACTTGCTGTAGATACCTCCATCCTGTGGATAAATGGCCTTTTTGTGATGCATCTGTTTGTAACAGCAAAGGTTTAGATAGCCATTTGAGCCCTGCTGCCCACTTTCCTTCTGCCTGAGGTCATCCTCCCCATTAGATCACCTTACAGAAATGCTGTACTTGGTAGTTTGCATCAGTCATAATGACCAGCAATAGACTTCCTATTTTTCCATTTTAAAGTAACCCTATTTGTTTTAAGTGTCTTCAGAATCAGGGGCTGAGTGGAGGAAGACTCTAACAAATGATTGATCTTGGCCAGCCACAAGTGAGCTGTGGCTGATAGCCCAGAAATACACTTTATGCAGAACGCCTGCCTATTGTGATCTTTAAAGAAAGCCCTATATGTGATTTCATGCCCACCCAACACTTTTCCTTGCATGGTCACCAGAGATACCTCTCCACTGATAACATTTCTTTTTAAATATTTTATGAAAAGTCCTTATTCAAACAGTGGCTTGATGTCTATGGGAAAGTAATGCTGCATGTGCACAAAGCCACTTCTTCCTGTACATCTTTCTACGTATCACACTTTGATCCCTCTTTCCCCATTCTAAATCCTTTTCCTAAGCATCCTGGAGTAACTTGTACATATACCTATGATCCTCATAAAACATTCCACAATACCTGAGAGTACTAGACCTTGTTATTTCTCCATTATGTCTTGTTCATGTATCTGTGTGATTAATTTACTACTTTTCCAGTCTTAGTTTTGCATGGTTGTGGTTTTTTATTTTTGTTTTTATTGTTGTTTTTGTGGTGGTGGTGTTTTTTTATGTTGAATAGCTGTTAGCTATATATCCTCAACAAGCCAGATGTCCTTACATTTCAGGTGTCTGCATAACCTTATGTTACACATAAACTTGAGTTTGTTCCTCACTTTCTGGAAAATATTATTTCAATCATTAAATAAAGAACTTAAGGAGATATTAGGGAATGTATGAGAATACCACCAAAATTGGAAATGATTCTCCAGTTGCATCATCATAGGCTAATATCACTTGGTCTTCATTTGAAGAGGACAGGGCTGCACATACTGAGTAGGTGGTACTGCACTTACAGATATTTACAATGGAGAAATTATATATAGAATTATTAAAATGTCTTCCAGAGATGCACAAATGCAACTAAGTCAGAATAAGAAACCTGTTTCCATGGATAAAGAAAAAAAATAATCTAAAAACCCCTGGCAAACTACAGTGGGCCTAGAGAAAGAGAAGACCATTTTCTTCTGAAATTCTGTAGAAGGCCATCTAGGGATTCATCTAGGTATCTCGGGGGTTGGACTAGATGATTTTTCAAGATCCCTTCCAATTCCTAACATTCTGTGATTCTGTGAAGTGAGTTTTGGTGAAACATGTACCAGGTCATAGTCACTCTGAAATTCTGGTCATTGTCACAAATATGTGAAGCTGGACGATGATTGGTGAATTAGTCTTCTCCAATCGATGACTGCTAAAACTACTGATCAGGCATAAAATAACGCAAATAAACAATTAAGTTTGGGGTTTTTTTTAGACAGCTAACTATATTGCCTGACGCTTCCCTCTTCACTTTCATTATAATTAATAATTTCCTTAGAATGAATGTCATACCTTGTAAAGGCCAAGGCAAATATTGTGCTCTGTAAAAAAAATCAGGTTTCATAACTTGATCTCTCTCCTTAGTGATGTGTGGACTCCATACTTTTTAATTACTGTTGACTTTATTGGAAGGGGAGTGAGGACAAAAAAAAAGTGCATCACTTAACAATAGTCCTTTACATAATCATAAATAACTTGGAAAGCAGAATCATAAATAGAAGTCCCAGATCAGAAAAGGACAAACAGAATGAAGAGATTAATATATATATTCCATGGCTCACACTGATGCCCTAAATAGTGGATATTTATGTTAGCCTTTCCTTCTCTTTTCTATTGTGGGTCTATAAAAAAAGTCTGTGCACTTTTGCTTATTACCTCAATTTATGAAATAATTTAAAGGAAAATACGTTTATTACTTTTTTTTTTACCCTGAAGCTGTTTCTGAGACCAGAAATTATTATAAAGAAACATGTAGCCAAAATAAGTGAAAGTTGTCTTTCTCAATCCCTCACAGACATGCACAAGAAGAATCCATGTATGAAATGCACTGTAAGAAATTTTGGGATCAGCGTGGAAAAGTTTTTCAAGTATTTAGTTGTCAATTTTTTTTTTTTTTATATTCACTACTAAACGTCTAAAACACTGATAAAACATCTTACTCTGTCCCAGTATCAGAGTGGGACTTCTATGTGCTAATTGATGCTGGCACTCCTTATTAACTTACTAACTTTGGATCTGTATGCTATCAACACTGGGTAAGTTTCCTGCCAGACCCTACTTTTTTCTTTTTCCTTATTACAGTCTTTTTTTTTTTTAATTATGTGTGCATTGTTTCTGAGACACTTAATCACCGTATCTCATTCCAAGTGCCTTTCCTAAAATATTTGTGTATTCTTTGTTTTATATTCTGCTTTTTTAGGATGGTGCATTGGTGGATTATACAACGGGGAAGAAATGTTCTCTGAAGGTAAGGAAGGATTAATCACAACACTAACTAGTCAAAAGCTTGAATAGACCTGAAGGAGGGAAGTGAGATGTGCACATCTGTGGATCTTTGTACACTTATGCTGTATATAAAGTGCCTGCCAAACTATCAGATATTATATACTGAATGTAAATGTTAGAATACAAAGCAGATGGGACACAAACACTTAAAACTCATATTTCTAGCTTTCCAATCTCTTCTGATTATACTATCCTTGGAAAGGGCAAGATTTATTCCACATTAGTTATATTTAAAAAAGGAAAAGAAAACTGTTCATGACTATACACCCCCCAGTTACAGATGATGAAATTGTAAAATTATCTTTCATTATTGAGTTCCAGTATTGAATCTTACAAACATTCAAAGCTACATGGTGCCGAACAGAAGCTAAATTTTCATCAATTAATTCTTTTATAAAAACCAGATAAAGAAGCATTCTCCTTGAATCACTTTATTAATGAACCTAAATATAACATGTGCATATATCTGTGTATATAATATTGTGTTAAAGGATATTAATGGCTGCCATCAATCATAAACCTGGTTACAGTTAATATGTGAACTACCTTCCCTGAGTCTAAATGGAAGAACAGGATAATGTTTCTTTTATTTAGGAATTGTTAAAAATAATAGAAGTCATGGATTCTAATAGATAGATAGATAGATAGATAGATAGATAGATAGATAGATAGATAGATAGATAGTTGCAACACCTAGAAGCTGAGTGTCATGTCTAAACTTGTTGCTTAACTTTTTACATAAACAAGGATGTTAACAAGACAGCTCATCCCAGCTATTATAGCAAAGATAGATAAGAATTTAATTCTGGAAGTACCTGTTTACTCTCTAAAAAAGCTGGGATTCCCAGCCACAGGCAGCATTCAATGATATAGTGAATTATCATTTTAATGAAAATAATATGACAATGACATATTGCTAGTACTTTTTGTCTGTTACTAGGATAACTCAGGAACTGATATTACTCAAATATTGTATGAGTATGAAAATGTATTTGGAACTGGATTTCCTCTCCTATACTTCAGCTTTCATTATATCTTCCCACTAAAAACTGAGGAAGCCTCCATCAGAAAGCAATACAGTGAAGCAGGAGCTGCATAGTCCCCTTGCAGTAAGTTCTACATCCTCCAATTTTATTCAGTCCTGCTCATAACTTAAGTTTACATGGTATCAGGAAATGTTTGGAGAGATCCCAGTTTTAGGTTAACTGCTCTAACAGTGGCTAACACAGACAGTTGTCCACTTTATAATATATGTATTTAGTATATATACATGTGCGTACAAATCTGTTATATTATCATGCATATGTTTACATTTGTGCTAAAACAATATTTTCTTTACAGAAAAACACGAGCAGACTGGTACATTAGGTGGTCAGGGCATTAAAGCAAGACACCGAACTCCTGACTTCAGAGACTTCTGTCATACTCATGACTCCAAGATTGTTATGTTTCTCACCTTATAGTGTTGCTTACGCATAACATAATTCTTTGGGTACCAAGATCTGAATTTTACTCTTACTCTAATATAACTTACAAGCCCAAGTACCTACACCCTGAGCCTGAGTTAGTTGTTCTGACAGTAATAAGTAACCCAGAAGTAGATATTCACTTAGTAAACAGCTCTATCTGGTCATAAGAACTTGATATCAGTTGGTAATTCTTGAGCTTCTATCATTTATCAAAATTGACAAACATGAGTTAACTGCCATGGTAGCAAACTGCCCTTCACAGATAGGGGTAAAGAGAGAGTGTTGTAATGCACATTACCTCTTAGGAGTAATGACATGTACCAGAGCTGAGAAATAACTTCTGCAGAAGCAGAAGCTCAGCAAGTGTCCTCTGATTTATCAATAAACAGGTATATAGCTACATGAACTGTTAGGATTTCAAGAGTGTTTGTTAGCTCTTTATGAATATTAGTCTAGGCATGCATAACCAAATATCTGAGATACAGCTATTTATAAATCAGTGTCTTGAAATAACCAAATGAGGAATGGTATCACAATAATTTTGTTTCAAGTATTCTTTCCATCTAATTAATTCATTTTCCAGAAAGTGCAATAAAATACTGCTCTATTGGCGATGATGTCTACAAGTGAGTCTCATAATGCATCAGTAGAAATCTGTTATTCATCTCTCTTGCATTCAATTAAAAGAATTTTGGTTAGACAGTAAAATGAACTGTGAATTAATGCAGATTTACAGTGGGAGCTGTTTGCCTTATTTTTCCTTGTACTACACAAGGTGATACACTTCCACTAAATCTTATACAGTTGCTTTCCGGTAAAATATTATTTTCTAACTTCTTTCTCTATACAGATTTAAGAATTAGATTCTGATTAAAGTGATAGAGCTCCCATATGTCTGTCAACATTTACTCTTTATTCTAGGTATATTAATATTTTCTTGGTGTTTCCTGTATATTTGCGGGTGTCTTCTTTTTCAGAGGGCAATTACTCTTTGTAAAAATGCATGAGATGTATCAGTGGTTGTGACCTCTCTGTCATTGTCCCTTCTTGATACATTTCTTGAAGGAACTGCCAATGGATTGGGGCTGAGAGAGACTAAACCTGTGGAAGGAAATATATCACATAGTAAACTGTTCTCAGAGCTTGCTCATTACTTGATATGAAAAAAAAAATGGTTTGAGTGCAAAGCATATTTTTTTCACCCAGAGAATGACTTGGGGCATAATGGATTGCATTCAGGAATTTTCCCTTATTTCAGTCAAAGTTTTATGTATTTTCTTTCATTTTCTGCCAAAATATAGTCTTAATTTTTCAGGGGGTTACTTTTATTTTTAGTCAGAAAATAACATTTAGAACTGTAGCATATTTCACACCTTCTAGCTTAAGCCCTAAAACTTTTGTTGTCGTCTTTGCCCACAACAGAAAGTAGGTTTTAAACTACTAAGAAATCTACTTGATGCATTAACAAAGTATCCCATTGTAGCTCAGTATCATATAGATAGGACTCAGCCTCAGAAGATTCATGGATCAAAAGAGTAACAGAATAGGATTATTATTTACAAAGGGTAAAAGAAATCCGTAAGTACCGGAAGCACTGAAATTTAACTTCTTTGTCTCTCCATAGTCCAAAATGTATTGCAGAGAAGAATAAAGGGGGCACCATAGTTTTTTAGCACGCAAAAAAAAAAAAAAAAAATTACATAGTCGCCATGGGAAAACAGAGTTTCATACTGCCTTTATCTAATCAGAGAAAAATGTGAATTCATACTGGCACTGAAGACAGAAAATGAATATTAAAATGTAAGATAGTTCTCCATACAACAATTAAGGAAACCAACAATTACTGGGTATTGGGAAATTTAAATACCATACATTTCAGATCAGAATATTACCAAAAAAAGGAACAAAAATAAAAAGTTATTAAAATATGGAAGTTATTCAGAACAGTAATTTTAGTAGCTCAGTTTCAAACTTTTTGTCACTTATTTGAAATTCATTAATCATTCAATAAAGTTTTACTGGGGACTGAACTAATAGGAAAAGAGGTAATGTGTTTTAACTAAAAGAGAGTAGACTTACATTATATGTAAAGGAAGAAATTCCTTATTATGAGGGTAGTGAGACTTTGGCATAGGTTGCCCAGAGCAGATGTGGATTCCACCACCCTGGAAATGTTCAAGGCCAGGTTGGTTGGAGCTTGAAGCAACCCAGGTCAGGAGGGCAATGGACTGGATAATCCTTAAAGCTCCCTTCCAACCCAAACCTTTCTATGATTCAATATTTTTACATATCTGACTGCAATTAAATTCTATAAAAATCCTGCAATATCACTAAAGCATACATATATGTGCATGCAGACCCCCTCAAAACATGTGAATTCAAGGTCTTCGATTTAGTATTTTGAGTTAAATTGCATCAGATGTCTTTAAGTCTTATCATTTAATGCCACTTCTCAAGTGAGAGATTCTTTAAATTCTAAAGATGCTGCCAAAATGATTATTTTCTTTTTAAATTTATGAGTGACTGCTATAGATTTGTCATGTATTTTCATTTTAAAATATCTCATCTATCTGATTAAACAGTATAGTAAATTGTTATAAAAATTTGACATTAAAGTGAATAAATATTTGTTGGAACCAAGTTTTAATTTGTATCTGATACTCAGTGTAAAGTGTAGAGTACAAAACTTAATTACGTAAATAATCAGCTAGTAAATAAAAATTGTACTGTGTGATACTAATAAACATGCTTTCAAAGTTGAAATATATCTTTTTAAAGAAATTCTCTATAAGCTGTTTTTGTTCAAAAACATTTTTTCCAGGTCATTTATGGGAAGACTCTTGTTGTGGTTTTCCACAAATGAAAATTAACTCTATCCTAGCTGGAAACAGGACAAGTCTGCTTGAGTAAATTTTTGATAATAAATTGGTTTGTTACCTTTACTATTTAGGCAGGAGCAGCTTGAAAGTAATGGGGCCCATCACCACACGAACCTGATAAAATTCAGAAAAAAATTCTGAGTAGTATTTACTTCCTGTGTTAATGGTCGATGCTGTGCATCAAGCCTGACAACACAACATGCAGGAACGTGTTTGCTTCTCAATAAAACATCCACTGTGCCTGCACAGCAGTCATCAGTAGGAATTTCCCTGGCTGCCAGCCAGATATGGGCATCATGTGTTAATAATGAACAAGCCCAGAGGAGCTAGGACTTTTGAGTAGTGTCAGTGTGCAGTGTGTGTGTGTGTGTGCACATCTTAGAATACAAATCTGAGAATACAATATTGCTATCCACTTACTGTGCTCATCCTACTGAGCAAATACATTTGTCACCGAGTGGTGTAGTTTTGTTCTTGCAGCCACCCCACTGTAATTTCCTTGTGGCAAGCAATGTATGAGGCTAATGGCCCTTTTTTTCTGTCTTCCAACATCTAGCAGCTAAATATTCTTGTCTTGTTAGTATTGTATTAATAATTAATAACAAATACATTTCTTGCTTTGTCTAATATTGTTCTTTTAGACCTCCTCTGTGTTATATACATACATATCCACATGTACATACACAAAGAGAAAAATCTACTGCAGAATTTTCTGTTGAAATGCCCACCAGCTAAAAAAACTTTAGAATTTCCACTGGTAATAGAATTCAATATATCACTAGCTCTGTTAATTCCTTTATGCTTAATAACATGAAATTAAATACATATCTCTTCTACACCCCTTTCTCTCATCTCCTTAGTGTCTTTGCTTGGTGCCTCTGGTATTACTCTCAAAACTTTTGCCTTTATTATCATCTGTACATCAAGTAAGATACATAATGTAATGCAGAAACTTTACAATGGTTTGACTCCACTAAAAATTTTACAAAAAGTCACAGAAACAAGACAGCATGCACTTGAGGTTTTTTGTGTCATAATAGCCTAATACCCTAAGTACCAAATGTCACACTATTATTAACTATCCAGCCAATTTCTGTTTTTCGTTGTGTTAAAGTTATTAATCTGGGTATACATTAGCATTTATTTGAGATCAAATTGATTCAGTTGCATTTCTATGAATCTTGAACAAGTATTTGTGCAAAAAAATGGGCTTTTACAGTCTTTTCTTGCTAACATGTATGATCATAATTAGATTTTCCTTAAAATATTGCGTGGAAATTTTGAAAAATACTTGGCCTTTACTTTGGATGCTTACCACCACCTCCTTAGCAACTATTACATGTCAGTCATGTAGTATCTGTGCACAACATACTGAAGAGAGTGGCCATCATCTTAAAATGAATGGCTACTGTAAGAACAGAAAAATATGAGTATCCTGTTCCGGTATTGACTAAAAATATATTTCCAGGTTAGAATACAACTACAGGGGAAAGAAACATGTGACTGAAGTTATGCAAATAAACAGAAATAAAAAGATTGCTTTTGTTTTGCAACTTTTCTAATTCCTTGACACCAAAAAATCCCTCACCCACACCCATCTCACCCCCAAAAACAAGAAAGGAAAAAAAGAGATATAAGTAAAAAACCCGATAGTTTTAGGGATTGTTTTTTTTTTTTTTTTGAGTATATATTTACACACTCCACAAAACCTTCATACATATGAGGAGATTGTATTATTTTCTGAAAGTTATATTTAAAAATTGCCTCTAGCTAAGCCTCAGGCCTCCTTTTTTATTTTACTTTTTTTTTGTTTTTGTACAAACTATTTCTTTAGTGCAAAAATACCCAATTTCAAAGAGTAGAAAATATTTTCATTTTTTATTTTTCCTATATTTTATCTGCTTCAGTAAGGAATACTAAAATGTTATGTTTACAGATAGGTGAAGAAATCCTTTATTTTTTTCTACCCCGAAATGTAATTCTTCACAGAAACTACATGAATGTAGTGTTAGGGTATATCCTGACATCCTACAAAAATATTAACTCTATATCAAAATGAAAGCTTTTTTAAACTTTCTTCTTCCTTCGTGTTATACAACATCTAGAATGTATATATGTAGTTTGAAATCAAAATGCCATAGCACTCCCTTGTTTAACAAAGCTGGCAACAGAGAAAATATGCCAGATCTTTAAAGACAGAAGTGCTTCCCTCTCCACTTACACATGCAGTTCAAGTTGCAGTCACATAATTGGGTCTCAGATACCTGAGAAATTGCCTCTCTCTCTCCCTTTCTCGAATCCCCATGCCAAAGTTAAGAACTACTATTAAAGGTCTCACTTTCACTCTCCAATTGCTTTTCTCTCAGAAAGCTTCACTGTGGTACACTAGCAATTTGCTTCCTTTTATCTGTTGATTTTCAAGTGTGTTAAGTCAAAGTTAGAAAGCAGAGAGATAACCTCTTTCTCAAGTTTTTATGGATGAGCTTGAGGTATCTTACAGTATTTAAAAAATGCAATTCAGTATATTACATTCAGCTCAATTTTGTGTAATCATAAATTATGATCCTATAAAATTATAATTAATTTTCACTGAACATGCATATGAGAGGATTCTTTAACTTTATATGTTTATTGTTCATGGCACTGAAAAAAACACAGAAAGAAACTGAACAGTTTGGGGGTTTTACTCTTGTTGGGTTCTCTGGATTTCACCTCAGCTGCAGCTCTGCTCCTTTCAGCAGTGTAAATGTGAATGACATCTGAGTTACAGATATATAGAGAGACACATTAACCTTTTGCCTTGTAAAAACTAAAGCTGCATATAGTTCTGAAGGAAACCTTTCTCATTTAAAGCTGTTGCCATTAATACCTATGTTGTTTGTTATGTGTCTGTGTGTTTGTATGTGCTCTGACTATTCTTTTCAACATCAGTTCACATTTCATATACAAGCATGGTAGTCTTTTTTTTTAATCATTGTTTTTCCCCCAGAATTAAGCAAATGTTTACATCTCTCAACATAAATAAGGGGACGGGGACTTCCCTAAATTAGAGAAGCTGGACGTTAACCATTCTCAAAGTCAGCTGTTGGAAAAAATTAAAAAGTGTCTAAATGTAACAGGGAGTATAACTCTGAAAACAGCCATCTTAAAGTTAGGTATAGCTTCTGAACTGCCTTTATGGCCAATGGAGAAAAATGAATGCCTCAATACCTGAGTTGTTTCAGCTGTCCACCACATAAAGATGTCACAGTGAACAAATGCACTCCTCCACTTCTTAGCAGTTGTTTCCCAGGTTGCATCTGCCTGAGATGAATTTCCTTTTGCCTTCTATTAGAATTTCTGAGATCTCTGTTGTTCCCATCATCCTGAACTTTCCTCTACTGAACTTTATGGAGAGTTGCATTGTTCCTATTTTAAAGCTTTCTTCATCAGTTTAGCCTTTTGCAAAGATTATCTTGGCTCCACTTTTTCAGGTGCATACGTTCTTTCCCTTCCAGTCCCCCATCCTCAAAGTGGATCCCTGGTTGCAAAAACAAAATTATTGTCAACATCACCATTTGCATAACTAGTTTGTTAACTTCCAGGTGCTGAAATTAATATATATATGACTTAAGTATCACAGGACTCAAAATCAGCCAGGGTTTTGAGGTATATCTGTTTAGAGTTTCCCCAGTCTGAAGATGGATGATACTTAAACCTAGCTTTAATTTTGAGTAGTCCAAAACCTAGAATATGTAGCTTTCCAGATAAGACAAAGCTACAGTTTTTGCAGTAGTAAAATTAACACTGCCAAAGAGATGTCCTGGGTACTTCATTACACATGCTGTTAAACTAGTCTCCATGGACCAGCTGGAGAGGGTCCAGAGAAGGGCCACCAAGATGATAAGAGGGCTGGAGCACCTTTCCTAAGAGGACAGGCTGAGAGAGTTGGGGCTGTTCAGCCTGGAGAAGAGGAGGCTCCGGGGAGACCTTATAGCGGTCTTCCAGTACCTCAAGGGGGCCTACAAGAAAGGTGGGGAGAGGCTGTTCAGTAGGGCCTGTTGTGATAGGACAAGGGGTAATGGTTTTAAAATAGAGGGAGGGAGATTTAGATTGGATATTAGAAAAAAGTTCTTTAAGAGTGGTGGAGCAATGGAACAGGTTGCCCAGGGAGGTGGTGGATGCCCCATCCTTGGAAACGTTCAAGGCCAGGTTAGATGAGGCCCTGAGCAATCTGATCTAGTTGGGGCTGTCCCTGATTCTTGCAGGGGGTTGGACTAGATGACCTCTGGGAGTCCCTTCCAACTCTAATCATTCTATGATTCTATGATTGTATAATTCTATGATTTTTAGAGAGGTCTCTAGCATGCTTTTGGCCTAGAAGACTAAGCAGATGTCCTGTTCAGGCCCCTAGCAAAGTTTGCCTTTAACACAAGTCAGGCACTATTCTCAGAAGGCAGTATGCATCCAACCACCCTTTTGTGGAAGGTAGGATAGTATAATATTATGGCATAGGTCATTCCATGTTGAAGAACAGTTTATAGAGTATTTTGTTTTCCAGTTAGACAAACCTGCACCCTTGCAGATGGGTTCTATCTCTCATTTCAGTGACTGTAACATTTTTCTTTTTGAATCATGAGTTACTACATTCACTTTTTTCTAGTTCTTAGGAAATTCTATCACCTAGCTGACTACTTCTCCAAAGTGTTTTCAAAGCTCATGCACAAAATGTAAACTGCAAAATCTATAAGTCTATCCAGACTTTTGTGTTTGGCCATGCTCACTTAATCTCACCCATCTTTTTTTGTTTGCTTATTTGTTTGTGGGTTGTTTTTTGTTCTTTTTGATGGTTGTTTGTTTTGGGGGTTTTGTTGTTGTTGTTTGTTTTTCAGAGTTTTTTTGTTTTATTTGGTGTTTGGGTTTGGGTTGTTTTGTTTTGTTTTGGGTTTTTTTTTTCATTTCTGGAAGGTTTCACATGTCCCAGGGACTTCTTGAAGGAAGAAAAACCAAGAACATACATATATATGATACCTTTCCTTAAGTAGGGCATTATGCCCAAGCTAATTTGCTAAATTCTCAGCAGGGCTAATTAGTTTAGGCGGAGCTCCATGATGAGGGATATGTTGTCTTTGGTTTCAGAGCAATGGTATTTGGGCCAACAAGTGCTTTGCTCAGCAGGAAAATATCCTCCAGTCTATCATCAGACATCTCAGCTGCAGCAACTGTCTTGAAAAACTTGGGTGGTCTGTATCTTCTAACCTAGTTAAAAAGTGTGACTTCTGCTGTTGCTTTTTCATATAGACATGGTATTTCCCAGTCTAATTCTTTAGTCATTTTAAAACCCATTTTGTGGGAAAGACAAAGCACAAAGCATGCTGGCATTGCAGTATGTACATAGTCACCGTGTTCTATCATGTATAACTTTACAGAGACTAGAAACATTAAAGCCCTTATTGGAATGATTATTTGTGATCCTAGACAGGGGGTAGTAGGCCTTTTTTTTTTTTTTCTCTCTGTTAAAGAAGAACCTTCTTAGAAGCGGATACATATTACTGATGGGTCATTCCCATAACTGTGGGTCTGAATTTTCATGACAGATGGATGAGTTGATATTCTTGTTAGGAACGGTGCTCCCTGCAAATACATTAGTATACATACATACATGGTATTTTGCCTCTCTGAAGTCTTGAACGTCTGTTTGGATGGCATTTTGCCTACTCCCAAGTCAGCACAGAAGTCAAGCAATAGTAGGTTTATGCGGACAGTTGGCATTACCCTGCAAATGTCACTTTTTTTTCCAGGAATTCTTCATTCTGTGCCAGTATTGCATATTGGCACCACATGCTTCTTTACACCTAATTACATGAGTTGACACTTACATGACAGAGCAGAAATGGTTGATCTAAGGGGAGAAAAAAAGGTTGAATTTTATGGTTGCTTTCACAAATACAAGTAATATTTTCAGACTTGTTGGAATATCAACATACAGAGTCACGATCCTTTCACTCTCTTGTTTTCAAGTAATTTTCAAAAAAAAGTAATGATCATCAGTGTCCCTTGTTTTGGCACAGGCAAATATCTGAGAAGACCAGTTCCTTCTACTATGAAGTCTGTATTACATATCTATTAGACTTTTAAGGTGGTAAATTGTAATAAATAATTGTCCTGTTTCTTGTAAAACCAGGAAAGTAAATAGTTTTTCTCCTATAAAATCTACTAGAAATAAAAACTGGAGGTAACATACCTAAACGTAGCAAACAGATAACTGGTTTGGGACTTCTAGACCTGTGCTTATTCTTTTCTAAAGCTCTTTTCCATCAGATCCATGTACAGTCTAACACTTACCAGGGCATAAAAGCAATTCCATACACACTTACATCTACACTTACTGGTGCAGTAAGTAACTTACTCTCTCCTCTCCCCAACCCAAACAAATAAATGAACAAGAAGAGTGAATAGCTTCCTTTTGGACTGGTGAATGGTGGATCCAACAAGCACCCAGCCTGCAGCAAGGAAAGATGGAGAAGCAAGGTTCTCTAATTTTTTTTTTTTTTTTGCATTAATGAGCTATTAGGTTAGCTCTGCAGCTCATAAAAATACAACTTTGGGTGTTTCTCTGCAGACCAGTCATTCCTTTTGACTTCTCATTTTGGCAGGCAACTGTCTTTGGGGAACTGATAAAGCACAGTGGGATTGTTGCAAGTTAATATATCAATTCAGAAAACTTGCCTGCAAAACAGATGCTGTCACTGTAAGAAGGAATCCTCATCTACTAAATACTTCACATATCACCCATATATGTGAAGCAGTCTTCAAGAAGAGAAGAGTTTGGTTTATCCTATCTACAGGCATTGACTAGTATTCTCTATTGGCTTGTTTAATGTAAATTAGTTTAATATAAATTAGTAGCTCAGACTTTCTTCATAGTTGATAAAGAGAATGAAGTGCTTCCACACAGTGTCTCAGATGGAAAGAATCACCTTCTACATGTATGCCTCTTTCTCTTCAGTGTCTGTATAGGAGTCCTGGGCTTTTTCTTTTGACACTGTATTGGAATTAGATGGGATAAATGTGGATATATTTCTGCGTTCATTCTTAGTTCAGATCAGTCTAAGTAAATTGTGTTTGCTTAAATGACTTGCACTGCTTCCTTAAAGCAATATGGTTTATTTGGCCTGAAATGGGCTAGCAGTAGTCATGCATCCAGTTATCACATCTCAAGTGAGGAGTGATAACTAACAGCTATGGAGCTGTCATCTGCTGAATAGCTCCAGCTGTTCTGTAAGCCAGCATCTGGCCACATTCCAAATTAAAAAAAACCAAAACCAAAAACAAAACACAAACAAAACAACAAAAAACCCAAACCAACCTTTCTATTTTTGGGCATTATTCCTGTTAGATGTAATAATGTATAATGTAAAATGGCATTAATTTTGTAAGACATTTAATATTTACTACATATGTTCAAATGTCTAAGAATTAAATATATATGATTATGTATAATTGACTTTTGCATAGCTTTATATACCTTTGTAAGAATAGCCAAAAGAAGTTAATGCATGCAAAATAATTTCTTGCCATATATTCCTTTGCAATAATAATGTATTTTAAAATAACTGTTTATAAATTACCAAACAATTAAAAAAAGGGGAAAAAAAACCCAACATGTTAAATATTGGTTCTGATAGGTATGCATGAAGTTTCTGAGGACTGTTCATTTTTGGGAGAAATGTGACTCTACATTCAGAATTTAGAGAAATCTAAAACTGCGGCAGGAAATATGGATATTATATATCTTAAATTGCACATGTCAGATGAAATAACTGTACAGGTTGGAAAAATGGTGTAAAATATACCTGATGAAATATAAGCTGCATATTGCACAGGCTCCTATTGCTCCTCTGTGGCTCCTATGAACTTCTAGGGAGCTCACTGTTGTTCATGTATTAGGTAACAGGATGAGAAAGTGTAATAACCCCCAATAAAAAACCCAGAGAATCCCAGTTTCTAGGTGGTGTTGTCCTTCTTAGATACATTAATGGTTTTGGTAGATTTACATATGTTCTAGTCTGCCCCCAGAGCATCAATCTGGCTTTTTTTTATTTTAAATGTCACTGGGAAATATGTTCCTCTTGTGACCTCGTACTTGGTATTACAAGTGCCCCAGAAATCTAAAATGAAGCAAGTGAGCTACTGTAAGGCCTAGAGGGGAATGAGAGGAATGACATTTTAAGGGGCAAGCGGTTTTTTATAATAAATTCTGAAGGTGACAAAAGCTTCTGGACCAGAATTAAGGAGGGTGCTTTGACAAGTCCAGCTGCATTTTTCTAGGACTTGTGATTGATCAACGGTGGGTTGAAAGAAGAGAAAAAAAGTATTCAAAGCTATTGAAATACCACCACCTAAATATTCATTGGAACATTTGCTGTTTCTTGGTATGATAATATATTGAAGCAATTCATATCTAACCTTTCCCCAAAAAAGGCCATGCTCTTTAAAAATCGAAAGCTGAATATGCACTAAAAAAGTTGTACTGCTTCACTCTTCTCCTGAGAGCTAAGCCAGCTCTGTATGGGAAGGGAATCTGTTTTACACAGATAATTATCTCCAATTCTGGTGATACTGCATAAACGTATGGTAAAAAACAGAGTTTTTTGAATATCCCTGGTACTGATACAAAACCATTACACAAACATGTTTTCCTTATTTGAAGAGGAAGGGAATATTGGAGCATATTCCAGATTTTTTCAGAAGTGCTATCAATGCTATCAGTCTGAGAATTGTCAGGGCTTAGAAGGCTGATGAGATCACAAAATTGACTCATAACTTCATTAACATATCAGTAAGCTTTAGAAACACATGCAGGTTCTAGAAACATATATATGGACTTACAGAAATACCTGTGTCCTCCAATTCATTCAAATGCAGGCAATGTGCCTCCAGACAGGTCTTGGCCTCTCACACTCCATGGTTAGTCTGGAGGATGCTGTTTATAGCACACTGATATCATGGCTGAGAATGCTGTGCCCACAGCAAGGCAGAGGGTGCTAGTCCCCGAGCAGTGTGATAGCTGGAGCAATAGACATTCATTTATGGTTTTTATGATCTTTTTCAATATCAAACTGCTCTAGATACTTTTCTTTAAAAAAAAAAAAAACACAACATTTCAAGCAGACAAAGCCTTTGTAATGTTCTTGTTTCCTGTTTCACAAGCCTCATTTGAATGTTATCACTTTCTCAAATGAGAACTATAGCAACTAAGTTTTGCTTACCAGCCTACCAAGCTAATGAAGAATGGAACATTCAGCAAAATAGAAAATCCATATCAATATTAGCCCGGATAATAACACTTCATAAGGAGCTATTATATCTCAGTATGTCCTCAGTATACTGTGAAATCCATACCTAATATATATGTACAATAAGAAATACAAGTGTGAGATTCATCTTACCTAACTTTAACCATCCAAAACTTAAGCACCAAGCTTAATTTCATCTCCCTCTAGAGAATACTGGGACTGTAACACCACTGCAGAAAACCATGTAACCAAATGTACAAAGTGTGAATTTAGATGTTCAAAAGTACCTGAAGACACATATAATTAGGAGAGATAAAAATATTTTGTTTCAGGTAGTTTTGTGTCCTTCTAAACAGAGAGAAGAACCTGACAGTCTAAAGCACTCATATGACTTGCCTGACAAAAGAAACAGCCTACGGCAAGTGTCTTAGACTAGCTGACATACCTGACACAATATGCCCTAGAGTCCAGAATAATATAATCATAGAATGGTTTGCATTAGAAGGGAACTTTAAAGGTCATCTAGTTTATCTCCTCTACAACAAGCTGGGACATCTTGAACAAGATCAGTCTGCACAGAGTCCTGTCCAACCTGACCTAAAGTGCTTCCAGGGGTAGGTCAACTGCAACGTCCCTGGGAAAAATTCCAGTGTTTCACCACTCTCATTATATTTCTTTCCTTATATCTAGTCCAAATCTACCATCTTCTAGTTTAAAACCATTACCCATTGTCCTACTGCACAGTCCCTTCTAAAAGGGACTGTGCAATAGGACACATTTGTCCCCATTTTTCTTGTAAGCCCCGTTTCAGTATTGAAGGGCTGCAATAAGTTCTGCTAAGAGCTTTCCCTTCTCTGAGCTTAACAACCCCATCTCTCTCAGCCTTTCCTCATAGGAAAGGTGCTCAAACCCTCTAACTGCCTTCATGGCACTCCTCTGGACTCAGTCTAACAGGTCCTCATCTCTCTTGCATTGAGGATTCCAGAGTTGGACACAGTACTCCAGGTAGGGTCTCACCAGAGTGCAGTAGAGGGGCAAAATCACCTCTCTCAACTTGCTGGTCACACTGAGGCTGCCCAGGTTTGATTTCTGGTCTCAAAGCACACATTGCCAGCTCATGTCCAGCTTTTATTTACTTATACACAAGTGCTTCTCCACAGAACTGCTCTCAATCCTTTCACCCCCCAGCCTGTATTTATACTGCCTCAACTCAGATACAACACCTTGCACTTGGACTTGTTGAACCCTCTACTCTGCACTGGTGAAGCTTCATCTGGAATATTGTGTGTTCTTCAGGGCTCCCTGGTTCAAGAGGAACAGGAAGCTACTGGAAAGAGTACAAAAAAAGAGCTACAAAGATCATTAGGGGACTAGATCTTCTCTCTTATGAAGGAAGGCTGAGGAAATTGGAACTTTTTCACCTAGAGAAGACTGAGGAGGGATCTTATCAATACTTCTAAATACTTGAGGGGTGGATCTCAGGAGGATAGGGTTAGTCTTTTTTACCAGTGGTGCCCAATGATAAAACAGGAAGCAATGGACATATGCTTGAGTATATGAAGTTCCACCTAAACGTGAGGAGGAACTTTACTGTGAGGATGGCAGAGCACTGGAATAGGCTGTCCAGAGAGGTTGTGTAATGTCCATCTCTGGAGACATTCAAAACCCACCTGTATGTTGTCCTGTGCAACCTGCTCTATGAGATCCTGCTCTGGCATGGGGCTTGGACTTGATCTCCAGAGGTCCCTTCCAATCCCTATCATTCTGTGATTCTGAGATTCTGTAACTTCATGAGGTTTACATGAGCCCATTTCTCAAGCTTTTCCAGGTCCCTCTCCATGGCATTCTGTCCCTCAGGTGTATCAGTGCACCACTCAGTTTGGTGTCATCTGAAAATTTGCTGAGTGCGCTCAATCTCACTGTCATTGATAAAGATGATAAACACTTGTCCCAACATGGTCCCCTGAGGGGCATTACTGTCTGTGATCTCCATCATGGCATTGAACCACTGACTACTACGCTCTGGAGGTGATCATCCAACCAATTCCTTATCTACCAAACAGTCCATCCATCAAATCCATGACTCTAATTTAGAGAAAAGGATATCAAAAGCCTTACATAGTTCAAAGTAGATGACATCTGTAGCTCTTCCCTTGTTCACTGATGTAGTCCCTCCACTTTAGGAGACTAGATTGATCAGACAGGACTTCCCCTTGGTGAAGTCATGTTCTCTGTCTTGAATAACTTCCCTTTCCTCGACTGCCTTAGTGTAGCTTCTTGGAGACTTTTTCCATGATCTTCTCAGGCACAGAGGTGAGGCTGACAATTTAGTAGTTCCCAGGTTTCTTTCTACCCTTTTAAAAACATATGTTTTGTCTTTTTCCAATCACTGTGGACTTCACCTGATTGCCTCACCTCTTCAAATATCATGAAGAGTGGCTTGGCATCTATGTTAGCAAATTCCCTCAGGACTCTGGGATACCCTCAGTACTCTTGTCGGGTTCCGTAGACTTATGTTCAGGTTCCTGGGACAGTCTCAAACAGAATCTTCTCTTACAGTGGGAGAGATTTTACTTCCGCAATCCTTGCCTTATGGTCCATCCACCCAAGATGTGTGGGAAGAGATTGCCAGTGAAGACTGAGAGAAAAGAAATCATGGAGTACTTCCCCTTTCTCATATGTTGTTACCAATTTGCCAGTCATCAGTGTGGATATGCATTCTTTGACTTTTCTTTTCCTATTCTTTGTGTCTCTTGCCAAATTTAGCTCCAGATGGGCCTTGGTCTTCCTGATCCCATCCCTATGCAACCAGATAACATTGTTGTACTCTTCTCCGGATACCTGTCTCTGCTTCCACTGCCTGCACAATTCCTTCTTGTCCTTTAGTTTGACCAGTGGGTCTTGACTCATCCATGCTGGTCTCTTTCTTTCCTTTTCTGATTTCTTATAACTTAAGATTGAGAGCTCCTGCACTCTATGGAAAGTGTCCTTAAATATCTACCAGCTCTGTTCTGTTCTCCTGTCCCTGAAGCCAGTCTCTCAGGGGTCCTATTGACCAACTCCTTGAAGAGCTGGAATTTCCCTTTCCCAAAATTCAAGGTCCTGAATATTCTCTTCACCTGACCCATATCCCTCAGGGCTGCAAACTCCACTGCATGATCACTGCAGTCCAGGCTGCCTCCAATCTTTACATCATCAATTATCTCACTTGTGTTGGTGACTAACAGGTTCAGTGACGCATTCCCTCTGTCTATTATCTGTCTTCTTGAATGTCTATTATTTGGCTTAAGAATTTATCCTTAATGCACTCCAGTATTTTCATGGATTGCCTACAGCTCACTGTGCTACAGAAGTTTTACATGTTTTTCAGTTTGCACAAAGTCATTTGGGAAATATCATTTTTTTTTGCAATGTAAACTTTCAGACAAATCTTCTGTGGCACTTGCAAATCACTTTGCCTTTTGCCTTCTCTTATAATGCTGGCTTTCTAATCCTTGAAACAACCATCTTCATCAGCTCTGTGTCTGTAAAGAATGAAATACAAAACAACACTCGTTTTCTTGAATTTGAAATCTTTTCACTCCTACCAGATGTTCTTTCCAGGTTTCATGGAAACAAAAGGAGTATCTTAAAGTCATCTATAATATTGGGCACTGTTCTATGATCTTATTGTCAATTACTTATATACTCTGTGCAGTCATTTATGGTTGCTTTTACACAGAAATCCAGTTTTAGTCTAAGGTGAAACAGAAGTCCCAGGTGGGTCTTGCTGGCTTCAAACAATTGGACAAGTACCAATTGGACAAGTTCCAATTGGACAATTGTGACTATGCCTATCCTATACATTATAAGGTGAGTAATTAATCTTATTCACATAGTAGCTGTAGGAAATATCACTGCAAGGGCCTAAATTTCTTCATAATAGAAGTATATTAATATTTTTCAAGATTAAGTCTCTTTCTTTACCATAGAATGGTATTTTTAAGTAACTTTCAATTAAGTTCACTCTCAATACACTAGAAATAAATTCATTGTAAGAAATAGACATTTATTCACAAAGAATCCTGATTCTACATGAGTTTTTTTGTTTTTGTTTTTGTTTTTTTTTTGTGCTGTATACTACCTATACTGTTGCTATACTACCTGGCTGATGAATAGCAGTAGCTTATATAATTTCTCCAATACACACTGTCTTCCATTCAGCACTGCATATTTTCCATAGATCAAAGTTGGTTCATATTGTGAGTTCAGAGTCACTAGGCTTTTCAAGTGTCAGTGTCCCCAAGCATGTAAATGAATACTGGGCAGTTCTGTTAGTTGTTGATTGTATTAGTAACTTCTAATTTCTTTCTGGCTTCTGGCTTCCATATGATTGGGTAATTGGCTCTTCAGTGGCCTTTGCCTCCACTTCATTTGCAAATGCCATCTGACTTAGTAACTGTTTGGAAAAATGTCCCTTTCATCACACTTTTTCTGTCTAAATAAGCTAGTTTAGGAACTGAAAATAGTCTAGCCATGGCAGTGTAAGACTCCACATGCTAATTTATTTTTATTTTCTTTCTGCTGCAAAGCTTGTTTACAGCTAGTCCATGTATGTCTGTATCGTCTCTTAGAGTATACATGCTGTTTCCATTATTTCTTTCAAAATTTATTAGGGTAAAAGGCAAGTAGATTAAGATATATGGAATTAGTACTACCATGAAGTAGAGAATGAGACTGAAAGTATAACTTTGAGCATAATGTTGTTTACCCTATTCTGGTAAATTTCTTAGACCAGTTAAATTTCTTGTTGGAAGAAAACAATTCTTAGCATCCCTCTGCCACTTTCAAATCATGTGTGTCTTACCTGGAGGGGACAGAATGAAATGCAAGTGCTGCCTTTATTTGCTCTGTCTTAGGGAAAAGCAAAGACCTGATTAAAGAGAAGCAGGAGAACAAAAGTCTCTCTGGGCTCTGTTCTGCAACATAACATCTCAGTGGTTGCTGTAATCACAAGCTCTTTGGGTCCCTTACACTATTAGTTATAAATCTTCTTTAGACCCAGGAGTCTGCTTTAAAATCTTAGGAGCTTAGAAACGGTACCTTAATGCCGTTCCTTCAACAGTGCTGAGAAGAAAATTATCTTTCTTACCCTGTTTATTGCAAGTAATATTCAAGACTTCATTTACCTCTTGCAATCATGTAATTGAGCCAATTTCTGTGAATGTTCATTATTTAGCCCTACATTCAGAGCTGATGAGAGACAGTATTTAAAACATATCAAATGCTCACTCTAAAATACTCCATTGAAAGAACATCTAGTCCAAGCTAGAAGACTTTTAGACTTCTAAAAGATTCAGACTGTTTAAGCACATGGAAAGGAGATTAAAGTGCAAGCTCTCTCTATTTCCCATAGAAAATACCTGTTTTTTATGATGAAAATAATAGTGTGGAGAAGCATGTTAATTTTACATTGTTGTGATCACATTATGAAGGTAAAGAGAAGGATGCTTGTGCAATGAAGATGTCTGTATATTCATACACTTACATATTACAGCTGGAAGTACTAATAGATGTCAGATCTTTCCCCAGGAGCTGGAATCTCATGTGTGGCTGCACAAAACCTCAACTTTATGTGCCAGAATTTTCTAACTGCTTAACAAGGGAAAAATGAAAAATAATAATTTAAGAAAAAAGGAAAAAAATAAAAAGAAAAAAAAGTAAAAAAGATAAAAGCAGTTTTTATACTCAGAGATTCATATTCTTGATTCAATGGCTGATAGGCAGTGCCAATTTGTTTATAAGTTAGAAAATATGTAATCTCAAATAGATTTTTAATAGAACAATAGAAAGAATATTTTTCTTTTAAGAAAATATCTGCACAGACACTCTTGATTCTTATTATAAAATACATTATTTAATCTGGTAAAGTATCTAATACATTTTAAAATCTGAAATTTTAGATTTCAATAGAAGTACATAGAAAAATTGTTTTAGTGCAACAATTTTAACTTGGAAAGCACCAAGGTAAAAATTGTTGTAAAGATACGAAGACATGTGAGGTTTATTTCTCATTTCATCATCAAAAATTTGGGATCCAGTTTGTCTACATGATAGATGTCAGGAAACATTCTGCTTCCTCATATCTCTCCAGACATGAAGACGAAAATGTGATAGGCAACCCCAAATAGTCATTACTAAAGGACAAAAAGATACCTACCATGATAATCTTTTCTGTTAACTGCCACTTTCATACTGAATATATTTTTAGGGTAAGAAAATGGTTACATTGGTCTTCTGATACTGATCAGGAAACACAGTCTAGTCTACTGTTCATGGGTACAGATAATTAGCAGGATTCCTTTTTCTTCTCATACTTTAATATATTTTTTTCAATGTCTTTGCATGCGAGAATTCATGTTTCAGAAGAGTTTAAGTACTGACTGTAACTGAGATACCTGCACTAATAAAGTCAAAATGCAAGATATCACTCAACCAGAGCTCTTGTTCACTCCCATTAGAAATCAGATTCTTAATAAGAATAATAGTAAAATCTGATTGAGGGGAATGTGAATCCTGTGCTTGTGCAATCTCCTATACAAAGGTGTTATAAATCAGTAACTGTATACACAACATATTAGCATGAAGAGCCACATAACCATGAAGTGGAATGATTGTTTTTTGACTCTCAGTCTTCTACAGCAGAGAACTTACTGCAATGCTAAGGTGCGAACTAACATTTGTGATTCAGCACCAGGCCCATTCAAAAGTGCAATACTTAAATCCCATTGAAATGGTTTCCTTTTTGCTGTACAGAATCATCAACAACAAATGTTTAGAAAATAAATTTTCCAGTGTCTTGCTCTTTTATGCAGTATTTTCAATGTTTATAGACATGCATGATCCGGAATGATTTAGACATTCATATTGGCAGCAGTTTACAGCTATTTGCAAGGAAACAGATTATTTTAACAAGGTACAAAACATTGGGGGATCTTGCTCAGATACATATTTCTATCTCATTTTCACTATGTACACTTGAACAGAACACCCACCTCTCTTTCTTCTCCCTCAATCACCCTAACAATTGCCAAACATCATCACCACACCAGTAAATGAATTCCACTGTCAGGAATGGGTATCTCAAAGCATGTAGCCCAATTCTTCTGCTATGTGCCCAGGCCCAGAGTCAACTGAAGGACAAAGGGGAAAGGAAGTGGGAGGTATGTGGCTCTGACCCTCTTGAGAGGGCTTGGACCCTCATGAACTTTTGGAGACCCTCTGGATATGGTAAAAGACATACACACCACCACCACTTGGAAGGTGTGGCTATGCAAAAGATTTATTGACTATGCAATGAGACATATGTAAAACAAATGCTGTAAAAAGTAATGTTCCCCCACCAAACCTAAAGACATTGTACTGATGGGATACAGTAGATGCAGGTGGTAGCTATTGCACTGTCACTCTCTTCTCCCTCTTCCCCTCTTCTCTTACACTTCTCCTCCCTTCTCTGATGTGAGACAAACAGAGTGACTTGATACTTGACTCTATTTGAGTTTTAATTCAAATTAAAAAACCGTGAAAATCTGGTCACAAAAAAACACCTAATTGAACTTTACATGGGTTAAACTGACAGCCCACCACCACCCAGCGTGTTCTGAGGTCCGGTTGGAATACACGGGGGTTTAAGCTCTGCCAAACTGGTCTGTCTGTTTGTGTGGTGTTTAAGTAGTGTTTTCAATAAGGCGTTTAAAAACCCCAAGATGTATTCTGCAAAATTTTCATGAGTTAGAGCTCTGTGGGTAGTTTGTTGCCTAGCAAGAAACTTATATAACTGCAATTTTTGTCACCAGTAAGCTGGTACTATAATTATTTCAAAAATATTAATTAATTTTTATCTACATCACACTTCCATTTTACTATAACATTGTCTCAGTAATATACCGTGAGGGTAGACCCATTGCCTATTTCCAAGAAAAAGTGATGAAATATAACTAACTTTTTTTTTTGGTTTAGGAGAAAAATTCATATTCAAATGAAATTCCTTCTCATTCATTGTTTAGTACTACTACTAAACAGCTAATTAAGTTTAAATAATAGAAGAAAAAGATGAAATCTGTTCTGAAAGTGTGAGATGCTGTTGCATTTGAACAGCAAGAGAACACTAACAGAGACAGTGAGATTTAAGTGAATAACTAGAAATTTCTAAAGTAATAAAATATAAAGGAATTTTGTGTTTTATATTTTGGAATCAATTTTAATATTAGTGACAGGTGAAAAACATTTTGTCCGTTTATGCATATTTTTCCTGATGGTTAAAATCCATGTTATCCATATTATCTATATGTGTATGATAGTATTAAAACCACCTGAATTGGAAAGGACGTGACCAAAGAAATATATTAACTTTGAATTTCTGCTTGAATTAAAATGGAACACAGCAGTCATAGGCATTCTTACTCAAAGAATGAGAATGTCATATCAATGAAAACTGAGAAATATTTAGGAAAAAATAAATTCAAAGGAGAGAAATATTTTAGCTTTGAAATCCAATATCCTGGTATCTCTGTCTGAAAAATTCATAATATAAACCATTAACCAAGAGTTTCCATTCTGAGGATGTTTCTGAAGGACAAAATACAAATCCAGAGACAGTAGTAATGTCAGCTGAGGATGAAAAAAAAAGTAACTTCTGTAAGTGGGGCATTCAATACTGGTTATTTTTGTGTGAAGAAATATCATTTACAGAAAGAAAAGATATCTTCTCTCCAACTGGACAAGGTCATACCTTATCATGATAGATGTATGAACAATTAGTTTAGGCTCAAGAAGCTGTTCTTTTTCAGAGCTGCAGAAGTCAGATTCAAGTTTGCCAAAACCTTGATAGGTGAGTATGTACAAAATTCAGGAAGTATATATTTATAAAGCATGATTGTTTTAGAACCTCACAAAGGTGTTATTTGTAGCCTAAGTCCTATAAAGATAGACTTGTCTAAGTATTAGATGCTTTCAAATTTATTTGAAAGCATCTAATACTTAGACAACTTTTATCTGAAGTATGTATGTTCTATCTTTTGTTGCAAGTGAATAATTACTCATTAATAACAGGCTAAAAGAACAAAATGTAACTGAGAAATCCTCTCACTCTGAAGTGTCTAAAAATTATATTTATCATATAAGTAGTTCTGTTGGCAGCTAAAAAAAGACATCTCTAAGTGTCTGATAGCTCCAATCATGAGAGGAGACTAGGTGAGTGCTTTATAAGCAGAAAAAAAAGATGGTCCCTGACAATAAACCTTCAAATATAAATTTAAGATGGGAACCAGAAATAGGAAATGGAAGGTAGAGAACATAAAGGAAAAAAAAAAAAAAAACAAAAACACAACAAAAAAACCAAGAGAGAGAGAGAGAGACAGTAAGTACTCTTTTGAAGGAGTCTGAAAGAAAGAGAAGAAAGAGGTCTTGTCACAGAAGGATGTCTTGTTCATCGTAAGCCACAAGAATATACACCCTATCAAAAGACATGAACCAACACAGCAGGTAGTCCATAATAAGAAACATTTCATACAAGTAAACTTAAACCTCCCTTGAATAAGCTAGTTACAGGCATAAACAAAATATATGATTCAGAAAACTGATATATAAGCACTTACAACATGTGTGTAGGCTAAAGGAGTTATATTTATCATCAACATTATTTAAGCTTTAGTTATTTTAGGATAGCAAAGCTAGTAGAAAACTACTTGATATGAATGAAGTATCGTATTTTAATGGCAACAACACAAAACAAGTGAATGACCAACTGAAAATAAGGCTAAAATCAAGAGAAATGCAAGGCTAAATAGATTGAAATTATTCTGATATTAATGAGCATGAGGCCAGGAGACTCTCACTGTAAAAAAAAAACAAACCATAAGCTCTCGTTACTTTCATTGTGACATTCTTGTAATCTTTGTTGTGAAAAGAGACACAAGGAAAGTATCTGTATGGTACTCACCCTGTCTTTTTTTCCTGTGTGCACCACAAATGTATCAGTTAGTAATGCCCATGATGACCATTTGTGTTTTGGGTTGTTCTTTTTTCTGGGCCTTTTTCATCCTATAAATATTTTATTTTGGTTTGGAGCAAACAGCAATATGATTATGTAATAAAGAGGGTCATGTACTAAAATGGACTGCCACAACTCACATTCCTCAATCTAATTTCAGAATTCAATATATGTTTGAGCTATTTTCCAACAATGGAACTTAAGTTAGAAGCCAAACAAAGACATATAAGGAGTTTTTCACTTAATAATATAGATATAAACTAGAATATGGACAATTAACTTGAAGGAGGATAAACGGGATGCCTACCTGTCTGATATTCTCTAGGGAACCTGCTTTGGCATTGGGGTTGGACGCGATGATCTCTTGAGGTCACTTCCCATCCCTATAATTATGTGGTTCTGTGATAATATTATTTGAAGGGTTATGGAGAATTCATACCTGAAATGACATTCAGTACAAAATTCATCATGATGGTGAAAATTTTACTAGCCCCTGATAAAGGCTGTAAGTTATCTTACAACTTATCAACTGATACAATTTTTAAGCCACATATGGATTATTTATCTGATTTTGGGGCAGAAATTTCTGATCCGGGAAACCTGTTAAACCAGTATTGTTGAGTACTAGGTACTGTAGTTTTCAAAAGATGCTAATTGGGTTCCTATTTTGGCTCATATGAATCTTAAACCATATGTGAACAAAATAGTGGGTTGGCTTTACATATGGAAAAGATTGACATTTCATATACTTTCCATATATTTATGCAATGAATCTGACCAGATTAAAATTCAACACAGAAGCAGCCATGGGTTTTGCACTTAACAACAAAAAATCTGTTTCTGCTTACATATTTCCAATTATAATAAAATCCTTAAGACTCTGACATATCTATGTAATATAAAAACAATTGCAACTAAGACGAAATTCAGGCAGGTAAATTCTCAAAAGAAGGATAGTCTGCCTAAGCTTGAAACAGAGAAATAAGCACATCTGTTCTCCAACACTGGTATCTATAAAAGCAATAATCTTAATTTCTGAGGCATTTTTTAACAGAGATAATTCCTTCTTCATTTTCAGGCATATGTCCTAGATATATTTGCCATTGACAGAAGGGAAAGAGGGAGAGGAAGAAAGTGAGTATAATTAGTATCGTCTAGACTTTGTGTAGTAGTCTCCATTGAGTAGGTTTGTCTCTGACTTAACTATCTTAGAAGTTTAACTTCTAATTGTAGCTATTGTAACTATAATTGTAACTATGCTCAGTTTTCTTTTACTTTACATATTCCTCATTACATGATGTACAGATATAAAATCACAGAATAATGTACATAATGGTGGAACATACTACATGTTTTTTTCTAGGTCCATTCCAGACCCATTTTTATATAAAAGTTGGATAACCATATATCATATTGTAATAACTGTAGAAATGTTAAAAGTTATATGAATGAAGTCTTCTTCCAGAAGTCCACATTTTTACTTTGGATGTAAATTTCTCTCGTATCTTCCATGTGGGATTCATTAAGCCTACACTTACCAGCTATTGTTTAGACATCCACATTGAAGGTAAGGCTGTTTTTGTAATCACCATATAGAAATTGTGCAAGGTAACTGAGATGCTGAGTGTATTGCAGGCAGGGGAGTGAGTGGGATGTGGAGAAAAAGTTGTACTGAAAACTATTATTTTTTTTCTACTAACAGAGGAGAAAAGTGAAATTATGTTTGCTTCATCTGTTTAATATTAAGGAAATTATTTAGATATTCAGATTATATTTCAAATGTTTCAATAAATACCAGCTTTACATCCTAAAATCACAGTATTTCCTTGATGCCAGTGACCCTAAGAACTCTGATGCTTAGGTAAGAATCAAGGATCTCTTTCAGTGAATACATACATTAATAGTTGTATATATCAACTGTTAACAACCTTATTTGTTTAACACTGTTTGTAATATCTAGTAACAGTAATGATAGTAAATATTTCCAAGACAGGAGAAAAAGGAGAATGGAAAATAAAATGTTTATAAAACATTTTAAGTCAGATGAAATAACATTTTTACAGGACTGAATGCATTTCCATGATGATATTTATTTATTTGAAGGTTAATACATAAATTTATAAAACTAAAAGCTTTAGGCAGTCCTAGTATTCTTAAAAAAAAACAAACTGAAACAAAACAAACAGTGTATTTTACAGTAAGTTTAATATACGAAGCAAAACTGTTGTGAAATCTTGGAATCAAGTTTTCATTGCTTAGGGCAGTGCAGATCTTTTTACCATAAGCTCATATGAGCACTAGCTGGAACCTAGCTTAGAGTTTGGAGTCTAGTCATCTTTAAAGTTATTTTATTAAATACTGTCGTTTTTCCTGCTTTAAAGGTTACTGATGAACTATTCTTTTCCGTGACGATGAAACATAGTTCTTGTCTGTATGTTGACTTTTAAAATTTTATTACATAGATACAGAATGATCTGTTTACTGTACATTTATACATAACTTAGTCATATTCTGAAAAAAAAAAAGACTGAGAAAATGTGCAGCTTCTCACTGCGATATTTTAACTGATTTTTCTTTATTTTTCTGTCTTATAAGTTAACAAGAAATAAGACTGATTTAGCAGCTATATTTTTACGACTTCTGCTGAGTACATTAGTCTACAAAATAGTTTTTCCAAACTTTGCCTTCAAAAGTGCAAATACCTCTCAAAATCTGAGAAAAAAAAAATTTAAAAAGCCAAGACAAAACTGTGAAGAGCACTCAGTATTTCTTCTTGAAAACTGTAATTCTTCTAATTGACCGATGTTTTCTCTGGGCTACTTTTCCTTTCTCTGATTTCTCTTGCTGTGATGATGAATGTGTTCAGCTAACCTGTTACCTATTTACTTATGCAACTGCCTCTTTGTAAGAGTGCCCTGGTGCTGTTTCAGTGACTGGCTCTGAGCAGGCTTGAAAATAATTAATTGCAAACATCAGAGCAGATGAACTAAGATATCTAATTAAGTCTCTGAAATATCAAAGAATAAGAGTCTGGCTGTCCTAGAGGGTTGATTCAGAGGTTAATAATCAACTAAACAGTGCCAGGAATGGTTTTTTAACACTAAAGCCAACTGACATAGGCTGGTTAGAAATGCCAAACTTTTGAAATCTTTTTGCTTCCAAATCAGGAGATGGGATGGAGAGATGGAATAGTTACATCCCTTCCCATGAGAATCAGCTAAACATCCTGTGCATAATTTGAGAGAAGATGAACTGGCCTAAGCCAAAACAATTCCAGACACAAATCTAACACATAAATGGTTCAGATGATTGACTGTCTCTACATCTCAAGCATTGGTGACATAATTTACTAATACAGGTATACACAGAGAAGCCCAACTCATTCCATAAATGGAGATGACTTAACACCATTAAAAGAAACCAAAATTATATTTTGTCTTTTTTTTAAAGAAAAGATAAATAAATCTCATTACATTTGATACTGACTACACAAGTAGCTTTGGTGGTTCAGTGCTTACAAACACTAAACTAAAGAGTTTCTTATGCTTAGCTGATAGGTAAAATATGACAAGATGTTGTGTCTACTCAGGCTGTTTTTATGGGATGTAAAATTTTTATGCTGGAGTAGAACATCATAAACAGTGGGCTGTAAAGTAGTCCTGTAGTTCACTCTGCTGCATTGGGACACAGTGTAAGCTAGAATGAAAGATTTATGAGGTCAGAGGGAGAAAAAGTAATCACAAGAAAAACAAATTTGGTAGTGAGGGACATCCCTAAGAAGTCATTGCATGGTTTGATATCCGTTTCCAGTGCTGTGCATGATATATACAAGAAAACCCACACAGGCTGTTGAGAAACACTAGACATGGTGAGTTGTTTTTGTTTTGTTTGGTTGTTTTTGGTTTTGTTTTTTTTTTTTCTTTTCTTTTCTTTCCTTTTTGACTGAGCAGCTTTCTGTCAAAAAAGCAATTTAGATGAAATTTTAACGTCTACAAAAATATGTCAGTTTCAGCAAAACTTTCTGATAGTACTTTAGAGTGGAAAGAGTCTAAATATTTTGCTTTGAGAAACTGAAACAATTTGAAAGTGATGGTTTTGTTTTCTTTTTATAGCAGAAGAAAAATAGTAGGAGAAGAAATATATGTAAGTTCTGGACATGAAAAGAACAGGTTTCAGAAAATATGCATATTTTTAGCGAAAAATTATAAAACTATGGGAGAAATTGAAAAAGAGCATAAATTAT
>VXBZ01004718.1:397360-508149 GCA_013399135.1 Heliornis fulica | reverse complement strand
GACCATTTAAATACAGTTTCATCTACTTTAAAAAAAGAAAAGTAATATATGAGTTTGCATACTTATTTGAATCACTATTTAAAGGCTTTTAATATGACACCTATAAAAAGACAATACAAAATATTATATACCATTACAACGACCCAGATAGTGAGGAAATGATTGGTTATACTTGGTCCAAGTTCTTTGAATTTTATCATCTGATTATGCATTTTGGATGTTTCTTTTGTTAACAGGTTGGGGATTCATCCACAATATCCTTTAATCTGGAGTTATAAATATAGTCTTTGAAAGTCTAGCTGTCTCCACAAAGTCGCTGGTAATTTCTTCTCCAAGGAATTCAAGTACACAGACACAAACTGAAAAGTGATTTTTGTTTTCCACTATAAAAACACCTTTATAAAAAAGATGGATGAAATATGAAATTGTACTGATGTCATCATGAGAGACCTGAAAGTTAAAATATAGATCTATATTCTGAGAATATACTTAAAACCTTTTCCTAAAGATATCTGTCATGAAATTTGTAAAAGAAACCCCACCAATCTTTAGAGAACAGTGGGGCTTCTGATTCCACAGTCTGTAATTATCAAGATTATTTCCTCTATATTTTCCTACTTTTCTTCCAATTTCTAACTGTTTTAGGTTGGGTTGGAATAGATAGGATAGAAAAGACATGATATTTGATGTTTTCCTTTTAACATAGAAATATTTCTGTTGTATCAACTCTTGTGAAAAGATTCGAAGTTATTGTATTTGAAATTGCAGTTTAATTCACTACTCCCATGGAGACCATCTTGGGAATGCCTTCAAAGTTTTAGTTTTTCATTCAGTTTTCAAGAAATATAAGTAAAAATAAGAGACTTTTCACACATAAAATTTGTTTCAGCTACACTAGAAAAGGAAAACATAGGGTTATGCACAATTCAATAAATGGTATTGTTTTGCAGATCACAAATCAAAAACATCCCATGAAATTCAAAGATGCTAGAATTTACTCTAAAACTAATATAAACTTTCTGGATAACCCTAATATTATCTTGATTTCTCTACAATTTTTGGTATATCATTCTTATACTTTTTATTTGGAGCTGGATCATTCTCCATAGAATCAGTGGCTTTGAAAATATTTTCAATCAAGTTTATTTTCCATCTACGTGAAATAGAACATCTATTCATATTTTAAAAAAGTCACTGTCATTTCATCTGAAGTTTCTCTGTAATATCAGATATCTAACTGAGCAATTTTTCTTAAAAATCTTTTGCATATTCAGAAACAACGTTTTTGTAAAAAGGTTCTTTTCCCTTTCAACACTACAATGAAAGTCTGAAAACATTGTACATGATACTTATATCATCTTGGAACACTAATCTTATATAAACTATGTAAACTCTTTGAACAGTAAATATTTATTTATTATGAATATATGTCCTTCCAGATTATTTACATCATCCTGTATTCAATACACTCATCCTACTTATTAAAAATTGACAATCAGCAAAAGGTTATGTTTTACAAATCTAAATCCATTCTGTATAATTATCTGTATTGATTTAGAATATTTTTAAGGATCTGTCATTATTGTCTAAAAGTAGAAAACCAAAAGTAATAGCTCTTAAGTGAAGTTCCACAGAGCATATACAAAATTTCTTTTTGCAGATATGGAAAATCTACCACGTACATTCTGTGTTACTCATATGACTCATTCAGTCAGTGGCATCTGAGCTAGTCACCCCAAGATCCTTTTATAACCATTGAGAAAAAGAGACACTTTAAGAAATTCTACCAAACAGCAGGACCCCAAAATTGCCCTCTACTTTTGGCAGTACATAAGTAGGTATGTGTAATTCAGATACAAATAAATCACTGGTTCAGATATTGTGCATAACTTAAATCTAGATGAGGCTAAATTTCATTATCTACAATAAAAAGACTGAAATGGTGGCCCAGCTTCTCACTGCTTGCTCCACTTAGAAGACAAACTAGCCTTACTGGTGTGCTTGAGCAGTGAAAAAGTGAGATGTTTACGAAGGACTCAAAGTAAGTGAAACCCTCTAGTTTAGAATAGGAGTATGCTATCTTGGTTTCTGCTTGGCATGTATAATTTTCCAGTAAATTTTATCAGAATTTCTGGAGAAATTTTGAATCCTTATATGATCATCATAAGGTTCTGCTCTTTTTTTATCTTCTGAGGTTGAGTCTTTATTCCCTGTAATACATGACACAAAGTCATTTTTGTTCATTAATCTTCCCATATCTTCCTCTGCGGGAACTTGTGTGATGAAATACAGCCTGTTTCTACTTCCAGTTGCAGTACCTTCTACTACTGTTGCTGTCTTTGATAGTTTTGGTTTTTTAGGGACAAAAGAAGAGAACAAAAGGTTCTGACCCATTTAAGTTTTACTGGTTCCTTTAGTAGAGTTGACAAAATGTTCCATGCTGAGCAATTTATGTTATATTTTAAAAAAAATGTTTGTAAAAAAAAATTTATGATTGAAGTTTCCTATGTTCAGAAAATGAATTTATAAATAACTTGGAATAAGAGTCAAAGACATCAGAGGGATCTATCTTAATAATCAGGAATATATTTTTTTTCCTTATGTTCTGAGCAACCAGCTGCACTAGTAATATATATATATGTATTTAGATGAAACTAAAATATATGATGTAGGCTCTGTGGCCTATATGAATAAGTGCAAGAGAAGATTTTTCATCCTCTGAAGATATATTAGCCCTTAAAAATACTTTAGCTTTGTATTTTATGTTTTATTGAGAATCACTTGAAGTTAATTGAAAACATTGAATCAAATAATAAGAACTCCAGTCAACTTTTTTATGCCTGGGGCTTACAATTATTTAACTGCATAAGTAAAGTTATAGATTATGAACTGTAGGCGCTTAGATTTTCAAATTCTGCCCTTACATTTTTATCATTAGTAGTAAATAATTTCTTTAAAAACACATCATATATAATTATTAAAAACTGATCTCAGAGAGATGTGGATTTTGGCTTTGTGAGTGAAGTTACTGTGGTTTACAAGACTTGTTTTGGATTTTAGAAGCCATTCAAATATAGAATTCATTTATATTTACCNCCAAAGACAATTTTAATTTTTTTTCAGTAATCTTTAGTATTTTAAAAGTTAAGCATCTGGCCTAGAGACTAAATAGTGAAAATGCTGCTTCCTTTGATACTGATTTTAAGATAGGACAAAACGTCATGCTAGCACATGTACATCTTTTCTTTGATCATAGAGGAAATGTAGATAACTTTTTTGTTAAAATTCTGGTGAAATTATTTCTATATAATTTATAAAATAAAGATTTATATGAATATACTTTAACTGTTTTAATGATGAATTTTCAGAAATTAATATCTTTAAAACTCTTTCATGTGAATGTAATAAGGTCAGATTACTAGAAACTGCAGTTAGGCATATTTAAACCGCAATGATTAATACTACTGTTGAAAAACTCATTTAAGCTAGAGATAAGTTTGTTCCATTGCATTCAGTATGCCTGAAGTCCTCCTAAGTAGCTGTTTACCTAAACCAGAACTATGTACTGGATACTTACTGTGGCCTTAGGTTTGTCAGAAAATAGTAAAACAAGGTTTCCTTCTGATGTTGCACACAGACACAGAAGGGTGTGTGAGTGCTACTGAAACATGCCCGTGGCTCTGCAGTCTGTTCTAAAAACACTCTAGGTCAAATAGCTGTATATATTCACTCTTCTGAGGAGTTTGCAATATGTAAGTAAGCTCCAGATACTTCATGAATATTTGTAGAGGCAGACCTTCACTCTAGTACATACTTCACTGCTTAAGGTTAAGTTTCAGTATGCGCCATGGCTGACCTCATGACCAGAATTAATTGCTGTGCAATCTCACCAGGCTTTCTTTGAGAAGCCTGAATAGTCTGAAGAACATCCCATAATCATAGCTCTTTATAGAAAGCATATGTAGTTTGCTTTATAGCCATAGCTGTTGACTAGAACATGACACTATATTCGTATTAAGATGTAGTTTCTCTTTCCAGAGCAAGTGCAGTGCTCATTTGGATACTTGGAGATTTACCTGTATTTACATTTACCTGTAACGAACCTGTAATACCCGATTTACATTTACCTGTAATGAACTAAAGAGTTAAGAAATATATGGAAAAGAAATTTTGCAAGAATTATTACATGCTTAACTAAATTAATCACAACTATTATAGTCCAAGAGGCTGGTTAGGTAGGATGAAACTATTGGTCCTGAGAGACCAATGTTCACAGAATCACAGGATGACTAGGTTGGAAAAGACCTTTGAGATCATAGAGTTCAACCATACCTTTCCTCTCCTAAACCATATCTCTGAGCACCTCATCTACCCATCTGTTATATATATTCAGGGATGGTGACTAAACCACCTCCCTGGGCAGCCTGTTCCATTGCCTGACAACTCTTTCTGTGAAGAAATTTTTCCTAATATCTAATCTGAATGAATAATACCTAATTTAATGTTGTGTGCACTTAGACAAGTTCTGATCAAGCCTTGTGGACTAAAGGCTTGTTAGTGTCACACTGACCAGGTTCTTAGGGTTATTCTGAGACTGTACTTTTTAACATAAAATTTACTTAGAGATAATTAATGTTACACTTGATTTATTATTTAAGTGTGATACAAAATATATTTCATAATACAACACACATGTAAATTACATTTATTAAAATATGTGTATAGCAATTACAATACACAGTTCAATGATACCACCAATACAATTCCCATTACAAGTCTCTATAATATTCTTATTGTCACAACACTCAGTGTCCCCAGGCTCCAGGAAGGAATAAGGTGATGTCAGCTCTTTGAAATTCTTTCATTAGCTGCTAAGTTTTATAATCTGTATTGGTCTGATCCATACCCCCACTCAAACTGGGGGAGATGTACACTCTTTCATTAAACAGTGGGAGGTGTANATTTGCTGACATGTCACAGCAATTACATACCTCCTTTACTTTCTGTGAGATCACAATTTAAAAAAGAAGTGGCTCTCCTACTCTTATAAGTAGACATATTTTATCATTTTTATTTGGACCATTTAAATACAGTTTCATCTACTTTAAAAAAAGAAAAGTAATATATGAGTTTGCATACTTATTTGAATCACTATTTAAAGGCTTTTAATATGACACCTATAAAAAGACAATACAAAATATTATATACCATTACAACGACCCAGATAGTGAGGAAATGATTGGNGCCATGCTTCTCTTGATGCAGCCCAGGATGCGGTTGGCCTTCTGGGCCGCAAGAGCACATTGTCGGCTCATGTTGAGTCTCTCATCCACCAGTACTCCCAAGTCCTTCTCCTCAGGGCTGCTCTGGAGCCACTCTCTGCCCAGTCTGTAGTTGTGCCTGGGATTGCCCTGACCCAGCTGATCCATTCAACTATGCATAGGTATTTAGCCTGAAACAATGGCAAACCTCATGTTTTCATGTTGAAATAAGGTCAGCTTTGCAGCAGCCGTGGTCAGCCACACCCTGAGCTTCACAGATACATCACAAGACCCATTTCCTCTGAGCCTTCTTCCATTGCTGTGATTTATTGGTTGGTCAAGGTTAGAAATCCAAGTGCATTGACTGCAATTCTTGATTGAATTTAGTTAGATGCAATTTAAAAACTCCAAGACTATGCTGTGATGCAAATCAAAGCATGGTAAATGTAGGTGATTAGAACATTTACTAAAAAAACCCACACAAATTAAAGCTGTAATACATATGCATACATAGAAACAATGTCCAATTTCTAAAATCCCTTACCACTAGGAGGAAATATCATCCATGTTTGTGTTGATCTTATTCTTCCTTAGGTACCCTCCTATGACCATGGTTGAAAATAAGATGTATGACTTGAGGTAGCTGTTACAATTTTAAGTAATCATTGCATTTGATAACCAAAAGGAAGAGATCAGACAGATTTACTTCTGAAATAAATAACCAGAGATGCTATTCAGTCCTCTTGACCTTGCCTAATATTTGGCACCCTTCCTCCTGAAATTAATACTTTTTTGTTTATTTGTTATTGCAGTCTTAGGTTTAGTCTTTAGGTTAGAATATTTATTATTCTTGGACTGTCTGAAATGAAGAGCTATCACGTTAAGTTACTTGTGCACCTAGATTTGATCCCTCACATATTCAGTGGGGCAGGTGGACAGCTTAAAGAACAGCATTTTTTCTCTGTTTTGAACATGACATTAAGTAATGAAATCTAGGAGGAGGGATGGGACTAACACTGAGCACTGTTAGGTTTGTTTTGTTGGGTTTTTTTTAAGCTTACACTGTAGCATAATGACAGATGTGAGGTAACTTGTGAATAGCAGTAATTATCAAGAGTAAGGAAAACCTATTGATGCACACAGTGTTCTTATTTAAGCAGAAGTGTGGACAAATGATCTCTCATTATAAAAGCAAGAGTGCATAACAGCCTACACTTTCCACTCCTGAGACTAGTCTGGAATTTACTGCTAAAAAAAAAAAAAGGTTATTTTTGGGAAAAAAGAAACCAAATCCAACAACCCATTATCAAGTCTAAGATTGAACGTTTTATTCGTATTGAACTTGTGATGTATTCTGAAAAGTAGAAGTGTCCAGGTCAGACAAGCTGACTACTTCTAAATAAAACATTCTCACTTTGGGAGGCATTCTTGGAAATAATTCTGAAAAAAAGAAGGTAAAATTGGGGAGCAAATCACATCTCTCACAGAATAGGAAGTCTGTATGAATGAAGGGTTTTGCTGTGGAGGATGTATGACATAGAAGATTTTGATTAAAAAAGGACACTTTATCTTATTACATGGACAATGATTTTGACCTAAAGATCCGATTGTTGTTTGATGTCATTATAGAGTTGATGTTCTTTGGTTTGTTTTATGGTTTATATTTAATATGCCACTTAATGGAGCTCCTGATTATACCTACATGGAGTGCATGAGGTTATTTTATGTGTACTGAAGTGCATTATGGCCACTTACTAGCACTTAGCAGTATTAGCTGTCTCAGTATTACTAATACTGACCTTTAACTTCATGTTGTGAAGAACTGAGCAACTGCCAAGACTATATATTTTTTATTTCTCACAAAATAGAGAGCTATCTGTTTCAGTAGTTGCACTTCCAAGTACAGATTTAGCTTTGGTGTCCTCTACTACCCCCTTTCCTAAGGTTCAGGTCTGCAATCAGTGTGTGCTTGCAGATACAGTCCAAAAGGAGATTTATAACTAACTCTTTTGAGGTGTGTTTTGGTTGGTTTTCAATCCCAAAATGTTAAGAAAAGGTTTATTGTTTTGTTTTGTTTTGTTTTTTGTTTTGTTTCGTGGGGTTGTTTTTTAGTAGTTTTTTGGGTTTTGTTGGGTTGGTTTTTTTGTTGTTGTTTGGTTTTGTTTTTGTTTTTAATAAAATAGCTCTTATCTGGGTCTTCTACTTCTTCAAGGCCAGACTGGTGTTGGGTTCTTTGGCTTAGACCGCAACCTGAAACATTCAGTGTTGGACTATACAAATACTAATCCCTAAATTTATTCTAGAGAAATGTATATGTAAAACAGTGGCAGCATGTGGATTTTACCAAATGCTTTACCCTATCTTAATTCTGTCTCTTTAAAAAGCCGTTTCAAGTATGGATGTTATAAATAGCTGCAGGTTATTTGCTGTGTTATGAGAATTGAGATACGATAGCATAAAAGATTATATAGTATATTGCACCAATGAAAGGATACTGAAGGGAGGAGAAGACTGTCCTTTTGCTTGACATGCCTTACACAAAGTATATTTTTATTGTAAAATCAACATTTTTTTGCTCACACTATAGTATCTTCTTTTATTACAAGTTATCTTTATAGATGGGTATGGACTTTATTCAATTGACTACCCATAGTCATCTATTGTGATTTGAGCTATTTGTACTTGACACCGTGTACTGGTTTTGGCTGGGATAGAGTTAATTTTTGTCATAGTAGTTATTATGGTGCTATGCTCTGGATTTGTGATGGAAACAGTGTTGATAACACATGGATGTTTTAGATATTGCTGAGCAGTTCTTACAGAGAGTCAAGGCCTTTTCTGCTTCTTGCATCAATGCAACAAAGAGTATGCTGGGAGTGCACAAGAGGGTGGCAGGGGAGACAGCTGACACCAACTGATGAAAAAGATATGCCAGACCCTACGGTACCATATGTCGCATATAAAGCTGGAGGAAGAAGGATGAAGAGGGGGGCATTTGGAGCGATATCATTTGTTTCCCCAAGTAAATGTTACGTGTAATAGACCCCTGCTTTACTGGACAGGGCTGAATACCTGCCTGCCAGTGGGAAGTGGTGAATTGTCTTGCTCTCCTTGTGCACGTGGCATTTGCTTTATTTATCTATTAAACTGTCTTTACCTCAACCAACGAGTCTTCTCACTTTCACCCTTCCTATTCTCTCCTCCATCCCACCGTGGGGGGCTGAACAAGCAGTTGCATGGGCCTGGTTTGACAGTCTGGAGTTAAACCACAGTATAGCTGCATGTGGCTCACAGACAGTACTGAGGACACGTGCCCTTGTGTAGTGGCATCTGGATGCTAAATGGAATAGATTTGGGCATCTCAAGTGGAACTCTCATTTGTGGTAACCTAAGCCAGTCCAGTGTTTTGTGCGAGAAAAATTTCCTAAACCAAATATTCTGACCATTAGATCTTTTCAGATGCTTCACAGAAAGCTTCATGTGAAAAACAAACTAACAAAAAAAGAAGCCTGTAACAAATTTTAAAAAGCAATTATAAAAAAGTAATTCCATAAAATCATCTGCCTGGACATTTGAAGTGTATCTGCTTTAAAAAGCAAATACATGAATGTATCCGCATGGTCAGGGAATGGGTTGTCATAGAAAAAAATAAATTAGATATTAAAACTTTAGCAACATAGATATCATCAAAAGACTCTTCAAACGTTGTTTTTAAAATGGTTTAACTACAATCAAGTTCTGTGGTTTTTTGGGGGTAAGGGGTAGGGGGGTTAGTCATGCTTGTATGCATCCAATTTGCAAATGTACACTTCTAATTGCTTTTACACAGCTCCTGGGTTAGGCAAAGGTCTCAGACAGTACGATACTCATTAAACTGTTATTTGACATTGCTTCCTCTGAAGAAAATAAGGAGGGAGCAAGAGAAAATTGCAACCTTTGTTACTAAATAGCTATGAAAATACTGTCAAACAGCTTTTAAAATAATTGGTACAATATGTTGATATTTAGAAGAGAAAGGAATTAAAAAGCTCCTACTAAACAAAATTGCTAAATGCTAATTTTTTATTTTTTTTCTTTGTGGATCTTCTTGGACACCAAGAATCTTATTAACTCATCATTTGCATTTACATAATACTTCTTCATCTGCATATTTCTATTTTAGAAATAGAGATCCAGGGACAATCTCACACAGTAAACCTAGGAGAACCAAACACTACTAAATATCAGCAAGTTTCTCAATTTATGTTTGCTTCTTGTTAAATAAGAATTTTTTATTGAACAATGCTGCTGGAGTGTAAAATCTTTATTGGTATCACCTTTACAATTTTATTTGTAGTCTTAGAGCTAAAACATATTTTTTGATGTTAATTATGTACTTTCCATAATTTTACACCTACTGGTCATAAAGCAAAGAGTCATCCAGTCATCTTTAAACCAACACACCTTGAAGGACCTCCACTGCATTATCCACCAGAACACTAGAGAATGACAGGTCACTCCTTCTGTTCACTTGTTCTATTATATTCAATATCTTAAGAATGACCATAGCTAGAACATGATGATAGCTTTTATTCTTGGTTGCTCTAAAGCAACTTATGTAAATCTGGAACTGACATGTTTCTGAAAAAATCCAAACCTAAACAAAACAAAACCAAAAACAAGCCAAAAACAAAATCCCCCAAAATACCCCCAAACTCTGGCAGCCAGAATTTTTCAGAATACCAAAATAGTCTGAAAAGTCTTTGTCTTTCCTTTGGTTCACACTTCTTTCCAAGATGGGGGTGGGGAGGGGGAGGAAAGGGGGGGGCATGTCTTCCTCTGAAATAACATCAGAGATAGTTAGGTACACCAAAGGATAAATTATTCAGTAAAGAACCCTCTTAGTGATACATTCCTTTAACCCTTAGGCTGCAGAATTTCATTTATATTCCATATGTTTAATACTAAACTAATCAAAGATTTGTCTCACCTGTCATGAACTTTCCTTTGGTGTTCTTCTCCTGGGGTTCAAAATCTAGAATGTTACCTATTGACAAAATTTCTTTATCTGAAGTGCAGCTGTTCATGAAATTCTGCATGGAAAAGCATATAAATATAAAATTAGCTAACCATTTTATGTCTATTACTGGGGTGCTAAGTTTCCAGCAGTTGCAATAGATATATAGGGTAAATTTTACTTAGAGCAATATACAATAATCTCTTGAATAGTCACTGCCTATCTGAATATACCTAATGTTAGAAATAGTTGAGAATCTATTAAGTACCAGTAAATTCACATTTAATCTTAGTCATATGTGTATGATCTAGGGAACTGGACAGCTACCCTTTTAAGTTTGCTTTTTGTTTGTTTATTTCTAAAGGCAGAAATTGCCACTATTTTGTTGCAAAGCCAGCTGCCATATATTTCAGACGCAGTGAACATTTATTTGTTATTTCTTCCATCATCTACGCTATGAAGTAACAGAAAATTATGGCTTTATTTTCATAGTTTTCCTCTGGCTCTGAAATGTCTTCATGTGCATTCCAGAGAGTTACTATGTGGTTTCCAGACATTATTGTCTGAGACACTGTGCCAGGGCATTAGAAAAAAATGACTCAAGAATTGCCTCTACTATTTAGAAGAAGGAATAGTTTTCTCTTTGTCTCTGACAGGAATTCCTGGAAGTCAAGTCTACCTGGGTTTTTAAAGCTTAGTCTCAGTATATGAGTTATCTAGATAATTGTGGGCACAACTAATGTTTCTCATATAATCTGTACATCCAACACAATCCCTATGCTTACAAAGCAAAATACAGTATCAAAACCTCAATTATTAGTGTTGTTTGAAAGCTGCTTTTGAAAAAGAAGAGGTGTAGTCCCAATTAAAATTCACGTGTGCTTTCTCTGTGTGAAGTGTGCATATTATCAGACAAGAATTAATTAAATAATTTTAATTGTTCAACTTGTTTTAATTGTTTAATTGCATGAGAATTGTTACTGAATTTCAGATAGTTTAGACTATAGTAAATACTCAAAGTCTGCACTTTTTTCATTAATAAAAAATAATTTAAGAAAAAAAATCTAGAAAACTAAAGGAAGATAGCTCTAAAAATTAGGATTTTCTGATGTTGAAACATAAGATACAATAGCTTGTGAGCATTCATGTTGTGATGCTTTCCAACATCTAGGGTCAAGTCAAGACTGCATTGTCATAGGAACATATGTGACCATGAAAAAAATACGAAAATAATTTTCTATCCTGAATTCATACTTCCTAAGTTTTATAAATCTATTCAAAAAAATAAGAAATCACGTTCCTTGTTTTTCTCAGAATAATTTTCCCATGTGTGCTTGTCAGGGTCCTACAAAAGTGACCTATGGCAATATTCCCTCAGTTCTTTTGGGAAATCAGTTTATTTTTCCAGTTTCACAAACCCAGGTTTATCAAAGATATTGATCTGCCAAAGTTCCTACACAGAGAAAATGTATAATTCACCTCATCTTCAGAAATTAAGATTAAAGTAATTGTCCGAGCTCCCTTAAAACCAATGACTACAAACCAACAGGCTATAAACCCCATATCATCTCCCATTTTCTGCAGCTAGATAAACTACTGAGTCACAGTCCTGTCCTGTGCCTGATCATGACATCAGCACTCACCTCTTTAACACCTGACATCCCAGAAAAGGTGAATCTGATTAAGCCACAGCTACTTCCAGACAGTTATTCACCTAGCCTGTAATTGGGAGTCTTGAATCACTCCCAGGGCTTTCCTTTCTCTTGCCATTCACGTTCTGGGAGTTTAGAAGATTCACTTAAGCTAGGAGCCTTGTTTTGAGCTGGCTAAATCTTAGTGATCACTTAACAAAGTGCAGAAATATGGATTGTAAGGACCTCAAACACACATCTGATCATCCCTTTAAAAATGGAATGAGAAGTTATTTGGCTAGAATAAAAAAAAAAAACAAAAAAAAACAACACCTGAAATACCTCTTAGGGGTTTTTTTTTAGTACTTTGCTTTAAAACATCCAGTGAAAGTGATCCCATTATCTTCTTGGGAGGCCATTTTTGTGCACAAAGTCTTACTGTTTCAAAAGTCCTAAGTTCTAATTTAAAACTTTACCACTAAAAACTAAGCTGATTTATCTTCGTTCCAGTGGCCATGAAACACAATGGAATGTAGGGGTGGGGGTGTGGGGTTGCTAGGGTTGGCAGTGTTGGCAGCGGAAGCTTTATTAAAAAACAACACCTGAAATACCTCTTAGGGGTTTTTCACAAAACTTTCATTTTAGATAAATTTCCCATGGACCACAGCATTCTTGTGGCTGTCTGCTGGGTTCTGTTCAGCTTTTCTTTATCCTTAAAGTATCTTGCCTGAAACTGGAAAGAGTACTCTGGCTGAGCCTCTTATCTGTGCTGAAAAGAGAGAAAAAGTTTGCTTCATGTATCTCATTTACAATTTTATTTCTTTAAGTGTAGAGAAAAAAAGGATTTAATATATATCAGGACACAGCATACAGCATGGTAATAGCCTATGTACTCGGACAACTCAGATGAATTTCATCCAAGGCTTAAATGCGAGGATATTTTTTTTTTAAAGTTGCCTAAGGTGTCCAGTGCTCTCTTTCAGATGCTCCAGGGTACCTGTGGATGTCTTCACAAGACCTTCAGTTCTTTGTCTACAGTCATACCTTTCCTGTAAGTCCCATGACATATTTGCCAGCCCCACAGGGATATAGCTCATAGTATCTTAAACACCTACATGTGGCATTTGAACTGAGCCCAGGCTGCAATTATATTTGACTATATGCAGAACTAAAATGAGGGTGAGTTGGATTACTCTCTGAGATAAAACATTTATCTTACTTGGGGTTCAATAAGGTTTTATTCACTTAAATCAGATGCAGATCCCTGCATAATAGACCCCAACAATTTAGGTAAGAAATCATTCCCATTTGGAAAATTCTTTCTTACTAGTTAGTGAGACAGCTACTGCTTAGATGACCTGTTTATTTGTATTGGTGATTTTATTTTTTTTTTCAAGAACAGCTTAATTAAACTCCAGAATAGATGACCCTTCAAATTTTTTTTTCCGGTTAAATTTTATAGAGTTCTAATATGTTATTCAGAAGATTTCTGGTCTATCAGAAAAAAATAAAAAGGAAACATTATCCCTGATAGACACACAATTTTACTAAAGAACTGCTTTACATTCTCTATACTTGAAATACAAATTTAAAACTTTCATAATACAGGTTCATTTGTATTTTGTTCTGTGCTGCTATGAAAGCACACAGATAAGAGAGGGTTTTCATCTAGCAACATGGACAGATTAAAAATATTTTACATTCTCAATGGGTAATTTTCTAAAAGTTCGTCCAAATTTTACTGCATAACATATAATTATTTTCTGTTTTGTTTGGGTATTTTTTTTCATTTCTGCACAGTGTGTTCTGCAAGTGTCAATGGAAAAATATAAGATCCCAAAGATCCCAAAGCCTTGCTTACATATATATTGCCAAATATATATTTTTTTTTATGGATTTTTCAGCATATTTGCTTTTTATGTTCTGAAAATCTGGGTACTTTTATAAAGATAATGGATATACTGCATAGAAGACCAAGGCTGCGTCTGTCAAAGCAAAAACCTATTAATATAATCATTAAAGAAGAGTACAAACAAATCTAACAAAATGGTCCAAATGCCAATGAGAAAGTTAAATTGTGCTGCTTGTAGTCAAGGTGAAACTTTTTCTGAAAGATTTATGGGGAGTGTGTGCAAACATAGAAAGTTACTTATTGTCAAAGGTTTGGAAAATATAGAGTCAATTGTTTTACAAAATCTGATGCTTCCTTGGTCTGAACAGAGAAAAATATTTCTGCTGGGTACCACAGATTCATAGGGAGAATATTTTCTCCACTTGGGTATCAGAGATATGCATCCAGTGCCCGCCTGAGCTCAAGGTATACATTTGGTGAGCGTAGGGCAAGCTGCTGCATTTGAATCTCTGCTGGAGGATGAGAGTAGCCATTTCTTATCACCTTTTCAGAAGTTATTGGGCATAAATATTCTACCTCAGAAAAGAAAATTGTATTAGAGTACTCAGACAGCATGATGCTTTGATACTGAAGAGATAAGAACTATATGGATTCTGAATGCATAGTTATATAAGTTAATTTAATTCTGGAGACCATTTTAAAGGTTTCTTCATAGCCAGGGAAGACATTTATACCTCTTTTTCAGAGAATAAGAGTGAACTAGTTATTCCCAATTAAATACTTAAACTGAAGCTACTTCATTAATTTTTGAAAGCTGGGGGCATAAGGTCTCCAGGAAACACTAAGTTAATATAGGGGGCTAAAACTTTTATGCTATGCAATAAAACTCATCTGCCTGCACACAGAGGAGCTAAGAAAGACAACAGCAGGAGAAGGAGCTCAAATAATACCTTGCTGGCCTACTCCCAGATTCCTTAGAAGGGACCATTAGCTAGTTAAAGGCCCATCTGCAGAAACCAGAGGACCTCTGGGATGCACAGTGGCAGGCAAGTGGGAACCAAAATTAAGGACTCCTGAGGAGCATACACCATCCAGGTATCTCCCTGTCCCAGAAGAACCTCAGCCCTATTGTCCAGGTATGGGATCCATCATGAAGAGTAATCAAGAACAGCTGGAGATAACTATTCAAACTAGTGGGCAAGCTTCCTAGGACTGTGGAAAATATTTTGGGATGCAGGGGAAGGGAAGTTAAGCATGACATGGATTTATTATGGGATGTTTACAGGAAAAAGAGGGAAGAGATTGGAAGGGAAGGATTTAGGTGATTTTGTGAGGAACAAAAAGTGAGCTCACTGTGAAGGTGATGGAGCACTGGGACAGGCTGCCCAGAGAGGTTGTGGAGGCTCCTTCTCTGGAGACACACAACGCCAATCTGGACATGTTTCTAAGTGATTTACTCTAGATGATCCTGCTCAGGCAGGGGGGTTGGACTGAGTGATCTTTCAAGGTCTCTTCCACAACGAAGATCTTTTGAGGTCTCTCGTAACATTCTGTGATTCTGTGAATCTTAAACCCTTACAGAAGCTGCAGCCCACAGAGAGAGATAAGAGGCAGAGACACTAAGGCCCACGCCGGAGAAGGTTTGCTGGGGGTGCTTGTGACTCTGTCGGGGACCAGGCTGGGGCCAGCAGTCTGGGACTGAGAGACTGAAAGACATTTTATGAGTTTATAGAAATGACCCACGCTGGGGCAGTTGGTGAAGAGCCGAGGCCCAGTGGGAGAGAACTCATGTGAAGGGGGTTGTGGAGGACTGTCTCCTGTGGGTGGGACCCCATGCTGGCACAGGGAAAGAGTGTGAGAAATGCACACACACACACACACAAGGAGAACAGCTCATGAGGAACTGACTGAAGACTGAAGCTTTCATTCCCTATTTCCCCCCCTTTACCCCCTGTGCCAGCCTGGGGAAGAGAAACATCATGAATAGAGTGAAGTCTGAAAAGAAGAGCGAGGTGTGTTGTGGTGTTTTAAGAGCTGCTTTGTACTTCTCATTTTCTGACTCTGGTTTCTCTGTGTGTAGTGTAGTGTAACAAATTAGAGAGTTTTCTTGCCTTTCTTCTGTGTTGAGTCTGTTTTGCCCGTGATGCTGATTGAAGAATGATTTCTCCCTGCCCTTATCTCAACTCCAAAGCCTCTCAACATGTATTTTCTCCCCTGTCCAGCTAAGAGGGGAGTGATAGAGGGGCTTTGGTGGGAGTCTGGCCTCCAGCCAGGGTCAAACCACCACGTGTGTGTGTGTGTGTGTGTGTGTGTGTGTGTGTGTGTGTAAAGTAGGTGTGTAAAGTAGGTGTGTATTGGGCTAAGAGTGCATGAACATGAACTGCAATCAAACTAGGGGTCACAAGTATGTGTATGGTGTAGCAACTAGTGAGTGGGTGTGTGCATGGGAGTGTGTGATTGCTAGCAAGGATCAACCTGAACTAGCTGATATGTAGGTGAAGTGACTGGGAGCAAGGGAGTAAATGGGTTTCCAAGGGCCCCCACTTATATCTAGGGGTAAGAGCAAAGGGGAATCATCTCTAGTTGGACCAGGGAAGTCCTTGCTAATCATGGATTTAGTTAAATTGTCCTTGATACACTCAAGGACTTGGCATCAAAAATATAAAGTAACCTTAGGCAAACTGACTTCATTGCAGATGTTTACAAGAAGGGTCGTAGGGAGGATCCAGGGAACTACAGTTCTGTCAGTCTGACCTCAGTGCCAGGGAAGATCATGGAGAGGGTCATCTTGGGCTCTACCATGCAACACATGCATGATGGCCAGGGGATCAGGCTCAGTCAACATGGGTTTACAAACGGCCCATCCTTCCAAACTAACCTGATAGCCTTCTATGACAAGGTGACCCATTTAGTGGATAAGGAAAGGGCTGTGGATGTAGTCCACTTGGACTTCAGTAAAGCCTTCAACACTGTTTCTCACAGCATTCTGCTCAAGAAACTGGACACTACTGGCCTGGACCAGTGCACCCTCTGCTGGGTTAAAAACTGGATGAGTAGCTGAGCTCAACGAGTGGTGGCAAATGGAGCCAAATCCAGCTGGAGGCCAGTCACAAATGATGTCCCCCAGGGCTCAGTCCTGGATCCAGTTCTATTCAACATCTTTATCTATGGCCTGGATGAAGGATTGTAAGTTCCTTTAGAATAAAGGAATCATAGAATCACTTGGGTTGGAAAATACCTTTCAGCTCATCGAGTCCAACTACAGCCTAACCCTGCCTATTCCACCTCTAGACCATGTCCTAAAGCACAACATCTACACACCTTTTAAATAGCTCCAAGGATGGTGACTCCACCACATCCCTGGGAAGCCTGTTCCAAAACTTGACTACCCCTTCAGTAGAGAAATTCTTCCTGGTATCTAACCTAAATCTTCCCTGGTTAGTAAGTCCATGACAACACTGAGCTGGGAGGAAGAGTTGATCTACTTGAGGGTAGGGAGGCTCTTCAAAGGGACCTGAACAGGCTGGATACATGGGCTGAGACCAACAGCATGAAGTTCAATAAGGCCAAGTGCAGATTTCTGCTCCTGGGACATAACAACCCCATGCAGCACTACATGCCTGAGGAAGGAAGAGTGGCTGGACAGCTGTCAGGCAGAGAAAGACCTGGGATGTTGGTTGACTGCAGATTGAATATGAGTCAGTAGTGTGCCCAGGTGCCCAAGAAGGCCAATGGTATCCTGGCTTGTATTAGAAACAGCATGGTCAGCAGGTCTAGGGAGCTGATNAATGAGGTTGTAGAGAAGTGGGCAATGGTCTCTTCATCCAAGTGACAGGTGATAGGACAAGGGGAAATGGCCTTAAGCTGCACCAGAGCAGGTGCAGATTAGATGTTGGGAAAAAGTTCTTCACTGAAAGAGTTGTTGGGATGTGGAACAGGCTGCCCAGGGAGGTGGTTGAGTCACTATCCCTGGATGTATTTAAAAGATGGGTAGATGAGGTGCTTGGGGATAAAGTTTAGGAAAGGAAAGGTACGGTTGAACTCTATTATCTTAATAGTCTTTTCCAACCTAGTGATTCAGTGATTCTATGATTATAAAACTCAAATACCCATCCACAGGTGAAAAGATATCTCACCCTATGTAAGGCGCAATTTGATGCAGGAATTAATTACTAGATATTACAATGATACATAAATTACTAACCAAACATTGTAACTGTGTTTGTAAGTGTTTAATTTTTTTTTTTTTTTTGTGTGTGTGTATATATTGCATGACAAACTATGATAGGTGTGTTTTTCAGGAGGAATGACCCTCCATGCACCTGGAACAGCAATAAAAACCACCTGCTTCTTAATAATACATTGGTAAGAGGTTTTATTCCTGATTTAGGTGACAAGTCCAGCTGCTGGAGGGACTGTGCACATTGTACATATATATATTCTCATTGATTACCTTCATCTTGCTCAGCCAGAGTGGTAAGCAGAATGAGGACATTTGTGCTATGTTTGCATGGGTGTTGCGTGTGTGTTCCTGTCTGTGATCTCTGTGGCTGGTCATGTGTTTATGTGTAGCTGTGAATGTGTATGTGTCCTTGGTTTGTGTTCCTGCTTAGAACACATCTGCAGACTCACTACCCAACAGTCCTGGGGACATGGAGTGGAACCCACCTTGCCTCTCTTGGGCTGTTGGATTTACATCCCTCTAACAGAAACAACCTTCCACAACTTAATATGGATTTTCTCTACTAGCAGACATTTCACAGCCACAGCAGGTCTGTACTGTTTCTTTAAAAGGGTAGTAAAGTTACATGCAAGGAAAACTCAGAATAAGAAATACACTATGCAGATAAATCAAGAAAAGCAACAGAGGTAAAGAAAAAGTGTCTGGAACCAGAGTATTTGATGTCCTTTCACTCAACCCTGACTCTTATGTTCCTATTTTCTGCCTAGTATAATGTTCTTGCATTTACATTTGTCAGAAATGACAGGTGACACAGTATGTCAGGTGTCTGTAATCCCCTTTGTTGTGGTATCACTTGTAATTTTCACAAAACTGTTCTGTGGAGAAATGCTAAGACAGAAAGGCTCCATGCACATCTGTGGGAAAGCTTCCAAACAGCATTCCAGCTTTCCATTACTAGTAACCAAAGAAATTCAAAGAAGAAAGAGACAAACGACGACTAGAGTTCTGAAAAAAAAAAAGTACTATTTTTTTTCAAAGCTCCAAAGGACTTGTCTGTATCAAGAAAACTATGTTTCAAAAGGAAGGATTCTGCACACATACCCCCATCCCACCGCTCTCACCAACTCCATAATCTAGACATTGTGAAAGTCATCTATAAGCTTAAATTCTCTGATTTTTGGTAAGAATTAGGAAAGTCTTAGTTTGAAGAATAAGAGTCCCAGAGATAAAATTGGATACTAACTTTATTTATTTATTTTTATTTATTTTCTTCTGAATTATTCTCCTCTTTGTCATGTTCTGGGTGTTTGCAATTCACTGTCTTCAAAACAGTGCTTGAGCAGTTCATAGGACGTCTCACGATGTGCAACCTGTATTCACATATATTAAAATGTTTGATCAGCATTCAGGGCAGAAAGATGTATCATGGCCTTCACTGTTTTTTTTGTTGTTGTTGTTTTTTTTTTTTTTTAACACTTTGAACTGAAAATTCACAGAAATAGTAATTACATGTTGTGTTCATAGGAAGAACACACAGATCCTTGAGAGAAGCAGGGTGAAGAGATGTGGCATGTGAGGACAGGGAGCATGCTCTGGAATAAGATTGCTTTGTGTGGCACAGATGTGAGCCAGTTCATGCCTCTTAACCTCAGGACCTATGTATGGTCCCCTGTTCGTCTGTCATCTGGTAGCTACACTGATATAGTAATCACTGTCAAGTCATAGCTCCTTAGTATCCTCTGCACAGACATTGCGTGCAAGAAGCACAGCCCTAGATAGGTTTGGATGGCAAAGCAATGCTAAGCCTCATGCAGGCAGCTAAATCCTCTTTTACCATTTTTGCCCCTCAATAACCAAGTTAAAAGAAAACAAACGCAAAACAAACAACATATCTTTAGGGAGTCTTTCACTGAATTCCTTCTGTAGGAATTGACAGGAATATATACAAAAGGAAACTGAAGGGTCCGCTGTCCCCTGCCTCAGACAACATAGTTTTTTGTGTAGTGTTAGAATGAATTTATATTAATCTGAAAAGAAATAATGAATGACCTGAACAGGTCATTTAGCTGCAGGGATGCTGAGGATTGTTTAGGGTTCAAGAGTTTCAGGTCTGCTGAAGATTGTTTCAGTTGTAAAGAGGAAGTCTGTAGCTTATGGTCTACTTAAAAATATTTCTGAACAAAATAAGAACAAGAGTTATTAAAGTCAGTTCTCTTACCACAGAACTAAGTTTATGGAAATATGCACCCTGTGTGCCATATTTCTTTATTTGAGCTGTAGAAATAACCCTCTTGCTGTCAGTAAGAAATAGTACTTACATGAACTTAGCATGTGAAGAGATAGGCATGGGGAAAATGGGGCCCTGGTTTATAGGCAAAAAATCCAGAGTAAGTGACATATACCATGTCTTAGATTCATCTGTTACCTCCTGAGACAGAAAGGCATGTTGGTTTGGTTTTGTTTGGTGGTGTTTTTTTTTATTTTTTGGGGTTTTTTGGTGGTTTTTTTTGTTTGTTTTTGTTGTTGTTTTTGTTTTTGTTTTTGTTGTTTGTTGTTTTTTTTCTATATGGAATTTTATCCAGTTCTGATTTGGCACAAAGGTGGCAAAAGCCGTTTGAAGATAGGACTTTCTACCACTCCACAGTGCTTCCAGGAACTCTTACTGGCACAGTACATCTCCAGTGTATGTCTCAAAAGGCACAAAACCTCAAAGGAACAGTTTAGCAAAGATAATCTCAGAGCAATTCAGCAGATTGGAAAATATGCATGGGAGTGTATTTAGGATTTTGAAAAATGACACTGCAATCCCAACTAAAAGTCTACAAAATAAAGTCCAATATATACTATCATTCTGGAGAATAATGACTCCATATTAACTAGAACTAAGAGTATAATTTATCAGCATTAGCCTTGATGGGGCATCCAGTGCAGTGTGATTGATTTAAATGTGTAGATTTCTAACGTTTTGAACAGGTGGCTAACTTACAACAGCAGTTTAAACTTTCATAGCATCTTATCATGCTGAGGCAGCTCATGGTGTTTTACAATGACATTAAAATTAAAATTTAATCTATCCTGCAGAGTTAATAATTAGCTAATGTCAGTTAAAAGTCAATGAAAAAAAAAATCAGTCTTAAATGTAGGCTTAAAAAAAAAAGAAGAAAATAGGGATCTCCTGATGTCCAGAGACAATGAGTTCCGACAAGCAGATTCCTGGATGTGGAAAGAACAAGCACCCTAAGTGACATTTCAGTTGGGGTTAAAATTAAAAAATATGGTGTTTGTTCTTGGCTACTAGGCCTGTTTAATTGCTTCATTCACTTTTTGATTTATAAAGCAATATATCATTACTTGTTGATGGGGTCAGAAGGCAGGTGTCCTCTCGTTCAGCAGATGACTCCAGTCTCCAGGCTTCCACTTTTCTCTCTATACCAGTGTGGTCTGCATTCATTTCTGCCAAGTAGAACATTGCCAAAATTAAAAGATTCCTCAGCATCTCACAGCCATATCATTATGTGGATTTGAATCCCTTCAGTCCCATTTCAGTAGTAGAAACACCATCCTCTGACCTCTATGTTTTACAGTAAAGAGGTGCCTGTTATTCTGAAAGGAGGGACATAAGTGCATTAGTGCAGGAGAGGTTTCTGAGATGTAAACCTGGTCTGACATAAGTGCAGGATTTAAGTCTTGACCTTCTCTGTTATATAAACCTTGCACAGCATGCAGTCTGTTGTGAATCCCATTTAATCCTCCTCGTGCACTGTATAGAGAGTTAAGGTATTTAACTGAGGGCTATGGATTGTACTTGAGAAATGAGTTTTGTTTCTGCTCTGAGCTATTCAATGGTGATGCCTGTCAGTCTCAGTGGACTCATGGGGGATCCTAGAAAACCAGATTACTTTCAATCCCCATACGTGGCATGGTTAAAGAATGTGGATGTTGTGAGACTCAGTATTGCAAGGTGTCCTTGCCATCTAGCCTTCAACTCCACTGTCTCTTCATTTACCTCCTAAAAAAAAATTCATTCCTTATTGATCTGATTCTCATTCTCATCAGAACAACTGTGTAGTACTTGCATGAAGCCAGTTACTTTACATTTGGTTAAACTGCAAGAAAAAGAAAAATGTAGCATGTTGTGAATCTGGTGACTCAACCACCTCCTTGAGCAGTGTATTCCAATGCCTGACTACCCTTTCAGTGAAGAACTTTTTCCTAACATCCAATTTGAACTTGCCCTGATGCAGCTTGAGGCCATTCCCCCTTGTCCCATCATCTGTGAGATGACCATGAAGAGACCATGGCCCACCTCTGCAACCTCATTTCAGGTAATTATAGGCAGTGATAAGCCTCAGCCTCCTCTTCTTCAGCTCATGGAAGTGCAATTATAAAGTGAGCCATGTCTGCCTGCTTCAGGCTACTGCCGTACTGCATTCCTTTTCCAGGTGAGCATTAGTAGAGAAATCTGGGGAAAATTGCAACATTTGCGCTCCAAAACCCCACCTTAATTTATCTTGTAAGTCCATATTAGATAGTGAACACCTAATGAATAAACAGGTAATTTCTGTTTGATAAGAAAAATTTACAAATATAGTAGAATCTTATAGGTTAGTGCATAAATTAGTGGGAAAAATATGCAAAAGTATGAGCAGAAGAAAGTTCTTGTCAAGCTGCCAACATGGACATTAGTCTTGTGAAATTTGGGCACCCTGTAGGTTTTTTCTATGTCATCCTAAGTACCTAGTTAGTGTTATAAAAATTGACTGATAATAAGTGCAATTAGGTCAAGAGAGAGATCATGCCTGTGAAGTGTCTAACGGCAAGTTCTTGACAATAGGAGATAGCTATGCAAGGGAAGTATCAAAGAAGATACAAGAATACATAATTAATGGGTGACAGAGGTCAGTAATTAACACTTGGACATTTGTATTTCTTTCCTCAGGACAAGACAGTAGAACCAGAAGAGGATTTAAGTTCAGATATGACAAGGAAATAGGACAAATACACTGTGAATTTATATTATGTCTTTAAAATTAATTTAGTATACATTCTATGGATTTTATTCAAAATATTGTCATTTATTAGTGAACTGAAAAGATGTATTTTTATGGATAAAATATACAAGGTATAAATCAGGTTACTATATACATGCTAATCACAAAGAGAAAACAGGAATTAACACATTGAACTCCTAAAGTACTATTTGCAGGTACTTGTATTTTGGAAAGATATGTGCAGCAGGATAGTTTGCTATAAATTAAAATGCTTATTAAATGTCAGTAATTCTAATAAGTGATTGATATCTAATTAATGTGTCATATGTGATAATTTTTAAATGTTAATTAATGCCTAAAGACTTAATAAGTGCTGCTTGACCTATTAATGATATTAGACAAAAACATACAGTAATTGTTTCCTAAATGAAATCCTTAAATAAAGTGTTTAAAGTGTTACCATATGATGCTGACATGGTGGCAGGCTGACTTTATGTACCGCTGTGATTCAGGGACAACCTTTGACCTTCTGCTTCACACATTTGCGTGAAGAACAGAGTTGCACTGTTTCTAGTTTCACTGGAAGATTTACTGACATCTTCGTTCTCTTAGAAGTGAGAAATTAATACTGTGGGCTAGACCCTGCTGTAATTCGGACAGACGCTGCAAAAGGGTTTTCCTTGTGTGCCTATCAGTGCAGATCGCTCTTCGGCGGCGCTCGGCATGCTGTCTCAGCAGTGGTTATCTCCTCAGGCAGGCTGGTAATGACTATACATCCTGGGGTCCATCCTCACCTCAGAGAGAGCCCAGCTTGAAGAGAGATGCGGCCATTAAGCAAAGAGATTGAGACAAAGTGTGGTCCAGTGATTAATCATTATAAAGAATGGAGGGCTGCTTCACAAGGTTTCCAGTGTACTTGAGACAAAGCCATGTGGCTCATTTAAAGATGCCCTGTCCTAGTCTTCTTTTACTCCATCTGTAACATAAGCATAATGTTTTCTCCCCATATCAGTGTTTTGAAATTAAAATCATTAAACATTGAAAGGTGTTCATGTGCTCAGATAGCTGGGAGCCAGAAGAGACATTGGTTTCTTTATAATTACAGTGGAATAAAGTGATTACTGTTTGCAGAATATTCATGGGAAGTTTACTAGTTTTCTCAGAATTATCTTTACAACATTTATATATATATGTATATATTATATCCACTTGATTAATAAATAATATGCTTCTGTATCTAATATACATATATTAATTTACTTAATGAATAACTTATGAACATTTTTCTCTTCACATCTAGATTTTAACAGGAAAAAACCCAACTTTTATCTTAATTTCAGAAGTGCTTTATTGAAATATTTATTTTAATATTTTAATTGACAGTAATTATATAATAAAAATTGGAGGACTAGATTTTTCACGTGCTTGTTTGGTCAGTTGATACTTCAAATTAAAAATTATTTCCAGTTATCTTGTGGAAAATATTTGCATACCTAGGTATTAAGTCTGAAGTTCAAGATTAATTCCATTATATTATGTTTTAAATTTATATATGTATATACTTTGTTTCTTTTACAGCTCCCCTCCTATCATGTGTATCCACTAACTCCTAATGCCATGCATACTTCAAATGAGTAATTTCAAACACCTCTTCACAATTCTTGCTCAGAGAGCATTTAGGAAGAAAATGTTCCAATCAGTTACCAGCAATAGTTTACCTTCCTCAAAGATCAAGCTCAAATATTCTTAGAATCATAGAATGCATTAGGCTGGAAAGCACTTTTGCAGGTCATCTAGTCCAACACCCCCTGCAGTAAGCAGGGACATCTTCGCTAGACCAGGTTTCTCAGAGCCCCATCAAGCCTGACCTTGAATATCTCCAGGGATGGGGCCTCCACTACCTCTCTGAGCAACCGGTTCCAGTGATCTACTACCCTCATACTGAAGATTTTTTTCCCCAGTATCTAACATATTCCTCTCTTGATGCAATACTTCATGATTTTGGGGTGTACTGATCAGCAGGATAGACCCTCTGGAGCCAGTATACAGGTATCAGACATTTACCATGTCCCTATTTCTTATGCTGTGACTCTGAGTAGCCACCAGTTGTCAGTGTCAGAGAGAGCAAATTGGGTTGGAACTGTGATCTCATCTAGAGTGGTAATTTCCTACCTTTCATACCATACCATACCATACCATACCATACCATACCATACCATACCATACCATACCATACCATACCATACCATACCATACCATACCATACCATACCATGACATTTGTCTTGGGAGGTGAAGGGAGGAGAGGCAGTTATAAAACAGTTTTCTAATTGTTTCTTTTCTAAGAAAGATCTTTATTTACCTTATTATGATACTGTAAGATAGCTATCCCTTTGAAAACATTCTGTTTCCTAGAGTGTTATTGTACCTTGGCTTTCATACAAATTTGTCTATAATTACCTACAATTTCTTTATAATTATCCTTGATATAATATCCCTCAGCCTTCAGAAAAAAAAACCCAAAAACACAATATTGAAAACAGAGGAAGGACAGAGAAGGAGAGAAGGAGAGAAGAAGGGAAGGAAGAGAAGGAAGGAAAAAGGGAAACTTTTCAGCCAAAAAGTGGGAAAGCTGAAATCCAATCATATATAAGATCTGTTTAATAGAGTCAATCTCATGAGTAAAGTTACCTATGCTAAAAACTAAAAGCACTGAACAACTTTGCATTCTTTAAGCCATTAATAATCACATTTTAGAGAAAACAATGAAATTAATTCCTGGCAGCAATGTGCATAGTGATCAGAACTTCTGCAATTCTAAAAAACAGTAAGTTCCTCACCTTGATTTGTATCCTTAGAGTTATGACCTTGGGTCACTGAGAGAAATGTGGAGGTGTCAGTGACTTGCATGGCAAAGTGCTGCCATCAGGAATCTCAAGCAGGTGTATCAGCAGTTACAACAGTTATTAAACCAAGGAAAAAACTTCTCCGCCTCCCAAAAGTCACTGAAGAAAAAGGCCACAAATGTAGGATGTGGACACACAGCGGAACCTCTCCACAATGAAAACTTGCCTTCAGGGGTCTTTATACAATTGTGTGTAGGTGTCTGAGTAAACTTTGTGTACCTTGACACTGCATTCCTGGAGGCAGCACTCACACCAGCTGGCTTACGGGTTGGATACATAGAAGCGGTTGGATGCATAGAAGCCTACACAGGCACACTGGGGATAGTGAGTACCTTGAAAGCAGAGAGGGAAATACTGTAGGATGTGCAGATATTAAAATATTCAAAGAGATTCTTAAATATGAATGGAAGTATAAGTAACAACATAAAAGTTCCCCTTCCTTATTGCTTGTGGTGCATGCTGGCAGGGATCCAGGGATCCCATTCACCTTTTAAAGCCCAAAAGCGTGTTTAGCAGCTGTACCTCTCATTCAAGTTTGGGCCCATAAGTGTATTTTAAGAAGTGAACTAGTTTAATTTAAATGCTAATGTGCAATGTAAAATAATGTGTATTTTGGTTCATGACATCCATAAATAACAATTATTGGTCTGTTTTCGTTGTTCTTACTGGGATGCTAAGGCTAGAACAGACTTTTAGGGTGATCATGTTGACAATATCACTGTTCAGTGATTTTGCTTATGATTGTGTTGGTGTACATAATTTTTCACGTGTGCTACATAGTAAAGCTGGTCTGCAAGCTTTGTGTGCATAGTGGATACATGTGCAGTTATTTGAAAATAGGTCAAATTATGCACAGTTTACAGCTTTCAAATAGTGCACAGGTGAAGACAGCCATTCTGATGGTTGAATCCCACTTCAACTGTGCACCCTAAGTAATAGCTATTGTAGGTGAATCAACTTGGAGATTAGGGTTAGTTAGTAAACTCAGCAGACCTGGGAAAACTCCAGCTATTTCCATCAGGCTGATGAGGCCGTAATACTGACTATTTGCAGGCAAAAGGAAAACAGATTACTTAAGAAAAGATAATGCAAAAATATCTCTAGGCTTCTTTTGGCAGTCAGGGCATGCTCATGTCTTATTGTTTTGGAAAATAAAACACCTTGATGTTCGAAGCAGAGATGCATATAACATCTTCCAAATGGTAGAGCTAAAGAAATTTAAAGTAGAACTGATTAGAATCTAGTGGAATAACTGCATGTAGTAAGATGGTCTACAGATTTACTGTTTGGTAAGATAAGCAAATAATTAACAACAGTATTACCTGAAAATTAGGTAAGCAAAAGCATCATTCAGTAGACAGTTGTGTTTCTTGGATTGCAGTGGTTAGTCTAGCACACATAACTGGTAAGTAAGTAATTAACAGTGTCCAGGTTAAGGAAATATGGTTCGGTTTTGGTTTGGGGTGGGCTGTTTTTGTTTTTGTGTTTTGTGGTGGTTTGTTTTTTTTTTTTTTTTTTTTTTTTTTTGGGGGGGGGTTTTTTGGGTTTTTTTTTTTTTTTTTTTGTTTTTTTTTTTTTTTTTTTTTTTTTGTAATTTGGTGGAGGGTTTTTAGGGTTTTTTTTTGTTTGTTTTGGTTTTGTTTCACATTTTCAATTCTTATACTTGTTTTCTGCTTTTCAGAAACCTGCTTCTTCATACAGACAGCAGGGATATAGTAGAGAAATATCTCTGTTCTTTATTATCACTTAACTGTTTGGAGTACATAGTATGATGAGCACAGACAGAAGTACAAGTAGCAGTGGGAATCTTTGTACAAAAGGTGACCAAACAGTATCTTGAAGTATGTATTGTCTATACTATACAAAGTGAATGACAAATAATAAATTCTTATGAGATCCAAATTAATTTAAGTAAGAGACATTAACATTTTAAACCTTACTTGCAAATTTACAGCATTAAGTAGAAATAAAACATCATAAGGAGTAATGAAAAGTAGTTTGCTCCTTAGAGTTCTGGATGAGGTTAAAACACTTAACATAAAATGAAATATCTTATTCCTAAACTATTTTACAGTTTTATTTTGCAACCCTAAAGGATTTGGATAAGTTTTGGTCGACAAGTTTGCCAAAGAGGTTAGGAAGCATTAGCTCCAATTTTGAGATCTTAAAAATATTACTTTTTTTTTAAACATCTTTTTATTGTTATCTCTTTTTTTTTCCTTTCCACACATATAACTACGTACTATTAAAAAACCCCAAATCAAACCAAACAAACAAAACAAACACCTCCCCAAAAAAAAACTCAACACAAAAACCCCACAAAACCCAAATCAACTGTACTATAAAAGGAAGAGTAGAGGCACCTTAAATAAGTTTTACTTAAGAAACTAATTTTTCAACACTAGATCTAATTGATATTTTGGGAGCAAGACAGAGAGAAAGAATGAGGAGATTTGGACATCAATAGACATAAGTTTCATATATATATATTTATATATATACATATATAAATTTAAAACATAATAGTTGTTTCCTTTGCAGTTTTATCTTCTCATGAAATATGTTCTTGAACATGACACATGATGCATTCTAATCTATGTGGAAACCATGCAGGTCACTGCCTCACATATACAGAAACCTACCAGCATATAACACAATTTCAGACTCAGAAAACCTGCTTCTCTGCACCTGTTTTGACTTCATATTCCTGGCCCACCTGCAGTTCACCAGATGTTCTGGTATTTCATTGCTTGAGTGTCTCTATGTGTACTTTATTGTGTTTACCAAAGAAAATGGTTTGGATAAAGTTAGTGGAGACGTTTATTTATTTCCCTGCTGAGTGACAAACCAGACTAGAGATTCACAACAGATTTTCATCGTACTCCTTCCTACAAGTGATAATAAAGAAAAACTTCATGTTAATAAGGGAATAAATGAGTCAATGTTGCGAGCAACATTATATAAAAATTTACCAGTGTCCTGTGGCTTCCCAAAATTTGCATTTCATTGCCTTTACATAAAGTGAGAGATCAATAAACAAGCAAATAAAATTGATATAGAAGCTAACAATTTGAAGCTCGATGAGATCCTATATGAAAATGGAACAGAAAAAAAGAAAAGGAAAAAGAAAAAATACTTTGGTATGCCTTAGGGTGCTAGAAAATGTATGATGAACTAGTTATATCAATATTCCTGTGATTTTCTAAGGAGGTTAGGGTTGCTGTTTTAAAAAACCTTCTGGCTAGTAATTTTAATTTAGATTGGTACCTTAAAGGGAATATTATAAATAATTACAGATCACAGTTAGATCCCAGATAAGTACTATACCACTAGGCACAAATATATTGAATAAAACAGTATTAAGAAGTTTTTAAGGCACCAAGTTCCAGATTTTCAGTCAGTCAGTTGCATTGTAAGCATGTTGGATCACTGTGCCCCCAACAAAATAGACTGAAACTATATTACTTGTGTTCATCTCTTGATACTGCTGTCCGTCCATGAAAAAGTGCAAAAAAATAGTTTCACTTATGTTAACGTAGCCTTTCCTGTTAAATGTTTATTGGTCTGTATCCACTGCATGTTGATGATGAAATTCTCAAGGAATCTGTTCATATTTTTGAGATTCACATCTTCTTGGTAATTACAAGATATCCTTACTGCACACAGACAAATGAGAACTTTTTAAACAAAACAAGTTATGCCAGTGCATTGATGCATAGTGTGGGCTACTTTTAGCCCAGTCATGCTAACCAGGGTCACATCTTATTCCTATATTCTGGTAGAGAAAGTCCAGCAAAAATGTGTAAAATTATGTAGCTCTACTCAACACTTGCATTGTTGAAAATGTCAGAAATATTCCTACAGCAACTCTGGTGCCAGTGTTTGTTTGCAAATTGACCTGAAGACTCCGTGTAATAGAATAAATAATCCTGTGTCTTCTATTCATTACACATATTTTCTGCCATGTCCAGCCCAAGACAAAAAGCAGACAATGTGTTTTGCAGATCCTTTGGAAAGCTTTGTCCACTTATTCAAGAAGTCTGATTTTTTTTTTTTTTTTTAGTCTTACTGTCAGTTGTTGTTGTTACTAAGAACTAATAGATTTATTTGGTGGATACCGCGTATTTCATATCTGACAAAGGTACCTGAAGTGTCTGTTGCCAATTTGTTTTGTCACTGTTTCTGTATCATCGTGCTGTGTCTGCCAGCATGCTGACAAGGAAAATAATTTCAGATTTATTGCAAAACAGAAATCACTGAAACAATCACCCTAGTCAGTATGTGGTGGAAGTGCAAAGAAAAACAAGGCACTGTCACTGTCAATAATTGCAGAATATATACTGGCACCTTTCACCACAAACTTTAGTTAGTCCTGTGGGCTTGGGGTTTTTTTTGTTGTTTTTTTTAATTATTATTATTATTTTTTATTCCCTCTAAACTGTTTTGATGCTGCAGACATTCAGGTTGGAAAGCTCAAAGTTTTCTTAAGAAAACTCTGCTATTAACAGGGATTTTTGCACACTTTTCTGACTACTGACACTGAGGGACTTGAGGGATGAAGGAACAGGTCCAGACATTGGGTTTCAGGTGTCACCCTAAGGTCTTTGTGAAGAAGCCATGGCCTGCAATGCATAAAAGGGACTCAAAGCTTCCTCCTGCCCAGATGATGGAGCTCACAGCTGTGCTCACAGACATTGGTGTCTCTATCCTAGGCTGACAGACAAAGGAACCCACACTCCCTTATGAGGACTTTAATCTTTCCAGATGTATGTTTTCTTCCTTCTCACTGGCTCATCCAGCTCGGACTTTCCTTGTGACTTACATATACACATCCATGGACACAAATGTATTAGGGGAAAATGTAAACACATTGAGAACCCTACAGAGTTACTGGCTTATAACTTACATTCAAACGCTGATGTTTTAGTCTCTCCAGTCACTGCCACACAGACCTGTGAGCCCTGTCACCCATGACTGCTCCTCCATATTCTGGCACCTAGACCTTGCAGCACACTTATGCATGAGATAAAGAGTGCAACTGTACAGAACATGGTGAAGAAAGAACTAAAAAAGAAAATACAGTAGTCTGTGCTTATTAGTCACAGGTCTCAGACAGAATGCTTAGTGCTTATGTACATGCTATTAAACCTTTTATTTTTTTCCTACTCCCACCCCTCTTCCTTCATTGTTCCTTTCCTTTTCTTCACCTATGACCCTTCCCCTACTAATTTTTTAATGTTTTTGCACAGTCCCCCGATCCCCCTGTATTGTTGATCATGTTCATCTTGTTTCCCTCTTGCTGTCCGTTACAAAACCTGGGCTGTCACTCTTCAAATTTGCACCCATACTTTCTTAATGGCTCAGCATTTAGTGTTTGAGAAGTTCTGGTATCCTTCATTGTCTCCCTTGTTTGTTTGCTTATCAGGTTTCTGTGTCTCTCTATCTTGTTTATCACTTTCTTTGTTACTATTCCCTTTGACCTGAAAAGTTGGTTCATCTAATGACCTTAATGAACCAGATACACTTCTATTCCACATGCCCCCACATCCATGACCTCTTTTGTTTACCTTAGTCTTCAAGGGAGTGAGTATATGTGAGAGAGAAGAAAAGTTATGAAGATGACATGCAGAGAGGGAAGGAAAAAAACCCAAAAGACAACAGAAAAGAAAACCATACCAAAGCCCAAACACCTGCAGGAGAATTTAATTGCTGAGGAAAAAAAAGCTGAAGGGAAGAAGACGAAAAAATGACAAGGAAAGAGGTTTTATGTTTAGCAAACTAAAAGGTAACAGGGACTGAGGACAGGTCAAAGAAAGAGACTGGCAAGAGTGATGCTGCTAAGCAGTAAATTCAAATAGAGGGGAATAAAAGAAAGGAAATAATATCAGAAGCTGATGAGACACAGACATTCCTAAATAAGGGAATAAAATTAAAATGTTTTAGTGTTTCTGTAAAATCTGTAAAATCACTTCCACAAAAAATTGGACTTATCTGGTGTCCAAAATATCTGCTGACTTTCCTTATTAAAACAATAGTGAAAAACAATAACTTGTACGGGAACATATTAAAATTTTACTATATACTGTAGAATTCCTGATTTTTGCTAATGTTCTGTTCATGTTAAATCTAGGGGAGAACAAAAGGACATAAACGTACTCAGCGTGATGAAGTCTTGTGCAAAGATGATTATACTCTCTTGTTCTCCATCTCCACTGTGGGTAAGTCTGAATTGCACCTGAAATAGTTTCACTTTGGAAAGATTATCTATGGAAGTGTGGAATCATGTCTGGAAGTTTTAAAGAATGAATGAAGTAAACATCTGTGTAGAATGGGTTAGAATGGGGGGCGGAGAACAAAAAAAAAACAAACCCCAAACCAGTTACTATTCTGTCCCATCAATTAGTCCATTTGCAGGTTGAATTTCAGTTTTAATTCAAAGGATTAGTACATGGTCAGTAAAGATTTACTTTTGTTCAAAACTTCCCCATCAGTTTATCAAGTTTCATTTGTTCCTCTGTGAAGCATTGAAAGATTGTATAATTGGAGAATTAGCCTAATTTGTTTTACAAGAAGAGTCATTGTTTTCTTGAACTTTCAGGAGCTACTTGCTACTAGACCTGCAACTATGAGAAATTCACAATTTGTTGAGGGAAGGAGAATAAAAATAATTACAATTACTACCTCCTGTAATCAAGATTTTTTTTTCCGTTTCTTCAAACACATTTTTTTTCCGTCTTCTATTACTCCAGGCATCCCTAAACATTTTTGCAGCTCTGATCACTGTTAAAAGAGGAAACAACTATAGGAAGGGAAGATCACCTCTTACATCTCAATGGAAACAAGTGTTCTCAACTTCTGTGATCTTCAGGGCTAAAACTAAGCAGGCTGTGTAGGTTGCATTAACTGTGTTGAAAAAAAACCCAGTAATCAGTACCTACAAACTTTTCATAAATGAGTAATGGCATATGTATAATCCAAGATGCATCTTCCTTGGTTTTAATGTTTAAATGTTCCACCAAGGGGCTCGAGAACTTGTCTAGTCATTAAAAATAAAAATAAAAGCACAGCTATTGTTCTGAAGTTCCCTGTGCTTCTTTGGAAATCTCCTCTGAACAACTTCCTTACATTTAAACAAAGAGACCCAAGCCAGAGTTGCAACTTAAGTTAAAGGAAAGCTAATGCCATGAAATATGTGTTGAACTCTTAATGACACTTCTAAACAAAATTTCTTTATTGCTCTTTCAGGTGTCAAAATAGTTATGTAAAACCTTTTTTTTTTGGGGGGGGGGTGCAAGGGGGCACAGAGAGGGGAGGGGAGCAGGGAAGGAGGGATAAAACCATCAAGAAAACAAAACCTAAATACTAACAATTTTTAAATGGAAAGATATACTCTGTTTCTCAAATACATCTTTCAAGGAAGAAACTTTATTTTCTTTGTAATATATATTAATCCCATATGATCAAAAGTGCTTTTTTATTTATATCTGCTAGGAATTGGTATATACTGCATTTGTCAGGGGCATTTCTCGGCAAAGTGAATACTGTATTCGCAAATTAGTGATTAGCCTTGGAGAGCTTTTCAGTACATTTCTAAAATCAGCTACTTTTCTCAGTTCACTGTTTCATGGGGATGCTAGTGCTATTCTCATTTCCTAGAAGCTATCATCCATTTTGCAATTGACTGCAACAGTCAAATTTGAGCCTGTGAGTACTGTGAACTAAGCCACAAATCTCATAAAATCATGGAGTAGTATAGGTTTGAAAGGATCTATAGAAATAATTTACTGAAAACATGTCCAGTTAGAAGTTGTTATTAAGGAACATCTCCAGGTTTGTGAATATTTCCATGCACAGAAACATCACAATCTCTCTGGGCAACCTATTAAAAAATTTTTCTGCCCTCATGGTAAGACCATTCTTCATATTGAGCCAGAATTTCTCAGGCAACAACTATGTCCATTGGTTCTTGACCTGTCTATCCCAAGGGTAAATGCTGGGTCCTGCCCTTGGGTCACCACAGCTCCATGTCTTGGGGATGGGTCACTAGAAAACTGCCCATCAGAAAAGTACCTGAGGGTTTAGTTCAACAGCCAGCAGAATGAGCCAACAATATGCCCAAATGGCCAAGTAGGCCAACAAGAATCCTGGCCTGTTTTTGAACTGGTGTGGCCAGCAGGAATAGGGAAGGGATCATCCCCCTCTAATTGGCACCGGTGAGGGTGCACCTTAAATACGATGTTCAGTTTTAGTCATGTCACTACCAGAAGGACATTAAGGTGCTGAAGTGTGACTAAAAAGGGCAGTGAATCTGGTAAAGGGTCTAGGAAAAAGTCCTATAAGTAAACTGAGGAACTTCAGACTGGAGAAAAGGAAGCTTAGGGGAGACTGTAAAACTCTTTACAGCTCCCTGAAAGGAGGTTGCAGCCAGGTGGGTGTGGGTCTCCTCTCCCAAGTAACAACCAATATGACAAGAGTTACATGAGACAAGGTTTAGATAGGATATTAGGAAAAACTTCTTCACTGGAAGTGTTATCAAGCAGTGGAACAATGTGCCCAGAGAAGTGGCAGTCTCACCATCCCTGGAGGTAATTAAAATATATGTAGATGTGGCAATTGAGGTTGAGCAGTGGACTTTGTGATGTAAGGTTTATGGTTGGACTTCATGATCTTAAAGGTCTTTTCCAACCTAAATGATTCTATGATTCTATTTTATGTACTTCTGAGAAGAATCCAGCTCCACCTTACCTACACCCTCACACTATGTATTTTTAAACAGCAAAAGAATTTCCTCTGACTCTAAAAGGTTGATCAAACCTTGTTTCTGTGTTACTGTATGCATTAAAGCTAATTCTCTTCAACCCTTCCTCTACTTCATGTGTTACTTAACTACTTTGGTGTCTCTCTGCTGGATTCATTTTAGTTTGTCAATGTAATTTGGTAATGCTAGTAGACAATTTTTAACATTACACTTCAAACATTCATAATAACCATCTTGGTTTTTTTTAACAATATTTAAATAATTCCTGTCCAACCTTATTGAAGTGCAAACCATATAGACCATAGCATCAACTCTAAATTCTGATGGTTTTCATCTAAAGAGGCTTTATTTCATTTCCATAACTGTCTTTTGCACATAAAAATGTATTTAAAGTCTTTCACCCATATTTTTTTATCTTGCTGTTGACATGAATGTCAGTAACACCACAGAAAACATCTACCTTCCCCTTCTTATTTCTGTTACTTATATAGTGAAAAGAGTACTATACTAGCTAGAAATCTGAGATGATTTATAGAGTTAATGCCTTCCCTGAAGCTTTCACTGCATTGAACTATCACATCCATGTACCATAGTGTTCACTTGGGCCTTGAAAGCAATTTAGATGACTTAGTCTTTCAGATGGATGCAGCACTGCTGTAATGTGAACATAGCAGCTTCAAATAAGTGCAAGGTCTCTGCACTGTGATCCATACCTTGTGTAGATACAGCCTTAGGAAAAAACTCCCATCATTATAAAAAAAAAAAAGTACCACCATTGAAAGTCATACAGTAAGTTTCTTACTTTCATTGTTGTTCATTTAAACACTGAAAATATTATGTTAGAAGAATCACCAATAATGTATGTGTTATACAAAAAACTTGTAGACTTTCAGATTTGGCTCCACTATACAAATGGCGCAATAATAAGACCTTGATCTGTGGGTCAAGTTCACATGGAGACACCTAAACGAAATACATTCATGCAGATGTTCAAATGCAAAAAAATAAATCTAAGTTCCTGTTATTGTTCATAAGAACTATAGTTTTATTTAGTTGGATAAACACAGATGTGTTAATACAGCATATCTAAGACATCCCCTGGGACCAGCAGACAGGATTATTGAAGACCTGTGCTTTTCTGGAGCATAGCAAAATGCCAGTTGGGAAAGCCTATCTCAAAAGGCTCCTACAAGTTTAGACATATGTCTCAAGATTTCATTTTCTTTTTTTTTCTTTTTTTTTTGCTGGTCATCTGAATCACTCTTATAGTTCTGTTAGCCTGAAGTCCATTCAAGGTCTACAACTTGCCCTGTTATGTAATGGAATGATTATGGCCGAAACATTAATTTTTAGGACGTGTCAGGAAATTGGCATCATCTAATCAGGAGCAAGCTGTGAATAGCCCTTGAGAGGCACCCTTGCTCAAGGAGAGATCCTGGCATGCCTGGCAACCCACTGCAGGAGAGCTCAATGGGCTCTCGGGCTGGCCACTGTTTAAAGAGTAAAGTAATTGACTTATAGCCATTTTTGCATAGTAGACAAATTCTTTTGTCAGATGTTCAGTTAACACTCAGCTACAATGCATGTTGTGTCCCCTTTGGCTATAGTGTTGCTATCCTCTTCCTGGCTGTTCAATTCAAAATCGAATGTGGCCATCTCAACTCCACATCTATTCATAGCTGTAAGGAGAAGGGAGGAGGGGATCATCACAATGCAGCATTGAACAGATCACATTTCCCCACAGCATACCACATAGACCCCACCCATAGATGGTTTAATGTCCACCTTCTACCATGGTGCCTTTTGCCTTGCCTAAAAAACAAACCCTCCTGTCTTCTCCTGACAAATAACCATCCAGATAAGACATCTTCTGCAAACCTTGCAATACAGGAGCTCCCCTGATCTCTATGAACATTCAGTGATAATAAGTGGTTTTCCTGGAACATCAGCTAGTCCTGTCAGCACTCTCAGATGCAATCTGTTCTTTCAAGGAATCCTTGACTTGACTTTCATCCATCGCTGGTAGTTCTTCGAAGTCTTTCACTAATCACAGAGGTGTGTCAGGTCTTGGCAAAAATGGAATGCCCCTCTCACCTGCTAAGTTCTGTAGTCCTGAAGGGTCCTTGCACCACTTTTAAATTCTGTGAACTATTTTGATAAACACAATGCTGAAATAGGTAACAATTAAAAAAAAAAGCAAGATATTTTTTAGATGTTCTTTATTTTCTTTAATTTCTAAACACCTGAATCATTTGAAGTTACAAAATTATCTTTTTTAAGTAGGCCATCGAGTGGTGATTGGCTGGTGGAGCAATAACAATCACAGAACAACCAAAAGTTTACAGAGAGAAACAACTACTAGCTGAGTTTCTTTGAATAGAAAAACTCCAGCAATTCAGCTCCAGGCTGTCCAAGCTGGACATGCAATCTGATTACAGGGTCTTGGAAATCACTGTGAAGAAGCCAGTGTTGAGTATTTTCAAACAACTACAATGAATATCATCAAGACTCCAGCAGCAGGATGTTTTGTGTTCAGGAAAATCATTTCTGCTGGCAAAAATATCAGACAGGGATGAAAGTAACTCATAACCTAAGAGAACAGTCTGTCAACATCCTACAGCTTTATTTTTTCCTCTTTGAAGAGGTGCCCAATATTTCATGAGGGTTCCAAATAAATCATGAAGAAGAAAGAGGTGAAACAGGGCAAAAAAACCCCAGATTTTTATCCTATACTGGACAGATCACAAGGAATAAATGCCTAAATCTGGCAGCATAAACAGGGAATTTTTTAGCAAGAGAATGTTGTGCTAATTTCAGTGAACCAAAGAACTAATAGAATATTAAGAAAACATGTTCCTTGCTAAGGTACACCTGGGGCAAGTCAAAGAATTAAACTACTAAGTCAGAAGATAATGCCCAGTTGTTAATATGATTGGAACAATACGAAATTCTTCAAGATTATAGTAATTTAAAATAGAGGATTTTATGGCTCAAGAAATCCCATATTGCCTCTGAGAAAGTGAAATCTGAGAGAATGGAATGTTGAAATATATGAGTCCTTTAGTTTCCAAGAAGGAAACTATCCAAATGTATTTAGGATATAGAAAACAAGTATGGTAAAATATGTCTTTATTGATATTATGCATGAATATAAGAAGTTACAAATCATTTAATCATAATTTAAAAGCCATTGCAGCAATTGGGAGTTTGAATGAATGGTATCTGCCCTTGAATACTTGGAAAAAATAAGAAAGTATATTTAGCTATATTGCAAATGCAGATGATAAAGGAAGAATAAGTATTTCTACATAGAAATGTCAAATGATGCAATTTCTCTGTCATTAGATTCTAGAATGCATTTCAGGGATTGATGAACTGGAGAATGTAGAATGCATTTCTAGCCAGTCAACAAGTGCCTAAAAAGGAAACAAGACCAAAAGCCAATAAAAGGAATAAGTAACAACCTGCATGAGCCTTGGACAAAGTGGACAGTATTAGTCAGGCTTGATCAGTGTGTATGCAAATTCTGTAATGTCAGCTAACACTTTTGTAATTACTTTTCTTAGTGTAGTGCCAAGATTTAATGGCAAACATAGCCTTTTAAAATTTTATTGTATTTTATTTTATTTTAATTTTTTATTACTAGCCAGCATGAAGCATGAAGAAACTCAACAGGACACTGAGACCACATTTATCTGCATTCAGAAAAGAACTATGACTGAAAATAAAACTCAGTCTATATAATTTCCAAAACTTGTTTTAAAAGTTAAAATGCTTATAAATTATAATTAAATAAGAGAATATGCAGATTTGGTTTTTTCCTCTATACCAGTAGTCAGGTATTATTCATAGAACTTCCACGTTCCTCTTGGTGAGAAACACAAGCCCTAAAATTATGCCAAGTATACAAAACTGATATTCTGCTTTTAGAAATAACAGAGGACATGATGTAACACTGAAAAATATAGCCTACAGCTTCCTCATTAGAATTTCATACTTCTACCTCAATCTTTAATTAGAATTTAAAGTTGAGATCTAAAGCACTAGTTAAAGCCAAATTACAGCTGGATTTCCTGACCTTTAGCTGAAGTGTCTCTTTCATCTGAAGGTTTAGTAACTTTTTTGCTTTTAAGGAAAGGAACAATTTGCTCTGGGTTAATGTGATTGTCTGCCTAGAGGCAAATTTTCCAAACATGTGTAGATGCAAATATTACATGTGTAAGAATCTGTATTTCTACAGGCAAACTGACATTTGCAAGTGCAAATTGGATAGTAGGAAATTGAGTTATCCAGTTTACACATTTCAAAGTTGTTTTGAGTTCACTTGGGCAGATAAATGGCACCAGGAAAGCATTCTGGGAATGGTAGTTTACAAAGCATCCCAAGCAAAATACACATTAGCCTACTTGAACTGATAAGGAGACAAACACAGATAATTTCATTGTAGGTAAGAAGTCGAAGTTCTTTCAATTTCACAAGAAGAAAAAAAATGATGCACTTACTGGAACAGGACCATCAGGTTCTATTTACTTAATCAATATTTGTTTAAGAAGGCTGAAAAGGCCAAAATGAAGGCCAGGAATGTGTCTTCTTTTTTCTTCCCCCTCCCCCCACCTACCCCCTTTCCTTTTTTTTTTTCTTTTTTGCAACGTTGAAAGAACTGGAGAAGGAGTCTGCATTAATCTGTTTGTGGTTTATTTAAGAAATAATTTATCATAAAGTTACTAGAAACCTAAAAGCACAGGAACCATTAAAAAAGGCCAAGTTTTAACAACTGGAATAATGTTTTTTTGAGATGCCTTTAGAATTTTCAAACCCTGAAAACAGTCAAATTTCATCAGTCACAATGATTATTGGGACTCATCTGTCCTAAATATATACAAGTAAATTAGTAATCTGTATCTAAGATTCTCTCACTGCCAGCATTATGTAACCACTTGAGGTGGAGATACATAGCCCTCTGGAGTGCTCTTTATCTGGAGTCCTCTTCTTTCCAATTGATAATAAAAAGGGATTAAAGTGGTAAATTATATTTTTATTATAATGTGCAAAATTTAGATTATGTAGCTAGCAACCACCTAAGTTAGGCAGATATATCCAACCCAAGTCTGCCTATAGATGCCTAGAGAACAACAGCTGCACAAGATGCTGCATTCTGCTCTGCAAGCAGAAAGGGAAACCTCTGGAGCCAGGCATCGGCTACACCTAAAACCATTGTAAAAGTCTACTTGCAGTGGCTTGAGTAATTTTCTGATGTTACTGTTAATCCTTGAGGTCAAACTGGGACTGTTATTTCCTTTTCTTTTCTTTCTGTCTTTCTCTTTTTTTTTTTTTCAATACATGTTAGTTTTGCCTAGTGCTACACCATCGCCTTTCTTTTTAGAAGGGTACAAGAAGAAAGAATACTGATTAAACAATTTTTCTCTGAATAATGGTCCTTGCATCCCTGAAGTGTGTCTCCTGATATCTGCTAGGAACTTTGCAAGAGTTTTCTACTTTTTCCTCCTTTTTATTTTACTGTTAAGGTCTTTTACATTAATGCAGTTAATTTAATGAGGTTATTCATAGTCACTGTTCTTACTTGTAGAGGTATATCTTGATATATGTTGTAATAAAACATAATCCTATTTCTTTCAAGAAGAGTGCTCTGGTAAAAAATGTGTTTCGCTGTACCATTGTCAAAAAATTAACAATTACGCAGACTGCAAAGAACTCGCTTTTTGTACTTGTGCCATTTCTTAACATATCTTTTCTCACAGCCTTTCATACTTTTGTTCTTAGTAATTTTAATCACTATATCCATGTATGCTTTTTTCTTTTTTTTTTTTTTAATTCCAGTTTGCAATCTCAAGCAATATTTTGAAACACTCTTATTATGGATTTTTTCGCTATCTTTTTTTTTTTTTTACCATCCTACAGAAAGAACTTTCAACATCAAAAGTATTTATATTATTGTCACATTCTTTGCTATTTGTCAAGGTCCATTTTTCCCCCTTCCTTGTTGTGAGCACTACTACAGTTATGTCCCTCCACTGCATTTAATGACCTGTCTGTCTGATGGACTTTTGAGGGAAGTACCTCAAAATTATATGGCACGTCAACCAGGTAAAATACCTCTGTGGTTGCTGTCGAGCTTTTCATGCAAAAAATCTTGACCTTCAGAGACTCAATGTAATGTGAACTTAATACAAATTTGTAACATCTCATCATCTGATCAATACTTCAGCCATATTTGTATTTGCAGTTTTCAAGGTAAAAATTTTTACATAAAAATGCATCTTCCAGGGATTATATAAAGTGAATAGGTTAAGAACTCTTACTGTGTTAACAGTAAGAGCAGAGCAACCCTGGGAGCCTTTTTTCAAATACTTACCCTCAGATGAGTTCTCCCTTCTGCTTTCTGACCCTTCACAGGCAAAAGATTGATGGGACTGCATCTTCCTTCTAGGTCTGCAGTATTGCAGGCTCACAGTGATTCAAGACCTCTGCTTTTTTTCCCTTTCTACTTTGTTGATTGCTTCAAGGTGGAATTATGAAAAAGGAACAAACCTCAAAACGTATCTTTATTGTCACTAATTTCTTGTGTAATAGCCATTTTCTTTTCCCATTTATGAGCACCTCCTAATTGTACAGAATAGGTAAAAAGTAACACATAAAAAATGTAAAAGGTAAAATTGTCAAAAGCAAATAGAAATTGAAGGGAGGCGTCACCTCTGTCTAAATAATGCCACATAACTTTTATTCTTCATCTCGTTTCTTCTCAAATGTCATTTAAGAGCTTCTAGAAGTTTAGTATTTTATAAACCTGTGGAAAAAATATCTCATCCCAAAAGAGGTGAATTATCCAACTGATAGTAACAGATTTTGATAACTGTGTTTCTGGGAATCCTATCCATATAGTAACCAAACTTCTGTGTGCCCTTTTAGTAATCACTTTTTCAGATTGGTCTGTTGTTAATGATTCCTTAATTACATTTTCTTTCAGGTAGTGTAAACAATTACTGTTTTCTGGTTGCTGTCACCTTCTACATCTACCATCTTTTAACTTCATTATATGAAAGGATTTATTTGAAAAAAGAAGCATTTGGGAAAGAGCTTTTCTTCTTTCACATTTTTGGTACCAAGTCTCATTTTTCATGTAGCTGAAAAATTTCTTCAGTATTTCTTTAAGAAATAATTTATCCTTATGCTTCTGAGAGGTTATCTTGTGAAACTTTCCTTTGTTACATGTTGCCACAATGGCATTGGTTGTGCTGTCTTACATCTCTTTGTCGTATGTCCGTACAGTGTCTCATCATGTGGGATATCGTCAGGCTTCAGAAACTTCTACTAATGGTAACAGAAACAAATTCCTATAATGTATTTTCATCTTTTCCATGACAGATGGAAAAAGTCAGAAATACTTTTTGTCAGTCCAAAGAAGATGTTCTCCCTACCTGCATTGCTGAAAGTGTGTGGTAGTTACAGACACTTAAGTGGAGCATGTAGCTGAAGTCTAGCCTGGAGGTCAACAAATTCTGCATAATCATCCTGCCATCAGGAGGCTTTTGTTTATAATTGCCTCAGAAAAAGATATTTTTTCACTCAAAAGTCACAGAAATACTCATATTCAAACACAAGGACTAAAGAAAATATAATAGCAATTTATTTGGCAACAAACTTTCATTAATTTATAGAAGTGCCAAAATCTGGGGGAAAAACAATCTTTACTTTTCAAGTAACTTTAATTCAGCCTGCGTCCTCAATCTGCTTAACTTCCTATTATAGGCAGAACATTATGCCAGCTTTTATATGATGTAGCAGGAGCTAAGCACCTCATGTAGGTATGCTTCTTCTGTACAACTGCAAAAACAGAGACAGAATTGTGTTCCTAGTGCCACTGAACCTTCAAGATCATGCTGAGCTGCATGCTAACTTAATCTCATAATTTACCTAGAATCAAACTCTGATCTCTTTCCCCTTCACTATCATTCTAGTTTGGTGTGAAAATCCAAGGGAGCTTGAATAGCCTTGAGTGATCAAGACTTTTAAACTTCCATGCCCTCTATCGAGCCCTTCAACATTGATGTTCCATCAAGGATCATTCTTAGCCTCACCTCACTTATCTTGCACTGATGAGATGCAGCATAGGTTCTACATCTGCATTAGACAAGCTCATTAAAGTTTGTGAAATGCTCGAAGAGTGTGCTAATAGAGGGCATGTAAGTATGCAGATAGACAGAAACACCTGCTAATTGCCTGGAAGAAGTCTGATTAGTCTAATTCTGGCAAAGTACAATTTATATGCTGTCAGACTTGTTCCTTTTCTGCAGTGACCAAAAGTGGCTGAACTACTTTCGTTCATCTTCTAGTATTCAAAATAGCTGAGCACAGTTTTATGCTTAGGATATTCTTTCAGTTTCTGAGATCATGAATGTCATGTTTGGTTCTGCATGTAAACAGCTGTGCTGTGAAGCTAATTTTTATTTAATTTATCATCAAGCTTAGTCTGAGGTATGTACTACCCATGGTACTTATTTACATTTGTAAAATTATGTGAATTTCACCCGTTACGTGAGGTTTGATTTAAAGAGATTTGAACAGTTTGAGGTAGAGCAGCTATTTGGAGTGTAATTAAATTATCTCACATTGCTTCCCTGGAAACCTCAATTAGGAGAGAGATATTTCTGTTGCAAATGATGTGTGTTTTGTTGATATGTAGAAGAAAGAAGAACAAAGATGGAAGGAAAGCAGTTAATGGTGGCTAATGATGGGGAGGGGAGTATGCAGCAAAGGCAACTGAGACTTCTCCATCAAGAAGAGAGTGTTAATGTCTTGAATAACGGCTGTAATATACACAATCCTTCAGGAATGACTGCTATGGTTAGTATAATAAGAAATAAGTTAATAACACTTCAGTTCCTTCTAGCAATTCTGCTGTACTTACCTTATTTAACTGTCATGTAATAGTGATAGGATGAGTCAGAGATTATGGTGTCACATTGATTGTGAACAGCTTCCTGTGGAAGGACTAGCATAAGAGGATCTTTGTCATAGATCAGGTCTTTCTTTTTTATTCTGTAAGATGAAAATTATTATTACTGTCATTGTAAGAGGAAAAGGGGAATCGTTATTCTTTATGGAAGACTTTTCTGAATTCTAGCAGCTTGGTAACACAAAATCATTTTAAGAAAGTACAGAGGTACAGGAAGAATAAAAAAATTTCATCCAGAACTGGTAACAACTACAGGAAAGACCTACAGGGGTCTTTTTTATAGCAGACATTGACATAATATTTGCAAAACATTACCATCTTTGAATGGTTTGCAGTGTAACACTGACAAAGAAATAACTTTTATGACCTCAGCCATTCCATATTGATAGCATAGCATTTTTTTATTTTATTTTTTAATACTTTTTTTTTCTGGATTGCATAGTTAAGATAATGCCAGAATTAATATTTCAAATGCTTTTTTATTTTAACAAATCATCCATAGTAAAATTGCTCTAGGTTGGAACGCAAGCATAGTTGTTGAAGCTATGAATTAGGAAGTCAACTGTGTTACTGTGGAGGTCCTTAACTATAGGGAGCGCTAATATGATAATTGTAAGATTCAGTCAGTGAACTACCTGAAGACTGTTAATTAACTTGAAATTCTAGTGTAGCCTTTGTTTCATAGCCATTATAGACTATTACATCTGTGTATTGTCATGAGTAGAGAAGTTTTTTTCTTGAATTGTGTAATACACATTAGTATAACAGAGTAAAAAGTAATATGTATTTTTAAATGACAAGATCTCTATACATAGGCTTCCAGTGAACAAAATCAGGATTTTATTTAAATTTTCAGTAATAGAATAACCTTAGAAAACAGGGTCAATATTTTTAGTGTGGTTTTGCTAGATTTATAAAACAAGATCAAGATCTTCTGTGATGATGATACAATTTGGAAGGAATTAATAATCTTCCATGCAGAGCTTTTTTTTTTCTTTTTTTTTTTTTTTGGTGTTTACTGGGACCCTCATTTGTGTGCTGGACAGTGTTTTCAATCTTGAGTATTTTTAGCTCTGATGGTCAGCTTAGAAAGAAAACCTTCCATGCCCCAGAATATATCTTTCACATAACACAGAAGAAACTTCCTTCATTTTTTTCTTTTTTTTTTTGACCCCTCCCCAATTCTTTTAAAAAATCATTATAAAGCTAAGGATAACAGACATACATAAAACTCCATTTAACCATTGCACAGGTTATGATAAAAGCCAGACTATTTGCTTTGTTCCCCTTAAATCCTTCCAGAATGCTGCTGTGAAAGTCAGTTTTATCTCCTGAAGCTCAGGCCATGAAACTCCCCAATTAAAATTCTTTTACTGCTTACCATCCCTTTAGGAGTGTTCAAGGTTCTTGTCTTCACCATCAAGGCTGCACTTTCATTTCTGCTTACTGTACTTCTTTTCTTGACTGCATGCAAGATTCCCACCTAGGCGCTGCTTTCAAATTTTTCCTTCTACTTTTATCTTTGTATTTTTGCTCCCGCCTGCCCAAGTTGGAAGTGCAGCTGAAATTCTTCCCTGGCAGACACCTACAGCGCCCACACATCAGCCACTCCTGAGCTGTGCTAGCCACCCTTGCCTGCCCATTCCTCTGATAATAAGTAAGTGTTCTATAGCCCCTTGCTTTTGCCATGGTGGATGCATGGGGGACTTTGAGAGCTGGAAGCATGATTCTCTGCAGTTTAATTTAAGAATACAGGCTCTGTGGTTGGGAGTGAGAATTTCTCACATTCCCTTTGGATTGAGTTTAGGAAAAGATCATAGCACAAAAAGACTAGTGGATTACACAGAGACGGCTTTAACTTCCACCAGCTATGCCATCCTCAATGGTCCAGAGCACTGTGTGAAACCTTGAAGGAAGGAGGTTTCAAAGTTCTGAGGTTTATGGAGTTTTAACAGCAAATTTTCATCATTTCCCCATCTTCAGAAAAAGAAAAAGAAAAAGAAAAAGAAAAAGAAAAAGAAAAAGAAAAAGAAAAAGAAAAAGAAAAAGAAAAAGAAAAAGAAAAAGAAAAAGAAAAAGAAAAAGAAAAAGAAAAAGAAAAAGAAAAAGAGAAAGAGAAAAAAAGTCTTCAATTAAAACAGTCAAATTTCCTCTGTGAAATGTAGTTTGTTGGTGGTTTGCTGAAGCTTTAGATCAGGATGTAGTTTGCACATATACCATATGTGGCATAATTTCAAAGTGAAACTATGTGAATTGAAGATGAAAGTTTATGTTTTAAATGTCTTTTCTGTGCTTGCTATCCATTGAAATAGGAGATATAAAGAGATGAATATGGTGACATTTGAGGGAAAAGAAAAATCCAGTTTGGTTTGCTGTCTTATAGTGAATTTATATTGCTATATTTAAAGGGTAATTTTGAATTTCCAGTCATGTCACAGCCAGCTGATCCACCTACATACACATACATACAGACATAGGACAAACACCTATCAATAAAAACCTATGTATCACCAGGTTGGATCCTAAGTAGAAATAAAATCTACTCATTGCCTTTAATTTAAAGTTCAATATGAGGGACAGATGTAACCTCTGCCTGCTGTGAGCAAATTGAGGCAATTTATCCAAGAAAATGAATTTTTTCACTTGCCTATTGCAAAGTTGTAGGGATCTGGAAAACATGCAGGTGAAAGTGGAATTTCTTATTAATTAGAAGAAATTTGATGTGTGTGCCATTACTGGAACCTGGAGAGGTGATGTGAGTGATTGGAATGTTCAGACTATAAATTACAACTTGTTCAGCAAAGCCTGAGAGGATGGGGAAATGAATAAAAGTCATTAGTCTCTATATGGGAACAAGATCATTCCCTGACTTTAATACACAGGACAGTTTAATGCAATAATCTCCTAAAATATATCTACTTTGGTTTTCAGAAAGTTTAATTTCCTAGAATCAATCAAAATGCTATGCAAAGGACTGAAAAAATGAAACCAGAAAAATACTAAAAAAAAAAAAAATTTTTTAAAAAGTGCATTATTTAAAATGAATCTTTGTATAGACAAAACAGAGTACCTCCATGGCCAAAGAGAATAACTTTGATTAAAGCCTATCTTACTGTCAGAGAGCAAGAAAATATAGGTTAAGGGCCTCTATAGTTAGTCTTTCTTTGTTCTGAATATACTGAGTATATCAAGGAAGTCTCACAGGTCTTTCACTATGCCAGTTAAAAACAAACAAAACAAGTAACATGAGTGGGTAAATGTAACATTTAGTCTGAGAGCAATCCAAAGGAAAACAATTAAAAAGCTTCAATGGGATTAATTTGATTGAGGAATAAAGTGCACGAATATAATTATGAACTAATGCATTTTTTATAGAAAATGGGCTTGTCAAACTTAATTTCTTTCCTCGATCATAGCAAAAATTTTCTTGATAAAATTAGAAGTATATATCTAATAATATTAGATATCTATCATATGCTTGACAGCATGATGTGACATTCTGATTAAAAAAATTCATGCTATATAGTATCAGCATAGCATATAAAATATAAATTAATGAGTGAATGAAAAGCACTTATCAATAAAGTAATTTAAAACTGGGAAGAAACATTCTTGAACTCCTTCCCAGTGGAGATCTCTAGGAAAATCCAATTGCCTTTTGATATCTTTTATCTGTGGCAAATGTGAAAACAAACACTCTTAAGGCAGATGTTAACTATGTCCTCTTCAGTTAGTGATTCTCGAACTGTTTAGATGTTGCCCAATTACATTGTTCTCAGTCTAAAAATAAAATAATTAACTGATTTTTTTTTTTTCATGTGTATGTTTCCTACAGTTTTAATCAATATCAAAGCCCTACTGCATACTATCAGGATAATAATGTTATTGCATGAAACTGAAGATACATATAAGCATATCACAAAGGTGAGATAATGGATGCTATAGCATTCCATAGGACAAAGCAGCCAGTTGTGGTGCAGTTTCATCTATAACATGTTTTTGGGGTTAGTTTCTATAGCAAACTTTCAAGAATCACACGCATGTTTTCCTTTGGAGATAACTCACTAGTTTACTCTAGAAAGACTCTCAGCAAATTTAACTAATATGGATCACTGAAAGCTCAGTATGTACCTAACAACTCAATGAGTAGAGGTTATATTTTGGTAAGTAGCATCTTGAAAATGCTTTTAAAAAACATGTTGTGCAAAGAATTCAAAATTAATTGCCAGGATAATGCTGTGCCAAAAAGCTCATCCATTCTTTAAGAATATAAGTTAAGGAGTAACAAAAAGCTTTTAACTCCACACACAGGATAAGTGAGATTAGTACCAGATTTCTGCATACATTTTTGATATGATGGTTCCTAAATGTGGTTTGCAAATTGGAGAGGGTGCAGCCAGCAATTAAAGAAAAAAACAATAAACCAAATAATAATAATAATAAAAAAACATACCCCCCCCCAAAAAAAAAAGCTTTCAAGTCAGTTCAGCTGGAGAAAACAGCCTGTGTTGTAAAAAAATTAAAAATATTGTCTATTTGTTTTAGCAAAAATAAGATTAATAGGTGTATTGAATACAATGTTTAAGTACCTTTGCAGAGAGAAAATACTGAATGACAGATCTTTGATATACTTGACAAAGGAAGAACAAGAATCACTGGACAAAAGATGTAGCTAGAAGGTTTCAAATAAGACAATATAAATTCATGTTCTAAAATGTAGGTAATTAATCACTGGAAAATATTTAAAGACATGGATTTATATTTATATCTTTTTCTTCAAAGACTTTGCAGTAGAGTCACAGTAATTTTATTTTTTTTTTTTCTCAGGATTTACTTTTTTTCTGATACACTTATGTGTCTTTGTTGACTTTTAGGTGGTAATGTAGAAAAGAATTTGAGTTCCAGCACATGAAGACTTTTAAATATACTATTAGAAATGGACTGATGTAATTTCTAAGTATTTTAGGCTACACAACTTAGTTGTCTGCTAAGTAGGTTAAGATCATGTTGCTTAGCTGTTAGGAAAGTTGACTCTGGAGTCCCTTAAGACTGAAAATCCCATTAGTATAATTGAGAATTTACAAATGGTATTTATCAGAGATATTTGTGCAAATGAATATCCGTGCCTGTAGCCATATAACACAGGAACGAGTCCCTTTTAATGTCAGGTGCCTGGGAGGTTTTGTTGAAAATACTGATTTTATATAAATGTAGTAGATATTGGCTTAGCCAGCACTAATCTAAGATGAAATGTGAACTCTGACTGGGGCTGTTGGTCAGTGCAAAAACTGATTTAGTGGTTTATATTTTTCATATAGAACACCAGAATAAGGATCTACATCAATTGTATTCTTCTGCATTTAGAATGTCAAACATGAGTACTGGGTGTTTTGACCAATATTTCTAGAGAAACACATGAATTGTGCCAAGGGATAACAAAATTCATCCACTACCATGTGCCTAAATCAGATACAACATCCTCATCCCCAGTATACATGAGTCATACTATTTCTGGCCTGGCAGCAATTTCTCTTTTACTAATTTAAAGGAGCTAATGATGATATCAAATGGCAGAAAGTCAGCTAGATTACAGAAAGCCCTAAAACACAACAGGAACAGCAAATTAACCTTTTGTAGGTTATTTCAAGGCATTCCAATGCATTCCTAGTATTAAGGTTAAACTAATTTCTAAGAAACAGTGGAACAGGAATAGCTGTTTGGAATAGCTTTCTAGCAGTAGCAGTGTGAAAAAGAAAGCAAAATGTATTCTTAAAATGCTTTATTTTATGAATGGCTTTTATAATACAATTGTCAGTGAGAGCAAAGGTCTGACCTTATTAAGCTAGGAAGCCCCTTACAAATCCATGTGTTTGCCCCTTGAAGTAAACTATCAGGTAGAGAGAAAATCTATTATGTCAGAGAGTGACTTCATGCCTCAAGTCACAACAAGTAAAGAAAAAGAAGAAAAATGTGGTTTTCTAGTTTGTTCATAGAGAGATTAAATTACCCTGATATAAGAAGCGATGCCACCTTGGTTGTTTTACAAAGGAGAAACATGCTTGAAACTATTGTACAGCGCTCTTCACTTTATTGACTAATGCTGACTTTCTTTGATTTTAAATAGTTTGAGAACTCAAGTTTCTGGTATATTTGTTTATAACACTGAATCATGCTAAGGTTTTATGACCCTTTCTAAAGGTATTTTCAATACTTATTTAATAGAACACTGAAGTGAGCTTTGGAGAAGAAATACCCCAGAAAATAATTTCACTGTGAATCTCTTGAAGTAAGATTTATACACTTCATAAAAGTGTGTACACAAGGTAACATAACAGAGACTGTTCTTAATTGCTCATTGAAATCAGCATGGGCCCATAACTATGGGCTGCAGGGCTCCAACTCTTGACTTTTTAATCACTTTCCTAAAGGTATCCATTTCTCATTGGAGGTGAGAGATGAATGTGTAGCTGCTAAGTGTGAGGAGGATGGTAACGGAAATCAGTAGTGTTAATTAAATTACAAGAATTAACATATCTGGTATTTCTTGCTCCTCTAAGCTTTTGCAACTGATAATGACAGTGCAGAGTGTTTTATGATCCATTCTGTCTCACAGACCAATCTATATCCAAAAATCTTTGCCAAGATACAGGCGAAATTTTGACTGTTCATTAATTTTGGCCTCCTCCCTCTCTTTCAACAGAATCAGTAGTTTAGAAAATACAGACTTTTCCTAGTTCTGACCAGGACAGAGTTAACTTCCCCAAGCAGGCAGCACAGGTGAGCTGACATCAATCAAGCCTCTACAAAAAAAAATAAAAATAAAGGGGATGGTTGGATAGGTCAACTGGTAAAGTATGAGACAGTATTTGACTAGCTGTGCTGACCAGTGCTTCTGTCCCACCACTCTTCTTACAGGAGCTGGATTGATGTCAGGTGCTGTGGAAAACAGTCCCGGCCAACTCAGCTCACCTGTGGATGAGAAGGTTATCAGAAGTAGTCAGGATAGTTTTACCAAGAGGAGGTCATGTCTGACTAATCTAACAGCCTTTTATGAGGATACAACCAGGTGGATGGATGATGGTAGGGCAGTGGATGTGTTTTTTCTGGATCTCAGTAAGGCATTTGACACTGTCTCCCACAGCATCCTGGTGGGCAAACTGAGGAAGTGTGGCCTGCAGGGGAGAGTAGTGAGGTGGATTGAGAACTGGTTGAAGGGAAGAAGCCAGAAAGTTGTCGTTAATGGGGCAGAGTCTGGCTAGAGGCCTGTAACTAGTGGAGTCCCTCAAGGGTTTAATATTGTTCAATGTGTTCATTGATGACCTGGATGAGGGAATAGAGTGCACAGTCAGAAGGTTTGCTGATGACACAAAGCTGGGAGAGGTGGCTGACACACCAGAAGGTTGCATCTGGGGAGAAACAACCCCAGGTACCAGTATAGGTTGGGGGCTGGCTTGTTGGAGAGCAGTGGAGGTGAGAGAGACCTAGGGGTCCTGGTAGAGGGCAGGATAACCATGAGCCAGCAGTGTGCCCTTGTGGCCAAGAAGGCCAATGGCATCCTGGGGTGTATTAGAAAGGGGATAGCTAATAGATCAAGATAGGTCGTCCTCCCCCTATACTCTGCCCTGGTGAGACCTCACCTGGAGTATTGTGTCCAGTTCTGGGCCCCTCAGTTCCAGAAGGACATACAACTCCTTGAGAGAGTTCAGTGTGGGGCCACCAGCATGATGAAGGGAGTGGAACACCTTCCTTATGAGGAAAGGCTGAGGGAGCTGGGTCTCTTTAATCCTCTTAGAAGAGGAGACTGCGGGGTGACCTCATTAATGTTTATAAATATGTAAAGGGTGAGGAGTGTCAGGAGGATGGATCCAGGCTCTTCTCAGTGATGGCCAGTGATAGAACAAGGGAAAATTGTTCCAAACTGGAACATAGAAGGTTCCATGTGAATGTAAGGAAGAGCTTTTTCACTGTGAGGGTGACGGAGCACTGGAACAGGCTGCCCAGAGAGGTTGTGGAGTCTTCTTCTTGGAGACGTTCAAGACCAGTCTGGGCATGTTCCTAAGTGATCTACTCTAGATGATCCTGCTCTGGCAGGAGAGTTGGACTTAGTGATCTTTCTAGGTCTCTTCGAGTTCCTAATATTCCTAATATTTCTAATAAGGTAAGACCATTAAGGTAGCTGTGGACTTGTCTACCTAGACCTACTGCATTGTTTCACTACTGGGATACTTAGTGCAATTGTGCTCGTGTTTGTAATTAGACATTTTGCAGTTTATTTAAGGTAAAACAGATGAATAAAAAGAAAATCTGAAATTCTAGGTCTTACTGGTCTCTCTTCATACAGTGAATTACATCTACTTTTTAGTTAGCATATGTTCCTCCATCTGCTTAGATTTGACTTTTCTTATTGAGGTTAATTATTGTTTTCCATCATGGCTGGAGTTTTGATTTGTCCTTTTTTAATCAATCATCTTACTGAGGCAGCTTGTAAATTTAAAAAAAAACAAATTTAGAGATTTATAAGCATGGAACTGAATCTTTCATTAGTGATCGTACAGTAGGATTTAACACTATATAAAACTATAAAACCTTCAGGTAAATTTTAGTTCTGATAAACTCAATTTTTCTTTGAATTCTGTCAAAGTGAAATTTGTAAGGGCAGGTGTCCCCTTCAATTGTATGGCATCTAAAATCATATACAAATAATCATCACTATTTTTAAAAGTCTGTCTTCTTTATTATTATATATCTTTAAACCAACTGTGATAAATTGATTAATAAAAAATAAATATTTTTAAAAATCAGATATGGGTATTTTATGTGCCGCTTCATACCAAATGAAAGATTTTGAAGATATTACTCTGTTGGTGATGTGAATAAGCACAGTCATTAGCTAAAGGGTTTTATGTTTTTTTTCCTTTTAAGCTCATGCCAACTTTTTATCCTTGACAGAAGTCCATCTTCCATAAACAGGCACTCATCATCTCAACTGTTTTGGGAACAATGTGAAATTAAAATTGACACAAGACACATAAAAGCACAATGATAATTATATTTTATCCAACCTTTTTTCTTCCTTCTTAAAACTTTCTGGGTCTTCAGATTTTTTGCAAAATATTTTTTTTCTCACCTTGGCACTCTTTTTCCATACCATTGATAAATGTTCTTTGCTGTTCTCACAGACAAAATATGTGCATTTCAAACATTTACCTGAAGCTCATCTTCTAATTTATAACTGTTAGAATTTTTGTGCCATGGTACATTATTTTTCCCCCAGTCTTGCTCCACTTGTAGAATCAGCTATTTGGCCTTCAGGAACTTTTTACTCCTTCACTTGGGAATTGAATTATTCCCATTGTTAGAAGATATTTACTTGAATCATCTGTGAAATGGTGCTGAAGTGAATTCTTGTGCTGGTTTAGAGCTAAACCGGCAGGAGAAATGGACCCACCACAAGAGATGATTATAAGTCAGAGTTACAATTTAATGAAAGGTATTACCATACAAACACTGACACAAAGAGAACAACCTGCTTTCAACTCACCAAGACCCAGCAGTAAAGCCAGTGTCCCAGGGCACAAGCCCAAAGGGGTTTGTTAGCCCCGGTGCCGAGATCCACATGGCTCTCCCAAGTCCAAAGCAAAAAGAAGTGAAGAGTCCGTTGCTGCAGGTGACGGCTGTGGCCCGGCCAGAAGCGATGCTTGTAGTCCGGTCGAGAGCGATGGCTTCCTCCTGACGAGGTCCCGCTGCTCCTCCCGATCCAACAAAGAGAGCGTCTAAAGCCCTTCTGCCCCTGTTTGTATATCCTCAGGGAGCACCCAGTCCCTCCCCCAGGGCGGGGACCCACACAATGGGTAATTAACGGTGAGTCATGGGGTATGGTTGGACCATTGAGGGCCCATTAGCACCCACGCCCCCTCAGGCTGAGTGTGAAGGGGCTAACGACTTCCTGGACAACTGTTGCAAATGGTCCATTATTCTTGAGGAATGAATAGAGGGTGTAGAATACCCAGCCTTGATCCCACACAGTGATAACCTCCTGCTGAACTATGACAATTCTATTTGGTGGTATCCTTGTGTTGTAGGCATTACACTGTGAACACTAACAGGGGGTGGATAATTGAATGTATATTTGTGCATACTCAAAAATGAACTTTTGAACTCCCAGTATAAAGCCTGCTATTTGCTGAATGGAACTGGCATGGGATGGTTGCAAGTTTTTGTAACACCTGAACTAAACAGACTAAAGGCATCCCAAATCCTTCAGTTAATAAAATGACATGAGAGAACCACCAGTTAGGGACCTGAACATGTGCTATGCTTTTCCACACAGACTTTATTTAAGGAAAACTGAGTGTTTAGAATGCCAAACAGAAAGGCTGATGCTGGTGAAAACAAGGATCACAAAAAGAAGAATTTGCCATGGATAGAAGTGTCCTCAGAGAGTTAGTGGTGAAGATCTTGTCTTTTTTTTTCTGTCTGGAGGAAAGATCTTGAAAGAGGAAACATCACAGATTTCACAGAAGTGACTGGAGACCCCAAGGAAGGCACCCTGGTCAGTGACACCCAAGACAGGTAACTGAGCAGAGGCACAGCATGAACTGGTAAGAATTACTGTTCAACTTTTACAGCCCAGAAGTTACTTCCATGCAGGGAAAAGAAGCTGAGTCCTACTGAATGTGATGCTGTGGGTTAATAAGCCTCTGAGGTAATCAAGTAGCTCTAATCTCATTGTTTTTTAAACAAATTGGGGTATCTAGACCCACAACAAGCTGTCACTCTCTCTCTTGAGAGAAGACTGCAGGAGACAGGAGCATCTGACAGTGCAGTATATCCAAATTAGCGAGTAAACAATCCAGAAATCAGATTTTCAACCTGCAATTTCTATTAGATTTTCACCCAACAGGCCCTACCTGCTGAAGTGCATTAAGCCTGTGAGAGACAATTCCTTCAGTCTAAAGTCAACCTCTCAAAACACTTGCAGCATCATTCTTCCCTTGAACTCCTTCCCATTTCAGATTCTGTCCCTTAGCACCAGTGCTGTAATGTGGGCATACCCTGCAAAGTACCTTAGTAGTGAACTTGTCTTTTATTTGCTTTGTGTTTGCTCCTCTCTCTTCGTTCCCAAGTTTGCAATATTTATTTTTGTTGTATGGCGTATTGATATAGGAAATGATTTCTGACCACAATAACACAAAATTCATTAGAAAATACCCAACAGTGTAGGATTATTGCTATTTATTGTCTCTCCTGTAGAAACTAGAGAGGCAGCTGTGCCCAGGAATCCCCTTTATAAGGCAATGTGCCCAATATATCTGGGACCTGGGCAAGATATTTGCTCATATTTTGGATATTGCTATAAAGAGATCATAAAAAATACAATATGGGTAAAATAATGTATGGAGGAAAAAAAAAAGCCCACTTATGAACCATTATTATTATCTGCATTTTGCAAAGGTGACACCGAGACATAGAAAGAATAAGCATAGTAGGAAGGAATACATGGATCGATGGATCATTTGAACACACATCTCCCCCCAACATGATTTATGGTAATTAGTGACTGCCTTAGCAACAAAATCATGGAAAACTAGGAAAGATAGTTTTGTCAATATAGATCTGTTGTGCTAATGAGATTTCTTAAAGCTTTTACATTTGTTTATGTTCTTGCACAATCCCAATGAAAATGACAGGACTACATCATCACATTAAATATTAAAAAAAAAAAAAAGGTCAAACTTTGTCTGTTCAATTTAATGGTTTTAGTTGCAAGGTGATATCAACATCAACATTTCACCTGGTCTCCTGGATAATAATTGTAGGAAAGACATCACACCAACAAATGTGCTTACAAAAATTGAGAATGACTGACCAGGATAAACTGAAAACTTGGACACTAGACTTCTTGCTGTCGTTTAAAAAAAGTTGAGAGAGAGAGAAAGAAAGAAAGAAAGAGGAACAGAGGAAGAAAGAAAAGAATGTGAGGCAGAGACAGACAGGAAGGAAAAGAGAAGCTTGATAGGCAGTGGGTTTTTCTGGCTTTTTTAAAATTTTTTTTTGCGTGGGGCAGAAATTCTCAATTAATTTATACTTTCCCATTGAGAATAGCAGTTGCAGAGAGGAAAAAATTCTTATTTAAATGAGAGAAAGAGAAAGCTAAAGCAAACCATATGTGTTTGCCCCAAAGATCTACTTTTGTCAGGGAATATATTTTAATATAATATCTGAAGCAGGGAAAACTGAAAAGCATTCATATCTTTCTGTTACTCCCTCTAGTAGCCTCCTGTCGAGGGTGCTGGTCCAGTATGGGAGAAGTGTAGAATGAATGAAGGCGAGAAACTGACTTTCTCATCTCAGTTGAGCTCTGCAGGAAATTTGAGTCTAGATGGGAGAGAAGAAAAGAAAATCTCTGCTTCTGTATACAGAAAAAGTTTTATAACATTTGAGAGCTCAAAACGCATATACAGAGCTGTAAGGAACAGTGATGAAACCATTTTAAAGACTGTATTTAGCTCATCAATTTTGACTAGAAGTAACTGTAGTTTATAGTTTTATATGGTACTTTATACACTTGTTTTCAAGTATATAGGAAATGCAGCTGCTCTTTCCTAAAAAATAAACAAACAAAACCTCCAAAAGCCATCACCTAAAATCAAACCCAAATCACTCCAAACCCAAATGTTTAAGAGCTTTAGGGAAAGAATTAACCGAGTTTTCCTATGTACACTGAAGTCAGCTCTGACGATATTTTACTTATTCTTTGAGTAGCTCACTGAAGGACATGGGATCATTTACAAATTCTTCTCCTAAACACAAAAAAAGCAGAAACTCTCTGAAGAATATAAGAAAAAAAAAATCTTACTTTTAGTATTTTTAAAAATCTCTTAATCTCTTCCTTTCACTTTTTCCATGTACTTGAACTTAGAGGTTGTAAACTGTGGTTTAACCCCAACCTCTAAAATAGCACGTGGGAATGAATAAACGAAAGTAGTCCATCTCTTGTTACTGAGACTGGTAACAGCTTATTTGAAAAAAGCAAACAGGAGAAAAACAAGTGTCAGACCTGCAACAATCTTGACAGCATACTACAACTCTGATAGGCAGCCTGTGCAGAGGGGAGAGTACAAAGACAGTTACAAATGGCAAGGTGCGCACTTATGAATACCAATAAAATTTCCCCTCTGCTCTATCATCTCTTTCAGGTGCTGTTTTTCAAATAAGCATTTTAGAAGGAGCTTTATAATTGCTTTCACTTTAAATACCTAAATTAAATATACATATATAAAGTGAGGAATAATTCTCTCACACCTTTTTCAGAAGCTTGGCACTTTTTAAAGTAGCTTTGCTGATTTATAAGCAATATGACTGATTTTAAGTCATATCTGTGATTTACAAGTCAGGACTTCATATACTCTGAGTATTAAGATGTATTTTATGAAAACCAGTTTATTTGTTAAAAAAGACTGATTTACTAGGCAGATTTATTAATCATGCATTGAAAATTTAAACCAAAGTCTTGGTTTAAATTCTTATATTTATAAATTAGATGCTTAAATCAAATTCCAATTTATACATAATGGGATTGGTTCTAGAGATGTGCAAACAGTAATATATCCATTCCCACTACTACCTGAAGATAACAACGATCCTGCTTTCACAATTAATTTGGTTATTCACATTGATGAAAAAGTCCTATCATTAATCAGATGGATACTGTTTGGAAAGTACTCCTAATCAAGGATCGAGAAAGAAAGAAATACTGACTTTCAGACAGTACATGAATAGCCTAATCTGAAATATTGTAATACCCAGATTTTTTAACTCTCCTTTTTAAGAGTTTTCAAGTTCCTGAGTCCATGGCCCACTGGGATTGTTATTACTGCTCCACCAAGAGGGATGGCTTTAATTTGCTGTCATTTGTCCCTTTCAAATTCTGAAAGAAAATACAAAAGTGATGTTAATTTCCCTCTTCCTAACTTCTACTCCTAATAATTTATTTTTTTACTAAGTTTTGTATTTTCATATTTCTTTGACACCCAGAAATACCAAGCCTCAAAATAAGAAAAAAATATACAAGTTCTTCAAAAGTACAAATAGCAATGACCAAGATGGTGTTCATTCAAACATGGAACATTTTAGTCAAACTCATTTATCTGAAGAAAATGAATAAATTCCACTAGAAATAGTTTTCTGCCTCATTATGCATAGCCATGACTTGAAGTGTCAGGTTTAGATAAGCTGAAAGCAATATGGCTGAAAGGTACATTTTCTAATCGAATTCTTGAATAATCTTTCACTCCAGACATAGCAATACATATAATCAATATATGAAACCTACCACACCAATTTGTTCGATATGTTTGTAGTTGGTGTTCTAATTCTTTAGCAGTGTCTAGCCATGTTAACCCTGACCTGCTACTTGTTAATTTACCTAGTTCTGAAGGCATATTACCTTCAAGTAAAAAACATCCTTGAGCATGACAGAGGACGTTTTGAGATGTTTCTGTGAGATTGTTCCATACACTCTGAATACATAGTTTCTTTATGAGTTTATGGTAATGTGGTTCGTAAAAGCTTGTTGTCCTGCTTATATCCCCAGAACTAAACAGAATTCTACAATCAGTGTGAAGGCTAAGTGTCACACATCAAAATATGAAATAAAAACTTCTTAAAATAGTGTGAAATAGACTATTTTTGCTTTTTAGACAGACTTGATACACAGAAGGATAAAATGCCTTCTGTCGTGATGCTTCCCTCAGATACTTTGTACCTTGTGCCAAATAGAAAAACATGAGTAGATAATGTCCTAGGGACTGACTGACAGTCAGGGATAGTTTGAGTGGCATAGCAGAGTCCTTCTCAACTCACCCTCTCTCAAGACACCCTTCAGTGGAGCATGCCTTCCTTTTGTGTTTGTCCAGGTTCTTTTTCCTTTCTCTGCATAAATCCCGACACATCTGTTCAACAACCCCACCTCCAGCTGAGAGCAAGGTAGTGATGGATTGCAGAATCCTGCTCCACATTCTGTTAATCTTGGCATTGCCTTCCTCTTCACATTCAAAGTACAGTAACTGCAGGTTTCTTCTGTTCCACCATTTTGTCCTCTTGTAGTAGAAAACAAAATTTGGCTATTTTGGTTTGATTTGAACTAGCAGTAAGGCTTATCACTCCTTTTTGGAGATGAGCTGTCAAAGTGTACTCCAGCCTAAGTAGAAGGCAGTACAGGGGCACAGAGGTGAACATACATACCCTCCTTATAAGTTCAGAGTTTGGGTTGTAAGTACACTCTTGGGATTTAGGGCAAAATTTAGTCAGACGTTTTCTGAAACATGCTATGAATATTTTCAGGAATACTTCCCTCTGACATGTGCAAAATGAAAATGAAACTGCTTTTGAAAGAGGAGTATGCAACTGATTTGAGACAGCACTCGGTTCAGGTCATTCAGGTTTCCACTGGCAGAAAATAAAAATTTGCAGAACAACTGGCTCAAATATCAGGTTTCTTCATAACCTAGAAGCTAACTCCAGTGTAAAATTAACTGTCATACTTCCTCAGCTTTTAAAAATCTAATAGTCCCTTTTCTCAAATGAGCTGTTCTTTGTTTAAAAGTTTCTTAGAACTGGTGACATTTGGAGATGCAGTATTGACCTCCTGAATCGTTGTGAAGGGTTAAAACATTTTGACTGACACAGAGTTCTGAACCTACTAACAATCTGACAGTCCTCTCAAGGTAGTAAAATTTCTATTGGCATTTTGAAAATAGAGAAAGGAGGCAAAGAAAACAAGAGTGAATGAGTGAATTAATGAAAGAAAAAAAGAGGATAGCAAAGGAGAACACAAAATGTTCTTTTCCCTGTGCAAAAAAAAAATTGAGGAAATATTCCTTCGCTGCATTAGGAATGTAAGCTTGAAGGGGTAAGGGCTATTTTGTAATGAAAACAATAGATATATAGGACCTATGAAAAGAGGAAAATTGCCCCCACCCCTCCTCTACAAGTTAGAGAAATACTGTATAGATTAAATTGTGGTTTAGCCATGAATCTCTCTACAAGTGCACCAGTCACTAAGCTTTATTAGTTAATTACTGAGGTTAGTTTAACTGTAGTAGTCATGAGAAAGCATAACCTTTTTCCAGTAGAACAAGGTCCACAGAGCCTGGCAGGCTGTTCATTAAGGAGGGAATGATCACTATTCTTTTGAGGCTGTGAGAAAATAGGGACTTGAGGAAAGGAAATTGTGGAAGGAGCTGCTATCAAGAAGTCAACCTCTGAGTTTCTAACAGAGGTAGCTCTTCACTTCCCTGAATGCACTCACCCCATAACTTTTCCTCATGTATTGGCATATGAAGAGGTCAGTCTTCTAAAGACCTCATGTTCCACATGTACTTAAGAAGAATGATGTTGAAGACAGCAATATTATGGTAGAGGCATTTGCTCTTTTGTCTCTTAAACCCTTAAATTTGTTGCTGTTTTAGTTGAAAGGAGCAATGAGTTTGAGTTACTAGTTGCCATGTCAACACTATAAACTTCCGATATGTTGTGGCGAGATGCATTTCAATATGAGAAGCAGAGAGAGACTGCATTGGATTTGTCATGAAGAGAAAAAACAATAAAAAATAAATATTAAAACTAGCAGATAAAAGAGACAACAAGTGAATGTGATGTAAACATCTGGAAAGAGTACTAAGGGAAATCCCAGAGGAGAAAAATGAAGAGAAATTCTGGTGGAGCACATATTAACAGAAGAAATATATAAGTGTGTAAGGTAAATATTGGGGACAAGGAGGAAAAATAACAGAGAAAGTAGTAAGGGAATAGGGAAATAATAAAGTATAGATACACCAACTTGACACAATAAACCAAATCACTGAAGTAAGACAAATATTACTCTAATAGAAAGGGAAAACTATGACAGCAGCTGGGAATATTGGAGAGACTTGAAATAAGACATGTATATTACAAATGTGGCCGTCAGACTACTACATGAGGCTTAATGCAGGCAGAGTGAAAACAAAAGCAGAGACATATTTTGAATAAGATTAAGTGACGCCGTGAGAGGTTTGACTGATAGACATTTGATTAAACAAGTGAGAGAATATCCAAACTTTAGATCGAAAGAAATGTTTCAGGAGCAGCTTGAGCTTTCCCTAAGTTAGCTCAATGTTTGCCAAATTGTGATACAGTGTGAACATAACAAAAAAGGATTTGCTTATTTGTAAGATTAGGAAGGAAATAAAACAAAGTGTGTGTGATCTGAAGTGTTTCACTGAAATACTGTTCTCTATGCTGAGTACAACTCCCGCACAGGACTCATAAATACTTATCCTGCTCTTGCAGTGGGTTATTTATTTTATGTTAGTGCCCAAAGGGAATCATAAGGTCACAGCTCTTATTGCTCCATGGGATATTTACAGGCTTCTGAATGTGTGGGTGGTGAGGAGGGTCCCAAATGCACCAGAAGACTGACTGGGCATTCATTCCAGCTGTAAAGGAGCTTAATAAACCAGAAAAAAGTGTATAACCTCAGTAAGAATACATATCATGAAAGCTAGCTGTTGTACAGTTTAATGGTGCCAAGACTCCTAAAATCCATGCTCTGTTTTGATCTCTTTTAGGGGACTTTTAAATTCCTTGATGTTTCTAGGGACCTAAGAAAAGGAAATGGCCACAGATGATCATATGCAGGGAACCACAGGAGTTGTACCAAAGATCTTGGAGCTCACCCAGCTGAGCCTGATCCTTTTCAGTGGGAGAAAAAGCCAAGACCAAGATCTTTCCTGGAGTTAAGTGGCTTGCTCAAAACATATGTAGTCTTTCTCCAAGGAAGGATTAATCTTTGTCCAAACCTTCCAGGACAAAGTCAGTTTTAAACTGACAAAAGGGAAGGACATAATCCTTCAAAGTATCAGAGCTACCAGGACTGGCTTTCACAATTGGAGGCTTCTGGTGACAGATGAGGATAAGGAAAAGATCAAAGCATGAGTTAATACTTCCTCCTCTCTCTCCCTTATGGGCTACTAAACACAATTGTACAGAAAGCTGTCTGCCAATTGTGCTTGCAACCAATAAATTCAATAAAATTTTCTGGGACACTAGTTGACTTTTGATTTTTTTTTTGTGTGTTGTCTTAATCCAGTGATAATGAATTAAAATTTGTTCTATTTTGTCAACACATAACAGGTTGGAATGTAATGCTGAGTAAGAGCTGGGGATGGAGCTGGCTCTGAAAAAGCCCCTAGAAATCTCAAAATGCTTTATTTTTTTCCCAGGAATCTTTTCATGACCTGAGTGCTTCGTAGTTTTGATGTGGTTTTCATTTAAACTGTCTTAAAAAGCACCCAAAGACTTGTTTGCTTCTCTCAGTATATGTTGCTTTGTGTAATTGTTCATTGGGCAGCTGAGATCCAGGCCAAATATTACAGCAGCTATTCTTGGTTGGTCCTGGTCTCCCTCATCATGCTCAGAAAGGGTAGGTCCAAGCCAGCTTTGAGCCAGGCTGTATCAGGAACTACTCAGAGTAAGCAACAAACACAGTATCGCTTGTGTTTTTATGTGTCTGTAAACTAAGATATACAAGTATATAGCTTAGTGTATGACTTCAAACATCCTTAATAACCAATGAAGGGAATTAGACATTTCTAGAGTTCTGTCTTTTGATATCTACACGGTGACCTGATACTGACTAGTTTAGATTTTGACAGGCATATGGGTTTATGTGTTCTGTCCATTTTACCCAATCTAAACCAATTCAGCATGCCTCTTCTTCTGTATATCTGTAGTTACAAGTCTGCATCCACTGTGACTCATATTTTAATTCTACTAAAATGAGGGTCTGCATAATTTCAGTTTTTCTCTCTGTGTTTCTCTTTTTCCTTTTTTTCTTTTTACTTTTGTTTCCTTTGGATACACACCATTCTTTGTCTATAAAAGCCCAAAACCCACTGAATACAGTTGAACACATAATTTGTATCTCTGTTTAAATTAACTCACGTTTTGGGTATCCACATGCAGGCGTGAACTATGTCTCAGCAAAGACACTTAATAGTTTGGTAAGGCACTGTCTAGCCACCTTTTTTTCATTGCTAATGTGATGTTATATGGTCAAATAATTTATTCCTAGTTGTAATTTGTTGTTTACTGTGGATTTTTCATACAGAGATAAATGTCTTCTGATATTAACAATGTAATTGTATACCCAGTTGGTCTCATACTCAGGTGAGATGGTATATTTATTATTATTATTTATTTAAACTTTTTATGTTAGGTAAATTACAATAGAAATGAAAGCATGTTTTGTCATGAAATAATCTATCACAAATGTTGTTTCCACTGGAAGGAACACCAGCAGGAGATTAAGCTAAAAAATAATGATTTCCTCTGCTTTTCCACTTCTCCTTCCCCTGTTGCTCATCCCTTCCCTTCTTTGTCTCTCCACCCCACCTGTCTTTCAGCCTGTCTTTCAGCCATCTATTCCTGGCTGACATCTTGCCAGCAAGCTAGACTTAATGCATACAAAAAACCTGAGTTTTTTTGCTTTCCCTTTCAAGTCATTCTTCCTCCCCATTTCCCATCAATGTTGACAACATCTTCCCCCTCCTTGTCAGTCAGTTTCATAAACCAAAGTCCATCCTCAGCTTGTTCCTCTTGCACAGTTCATGGATAGTAACCCTTTCCTAATCCATTCACTTTTATTCTATTATGATTCCAGTGCCTGGCATTTTCGTTCTTTGCTTACCTACTGAAAGAACTCTGTTCCCCGATACCCACAAGGCCCTGTCCTAACCTGTAAAAAGTATAGCTGCTAGGATTGTCTTCCTTGCTATTTACTGCACACTGTTACCTCTCCAACCTTTTAATCATTGTACTACTTGTCTTTTACAACAGTAATTCACACTTCTCCTTTAAATCTCCACCCCTTTCTATTTTTCTATTTGTCTATTTTTCTATTTTGTCTATTTTTCTGTTTATTTTCTATTTTTCCCATTTTTTTTCTTTCTTTTGTCCTCCATCCATCTGTAATTCTGGCCTTGTAAAACACTTATCTTTAGATATTCCCCTTCTGCTTACACTGGTTTAAGACATGACATCTTTCCAAAATTGGTTACAGCTATTCCATACTTCTTTCTTCTTATTCCCTTCCAATGACTGCTCTTTGTTGTGATGTCTATAATATGACAATGAAAATAATGGTGGCTTGGATGAACAGTAGTTCAGGATAGTTGGACTTGATGATCCTCACATCTGCAGAGCCTTGAAAAATAGGATCTTAAGTCATTAGGAACTCTGTCTTGGTATTGACATTGTACTGTGGTTTTACCAGGAACTAGTCTTTGACAACTCTCTACAACAAAGTGTAATACATGTACACAGGCTCAGAGAAGCAAACAAAGCAAGAGGGAAAGTGCAGGACTGCTTGTTTACATGTAAAAGCACACATTTTGCAGAAATGTAATTTCCAATGGATGGTTTAAAAATCCATTTACAAAATGCAGTTCTCACTTTATCTCATTTCTAACCAGTGCTGATTCATGCACTTGTCCGACTGACTGGGGAGGACAGCAGGGCGATGTCACTGAGGAACCTTTCAGTGTTTTGGTCTGGTAGAAAACAATTTTAAGTGGCACAGTGTCAGGTGAAGACATGAGCTACAGGGAATGGAGTTTTCCCTGTCTTTAGAGGGATGTTGTATGAATCAGATTAGGACCATGACTTTAGTATAACAGCAATTGACATGTGGAAGTGTAAGAAAGATGTGGATAGCACTGCAATGAGAATTCTCAGAAGCCAGATGTCATAGAGGAAAGATCAGCATTCACTCCCGCCTAGCTCTTTTATCTTTGCAAATTAGTAATTTACAAATATAGGTCAGACTTGTAAAAGACAGCTTTCTCCTTCCTTCTGGGTCAATCTGGTAGAAAAAAACAGTTTAAGTATAATGCTATTCTGTTTGTTAAGCTATGTATTATTTATCAGTAATAAATTAGGAATTTTAAACTCAGCTACACTTACAACTCTTCAGTACCAGTCATACTTAACATATGTATCATGAGAAAATGGTATTTATAAAATCAGTTTTAATAATGTTGCTGCAGGAGTAAGGACAGGGTGTAACAACAGAAATGAATTAAAAATGCTCATGCATTATTAATACTGAATATATAATGCCTATCAAAGAAGGAACTGCAATAGATTAATAAGATACTATTCTATGGATATTGACGTGTCAATAAGTCTCAAGTGATTGGTATATTCATTCATACCTCATCAAAGATTTACTGGTGTTTAATTCCAAGCAAACTCAAATATGAGACATATATCTGGAAAAAGAGGCAACTTTTAATAATATCTTCTCGTTTGTTTATTTTTAATATAATTTATCCAGTAATACTTTTGTAGCAAAGTGATTGTCACTCAGACCGAAATGTTGTTCGTACTTTATTAAAGATTTATTTCTGTTTCATCCCAGAGGAACACTTGCATGATATATACTATAGAAGTTTGAGGAGTGCAAAGTAACAGCAAAGAATAAAGAATTCATTAATATGCTATTGTATGTTTTTAAAGTATGACACTAACTTTGGGACATGGCATTTATTCACTGAAAACGGGATAAATGCTTTTCATATTTTATTAAGTTTTCTGGGGATTTTCATTGCTGTGCGTTGCTAAGCCTGGCACTACTGACTGAAGATCCGTTGTGCCCATTTATTTTGGAAAGAGTAACAAAGCAGCAGGGTGGTTAATACCACAGAAGAAAATCTGGTTTGCCTGTAGTACTCTAACCTAACTGCATGGATGACATTCAAAGGAAAATTGGCAGTTGTGCAGGAGAAGAAAGGGTAAAAGCAAGTGAGAGGAGATCTAAATTAATTTAATTCCTGTCATGAAATTTTGCGAATGCTGAACTGCAGCTGAAAGACAATACTATACAAGACTCTGATACAATCCACTAATGGAAACAGAGATACCCCAAAATGTAACTTGTGTCATTGGTACATGCAGTAGTGTGACAAAAAGCTTTTTATGGATTCTGAAAGAAAAGGTTGCATTTGGTACATTTGTGAAATGAGAGGCTCTCATACTGAAATGTGCTTTTCATAATTTGTCATACATAACAGGTAGTTTTGTAAATCTGTGCAAAGTGAGTATAAAATGCTTCCATGGTTGTATTTTAAATCAAATTTTCAGTCAGTTTTAAAAAGACAAAAATATCTGCACTAGTAAAAAAATAATAAAAATGAGACTCCTAGTGTTTCACCATGTATTTCATTAAATATGCCAGATAAAGTCCTTTCCTGCTCTCAGTTGCCTTATTTGAATCTCTACATACACAGAAGGGTATGTACGTGTAAGATCCAAAGGAAGAATTAATATATCCCTAGATACCTTTGTGACTGTGAGAAAACTTAGTGTCCTTCAATGACAACAAGTAATGTTTGCCCTTCAATTTCTTTTTGTAACCCGTTTTGTCTGCGAACCTTTGTAGGTTTATGCAGATTTAATGCTTCTTCTCAGCTATCATGTATTAATTTCCAAAACACTTAGCAATTCAGTCTTCTAGCAGATCTATCTATATTGTGAAGACTCAAGATTAAAAAAAAAAAAGCAAAGAATTCTAACCATCAAAAGTTAAGACTGAAAAAAGCAATTTTACACAGTTTAGCAGTCTATAAAAATACGAGTAAGCAGATATCGTAAATCACTAGTAGAATACAGAAACTTTTCAGAACATAATGTAACTAGGCTAAAAAGTGCTGCAGACATAACTCCTAGCAAATCTTTCAAAGCAACCTCAATTAATCTTAATTTTTACTGTAACATTTATCAGAATTAACACGCGAAAGATTATATATGTAAGCTATTTATATGATAATGAAATTGTATAAAATCTGCACTATGCAGGAATCAAGCATTTATATTTACTTCCTTTCTTGCTGTGTTTATTTAGTTCTATTTGCAATATCATAATTTATTTTCATATGCCATATTTATGAATTAGGAAAAGCAATCTATAGAAGTTTTTATCCATAAGAGGGACCATACCATTAAGATTTGTATAGCTCCCAGTGTAACTACAAATCAGCTCTGTCAGTTTAGGTAAGTGATAATCTATTTTGAGCTTTTTTTTCATCTGTAAAATTGGGAGGGTGGGGAGTTGTGGGGGAAAGAATTCTTCCATCACTGTCTGTTGCATACAATAGACATTATGAGGATAAAAATTTCATAAGGGTTTTGCTGCTTTCAGATATGCAAATTTAGATAGTTCAGATATTTTCAGATATTGTGACACTGTTTTGGCATAATATAATGTATTATTATATACTGTAAGATTAGATAGGTAAAGCACTCTTTCACATATCTTATTTTCCACTTTAAAGTGTTGTATATCAATTATTCTAAATGAAAACATAACTATTTTAAAATCATTTATGCATTTTTCTATTGTACAAAGTCATTAGTCCTCAGTTTTTTTTTTGTTTTTTTTTTTTTTTCTCATGCATAAGAGCAGGAGCATCAACTATATGCAAACAGTAAAACAAATGTTCTTGATGAGGATATTAAGCTAATTTAGGGAAAGTTCAGATATTTGCAGTTATTTTTCTTGTCTACTAGATCCTAGGAAAGTTGTAAAATAGTTATAATAAATGAACATAAACCAGGACATTTTCAGAACAAACTCTGTATTAATTACCTGGGTAGTTGGTAAAATCTGCTGTTGAGAAATTAGGCAATCAGAAATAAATTTGTTAGTTCCGATAATTTTAATTTTACGGGAAATCTTACAAGAAGAGGTTGAAGTCCCTTGTTTTGTTCAGACTGGAGAAGAGGAGGCTGTGGGAGACCTCATGACCTATGGTTTCTTGATGAGGGGGACCAAAGGGGCAGGTGCCGATCTCCTCTCTTTAGTGATCAGTGAAAGAACCCGAGGGCATGGCATGAAGCTGTGACAATGGAGGTTTAGGCTGGATATTTTAAGAGGTTCTTTATTGAGAAGGAGGTTGAGTGCCAGAAGAGGGTCCCCAGGGAACTGTTCATAGCGCCAATCTTGACTGTGTTCAAGAAGCATCTGGATTATGCACTCAGTCCCATGCTTTGACTTGTCTGGCCCTGTGTGGAGACAGGAGTTGGACTTGATCCCTATGGGTCCCTTCCAACTCGTGGTAATCTATGATTCTATGAATTTTCAGTTGCTATTTTCTTCATGTGAAAAAAACCCAAACAACTTATTAATTGAGTGAAATCTTGATTTTCTTGGATTATGCAACTCATTAGACAAATAGCCACCATTTTTTTTTCTTTTCCTTATACTATCCTTAACTGTGAGAATATAGTCTTTCTCCATTTTTCCTTCTTTTTTGTTGTTGTTACATTTAATTTTATTTTTCATATCATGTTTGTCAAGTCATGTGAAGATGTATAATGAAGGAAATGAGGCACAAAAAGGACTAACTATCAGACCTTCTTAGCTATTTACTTACCAGTAAAGGATGGTCTCCATACAGTCCCAGATCATAGAATCATAGAATCATAGAGTCATAGAATCATAGAATTGTTAAGGTTGGAAAAGACCCTTAAGATCATCCAGTCCAACCATTAACCTACCGCCACCAAGTCTATCCTTAGACCATGTCCTCAAGCACCGCATCTACCCATCTTTTATTGGCTACTCAGACATCATCATAACACCAATTGGAGAACATTTACAGTAGTAAAGACTTCAGGGTGAGAGCTCATTTTCTCTCTCTTGAAGATTTACATAGTATTTCCTTCAGCTGTTCTCACTGCTGCTCTCATTGCAGTTCACATTCTTTTTTCCATGTGGAATTTTCTCCAAATTTCCAGATAGTCATAGTGATGCAGATGAGTTTCTAAGCTACTGCTTCAGAGATAGCAAAATGAACAGAATGAACATATTTAAATATGGAATCACTGTGTGGCACTTTCTCCCTGTAACTAGATGCCTCTGTGTGTTTTGTACAATTCCATTGCAAAAACCACTGGTGAACAACATCAATTATGATTCAGTAATTGGATCAATACTATCTGCAAACCTGTGGCTACGTGTATGTATTGGATCCAAGTGATCTATAAGCAGATGACGTAATTCCTTTACAATTGAAGTTATGAGAACACTCTATTCAAGGAGTCACAGAATCATACAATCATGGAATTACAAACTGGTTTGGGTTGGAAGGGACCTCAAAGTTCACCTGATTACAATCCTCCTGCTATGGTCAGGGACACCCTCCACTAGACCAGGTTGCCCAAAGCCCCATCCAACTTGGCCTTGAATACTGCGAGGAAGGGGAAAGAGACAGCGTGACTGGGAAACTTGTACTAGTGCCTCACCACCCTCACAACTTCGTTTAATATCTAAACTAAATGTACCATTTTGAATTTTATACCCATTGCCCTTTGCCCCATCATTATACTCCCTGTGAAACAGTCCCTATCAAGCTTTCTTTTATGCTCCATTCAGGCTGTTAAAAGTTCTTCCCAGAGCTTTCTCTTCTCCAGGTTGAACAAACCAACTCAGACTCTCTTCATAAGAGACCAATAATCAACCAAATGGCATTCCTCTGGACTCACTCAACAGCTCTATGTCTTTCCTTTACTGAGAGCCCCAGAGCTGGATGCAGTACTCCAGGTGGGCTCTCATGAGAGTGGAGTAGAGGGAGAGAATCACTTCATTGCCAAGTGCTGGTAAAACTTAAGGACAACTGCAGAAAATAAGAAAGTTTTAATAGAATTTAATAGATGTGATATCAAGTTGATTTAAATAGTACTTTTTATAGATTATTAGGATAAAATACAAAAATAAGTGGAAAGTCTCTGTTCATGAAGCTGAGCAAATGTCTCTGAAACACACAATAAATTAAACGCCTCTTAAACTGAGAGTGTTTCCTGTTTCTTCAAAAATGTGTACCTTCATTTATGTTAGATATTTTTCCTGATCTTTAATTTGAATTTCTTTTTTGTAAGGTAGGCTGGTGCGTGGGCATTGTGTTAGGAAGAAGCTACATTTTGAAAAGAAAATAACTGTTTTAAGTTATTACTAATGAGATTTGAAAATGCTAATAATTATATCAGACTAAGGATATTATGGTTTGCTTTCTTGGGCAGGCTTCAATTCAGCACTCTCTTGTAAAAGGTGGTAACAGGTGCTTGTTTGCAGGTAAACAATACATACCTAAGTTTTTTTTTTTCCCTGTTAAGAACAATATTAGAAGAACTATTTCATAGATTCTTTTGGCTTCACTGTAAAAAGCCACCTATGAATTAAGAAAAAATAAAATCATAATTAAAGAAGATTTATTTCACTGGCAGATAAAGTGTGTTATGACTATAGGACCACTATTGGACCACCCAATGTAGGGCTTATTCTTAGTGTTCAAACATGTTTTTTGTTGTTTGTTTTTTTATTAACAATGTGCTCTGTTAATTACTTGACAAAATCTACTTTTCTTCCAAATGACAAATGTATAATTCAGAGGGCGCAAATACTCTGCTTCAGATAATTAAGATACTTATCATATTTACAACCGTAATATTTTAAACCTTGCAAAGCCTCTCACACTACTTTTTATGGAGAAAAAGTATTACCTGTAACATTTACATGTAATAGTATTTAGAAATATATCATGAAAGACTGTAAGTATTTGTAGAGTGATACGACCTTTCTTTCTCCTTCTCCCAATATCCAATAAATTGTGTTTGTCAAGACAGTGTGATTTTGACAGGTATTTTGTAGGGTTATTCTGGTCTAAAACTTTACAACTACTGGAATATCTTACACCAGAGTAAAGATAAGCATAATATTCTTACTTCAGGCAGCGTCCTGTTATTCAAGTGGCTGCATAACCTGGAACACCTGAATTTATGAATGTCAATTTTCCTTTCTCTCTTCCCCAGCACTTTACAATGGAATGTCCTCATAAATACAATTATAATAAAATTACGTATTGTATATATAATAAAAACAAAAAATACACTTCCTTGTTTCTGTTTAAGTTTTTGTTTGGTTTTCTTCCTAATATTGTGTTAAACTTATGCACAAAGATAAAAGTTATAAAAATGTGTAGTTTGATCTGTTTGTGAGAGATTATCCAGCTCATCACTATATTTCAGACATTTTCATTCTATTGCACATATGGCTACAAAAAAATATATGTAGTTTATTCTTTGAGCATGGTAAATTTAAGGACACTAAGTTGGAGGAATTAAGATAACTTGCTGAATTGACTTCATCATAAAGACCATTTCCATGCTGGTGTCTTCTACAGAGATGATTTAAAAAGTGTTTTAATTTCCCCTCTTCACTTCTAAGACGCTATGGACAGATTGTTTCTAAGTACCAGTTTTAATCCATTAAATTTAATGACATAATTCCAGTTTATATTTGTGCCAGGCTTCAGTCTTGTTTCTTTTTTGGTTGTGTTTTGGGTTTGGGGTTTTTTTTGGGGTTCTTTTGGGGTTTTTTGGGTTGGTTGGTTTGGTTTTTGGTTTTGGTTTTTTTTTAATATATTGTCTTGTTTCTTGGTCCTTGACATGTTTAATCACAGGTCAACTCTAACTGAATCTGGCAGTAAGACTAAAAAAAATGGTTTCCTTCAGATTTTGCAAATTTAAGGTCTGACACTTTATAAGTATTCCTCTTGAATAAAATAGAGCTGCACTTAATACAAAGGTTTTGTGTACTGCAAGCTTAGAGCTGTACAGAATTAAAGAGGCACAAACAAAAATTTACCTATGTTACTAATATAAATGAACTCTCAGCTTTAGTGCATTAGGTTATGGTTGAAATTATTTTATTGTGTTTTTTTTTTCAATACCAAGAATTAGTGAACAGTGTTCCTGAGAGACTGAAAATCTGAATATTTATGAATATGGGATCAATGATTAAGAAAAAAAATAATTCTCTCTGCTGATCACAGACTTCTCTCTTTGGGTAAAATAATAAAGCAAAATAATGTTGCACCATAAAAAAGTCAGAGCTTGCTGAAGGTCAGCAAATGTTCTTCAGACATTGAATTTGATAGTCACATCTGTCCACAGGGCAGAGCACTTCCAAACGGCATTGCAAAAGGCAAGTACTATGTTTGTAATACCACAAACACTCACCAATATTGAATAATGCTTTCATAGTATTTTAAGAGTGAAATATTAACTTATAGGTGTCATGATGGCACAATTTGTTAAAATTATTAAGAATCCAGGGAAAACTATTTGATTCTTGATCAGAAAAAAATTCTAAATTTTCAAGTTAAAGATGCCAAGAGTCGTCTGGCTCCTCTACGCTACTGAACAGGAAGAACTGGATTGTTTTGTCCTGATATTTTCACAGGCCAAGTAACAATGGGTGTTCTAACATACATATTTAATTTTAAAAATTAAAAAAATTCACTTCCACGCCATATTAGTAAATAATGATTACACAGAGCTGTACCACCAAAGTGAGTATCTCTGATCACTTTTCATTGGTGAGGAGAGTCTGGCACAAAAACTTACATAAAGTAATGTATTACTGATATTTTAAAGAGCTATATTCTGGACCACATTTTGTTTTGCTTTTAGAATTATGCATGGGGAACTATGTGGGTTTCATGATTATCATCCAACTTTTCTTTCTTTTAAATATGTTCCTGCTCCTTCTTTACATTATTTTTGCTCTGTCCTTCAGTTTTGACTCATTTTTTTTCTTGCACTAGTTATTAGAAAATTGTTCAAAAGCTTAAAGGCACATATGAAATTTAAAGTTTGTATGTGTGAAAAATTGGCTTCAGACTATTTTCCCATATTAACTGCCTCCCAAATGGATGGATGAAGATCAGTAAGAAGCTCTGCTACATTCTGTAGACCATCAGAGATTTTGCATGTTATTATAAAATTTGTCTATGACACTGAAATATTAATTATCTTGTGGAATATTACAGTTCCTGTCAATACGGTAACTGAGGGGAGATATTATCAATGCTTATAAAAACTTGAGGGGTGGGTGTCAGGAGGATGGGATCAACCTGTTTTCAGTAGTGCCCAGTGACAGGACAAGAGGCAATGGGCATAAACTTGAATATAAGAAGTTCCACCTAAAGATGAGTAGGAATTTCTTTACTATGGGAGTGACTGAGAACTGGAACAGGCTGCCTGGAGAGTCTGTGGTCTCCTTCTCTGGAGACATTCAAAACCTGACTGGATGCTGTTTTGTGCAGCTGGCTCAAGGTGATCCTGCTCTGTTAGGGACATGGATTAGATCATCTTCAGAGGTACCCTCAAACGCTTATCACTCTGTGATTCTGGAATTCTGTGAACATGCCTAAAAAATAATGCATGCATTCTCACTGTATTACTGTAAAAAAAATATGCCTGTATTATCCCATCTTATGAATGGGTAGTTTTAACACAGAACAGCTAAGAGTTTCTAATTTGGGGTACATTGATACAATGTCAATACAGTTTTTTTATTACTATAATACGGCTTTCTGTGTGTTCAAGGTACAGCAGTTGTGGAATTTAGTTGTTGTTACATGAGCTCAGCAATTTTGCAAACCATCCCTCCCCAGTTCCCCTGGTTATAGGAAGCAGGGAACTTCAGAGTCTGAACTGTGAAGCAACATATTCTCTTTTTTTTGCTATGTAATTGCTTGATTTTGTCCTCCTGGAAGAATGGTAGACAAAGTGATAGGAAAAAAATGCTAACACGAACAACAGCATCATTTAAAAGCTTTCTGAACAAATGTTTTCTCTCATTTCCATTCTTCCTGTTGCATTGATGGATGATTCTTATATAAAAAAAAAAAAACCAAAAAACTAAATATTCCATTATAAGCCATTAGAAGTATTTTATAAATAAACTGTGAAAACAGTTGATAAGCTACATGCATCAGTCATAAATGCATATCCAACCATCTAGAAATATGGAACACTAAATAAGAAAGATGATAAATAACTAAGAAGTTCTTAATCATAACTTTGATCTAGCTCTTCTTTAGGATTTCTTTCTACACTGATGGTATTAGAGCTGCAGCTGTCTAACTAGGCATGCTATTATGTTTTTCTTTTTTTTCTTTCAATTTATTCTTCATTTGATTCATGATTGTTGGCTCAGTTATAGTCAGCAAGATAGACTTGTCCTATATGCCTACTGATATTAATTAGAAAATGCTTACTAATTTGTATGGCCAAGTTTTCATTTCACATTTTGGCCTTTCCATTCCACTCTATGTTGTCTGTGCTGTTGAACAAATACATGGTGTTCATGAACTGAAGGGAAAGACAGTGTAGTGGATGAGGAAAAATGGTGTGTTGTGGTTTAGTCTCAGCCAGCAATTAAGCACCACACAGCCATTCATTCACTCCCTGCTAATAAATAGGGGAGAGAATTGAAAGAGACAACTCATTGGTTGAGGTAAAAACAGTTTAATAGAACACCTTAAAAAAAGAAAGATAATATAATTAACATATACGTTAATAATACATACACACAAAAAAAGTGATGAATCTCACAATTCATCTCCACCCAAAGTCGATGCTGCTGAAGACCTCTCATCTGCTGCGCAAGACCCCCAGACTGCCTAGCATCTCAACTCACATGGGCAAGCAAAGCAAACCAAGGAATTGATTAACCAATTCCCATGGGCAAGCAGGGGTTCAACCATCATCATCCTTAACTCAGTGCTGCTCAAGACACTCAGTCCTGAACTGTTCCTCACTGGAACAGGCTGCCCAGAGAGGTGGTGGAGTCTCCTCTCTGGAGACATTCAAAACCAGTCTGGATGCGTTTCTGTGTGATTTAATAGAGGTGATCCTGCTCAGGCAGGGGCATTGGGCTAGATGATCTTCAAGCTCTTAATGTTCTGTGATTCTGTGAAGACCAACAGCTGCTGCACCAGGCACTCAGTTGCCATGTGAGATCCCCTACACTGCCCAGCCTCTCAGTCCACTACTAGTTGTAAATGGAACATGTCATTGTATGGTATGGAATATCTCTTTGACCTGTTTGTGACATCTGTCCTCACTGTGTTCCCTCTCCCCCTCTCCGCCTCCAATTAATCGGGTGCCCTCCATCTTCTTGTTAGTAGGCCAGTAAAAGAAGCTGAAAAGTTCTTGACTGCTTGTCAACAACTAGAAGCATCAGTGTGTTATTGATATGATTCTCATTCTAAAACCAAAGCACAGAGCAACACCAGCTACTAGAAAGAATATTAACTCTATTCCTACTGAAACCAGGTCATGGAGGCTCCTGTATTTGGTTAGAATGGATAATTCCAGACAGAATATTTGGCTTTTGTTGTTTATCTTTTTCTCTCTGTCCAGTTTTCTTGAAGTCATGACTCATGAGTGTAAAAAATATTTGCTCTTTTATGAGAAGAATGGCATTAGTATTTTACTCTTCTTATGCTCAAAACTGCAAGAGCACTTGTGCATAATCTCCTAGGTAAAAGAATCAATCCTCTGCAGAAAACAAGCATGACAACTTGCAACCTCAAACATAAACATTTGTGACATAAGCATATATAGAAAAGTATGGAAACTTCTTTATTTCAGGAAAAAAAAAGAAAGTTCTCTGCAAGAATTCATGCATCATGGTGAGGTTTTGTGGCTTCTTGAGTTTTGGGTTTTTTTTTGGTGGTGGGTTTTTTGTTGTTGTTTGTTGGTTTTTTGTTTTATTGGGGGGGTGAGTTTTGTCTGGTTAGTTGGCTTGTTTTGGGGTGGGTTTGTTTTAGAAACTTCTGAAATATTTCCTTATGAAACCTTAGAATTCAAAGGGAGTTGTTATTCCTTATTCACTTGTTAGTGGTGTTCCAGCTCATCCAAGGAGTTTCAATTCGGTATGAGAAAGACTGTGCAAAACCCTGCAGCTCTATATTGTCACTGACTTTCAAATATAGAGTCAATATACATGTGTCTGTCTAAGTGCATACACATTGCCTGTGGGATAATCCCTTGGAATGTTCTTTCCTTAGGAACACCAAAATTCTCAGGGACATCATCCTTATTCTCCATTGGTTGATGTGAACAGACACCACAAGGCAGTTTATGCTGGATTTTGCCCTCCACAACAAATGTTTAATTATTTCGTTGACGCAGAAAAGAGACCTTATTTACTTGCAGCAATGATTACACAAACTGCTATGTCTCACAGCTCTTTACAGAATGTGTTAAGGGCTGAGCACCCACCTTGTTCATCTTTTGGAGGATTTAAAGCATACATCAGAAACATTTTCTTCCTAATCTTAGCAGGTAGACAAATCAATGGACAGAACAGCTTGGGACAGACTTTCCCAGTAAGAGCTTAAGCATCTGGTAGTCTGCATTTGATGTGAAAGGATTGCTTGCTCAGAGTGTATGCCACTTGAAATCATATAGTATTCTTTACTTGCTCATTTTACAGTTTCACAGCAGTAATTTAGGGAGAGACAAGGTCATTTGAAAAGCCTGCCTTTCTGCGACCTTCATCAACAGAAATACATGAATGAATCTTACGAGTCTTGTCTGGAACTTATATGATAAATGTGTAGCTCAACCATTAATATATGTGTAAAGAGTTTTGTTTTAGTGCTTTCTGTTTATATATGCAAAGCTTCTGTAAAATATAAGTTGAGATTTTTTTCATCAGATCTCCTGATTTTTTTAAACATATGTGAAAAGATCAATGCATTTAAATAAAATATTCTGCACATGCTGCCTCTTTCTGTTATAGTGAGCAATACATTAAAGTTACTACTAGTTGCTGATCCATCCTGTATGAGAACAAATAATTACTTGAGCATTATATTTTATTTTTTCTTATTTATGGCCCAAGCAATCTGAAAATTTGAAAACTATGTACCTAAGTCAGCAATACATTTATTTAAATATATGCTTACTTCTGAATCTGTTCAACAAGGCCATAATGCTTCAAAGCTGTTTGCTTTTAGAGTAAGGCCCACTTAATTTAGTTAAAGAAATTCAGTATCTCATAGATCAGTTCCTAAATAACCCGGGCAGATGGATAGTAAGGAAAAAAAGAAAGAAATTGCAATGATTGGAAAGATTCTTTATTCTGAAAGGTGGTAAAACAGTGTTTAGTTCTCCATTCTTGCAGGGTTTTCTGGTATTAATTCTACATTTGTTAGAGCAAATAACTGAACATAGAAGTAAGAGGGGAAGGGAAGGGAAGGGAAGGGAAGGGAAGGGAAGGGAAGGGCTAATGGAGGATAAAAGCAATTTGGTGGAAAGGGGATTTGTACTGAGAACAGTAAACTTGTATGGAACTTCTCTGTGGATAACTAATGTTTCATCACATTTATTATGATTTTTTGATAAGTAAGCAGTGCTGACATCTTGATTGGTTTGAGATGCTTATTTATCCATTAGCATCTGTAAATCCGAAGATTCTTCTTTGCTGTTTGTAATCACCCTGTTATAAGAAAGGGTCCAGCTCCAAAGCCAGCAGCTCAGTACTTTAGCATAAAAGAGTAAAAACTGAACTGATACAGAGTGGTTACAGTGCTCAAACTGGACTCATTTAGGCCTGCCAAGAGCCTGAGAGAAGTTTAACAAGTGTGAGTTGATAAACTGATCATCATAAAATATTTCAGAAACACAAATTTAAAAACTATTCCAATACTAAATAGAAACAAGAGTATAAAAGAAAGCACCTTGTAAATAAATACATTATTTCTGGGTTAATTAACATATAAAGGTATTCTGAAGTGGAAATACCCATTCTTCTTTTAACTATGGTTCTGCTTTTCTGCTCGATATAGAGAAAAAGGGGGAGAAAACAAACAAAACCAAAACAGTAATTTGTCTGGAAATAAGAATGTTAGTCATGGTGTAAAAAGGAAGGGCATGACTTATTTATGGCACATTTCTTTATGTTTATTTTATGACAGTTTTAAGACCAGTCGTATGTATATACTCAGAAATATATACAGGCTGGGAGAAGAGCTCCTTGAGAGTAGCCCTGATGAGAAGGACCTGTGGGTCCTGGTGGATGAGAAACTGAACATGTGCCATCAGTGTGCTCTTGCAGCTCAGAAAGCCAATGGTATCCTGGGCTCCATCAAAAGAGGGGTGGCCAGCAGGGACAGGGAGGTGATTGTCCCTCTCTGCTCTGTCCTCATGAGGCCCCATCTGGAGTACTGTGTCCAGATCTGGAGCCCTCAACTCAAGAAAGATGTGGAGCTGTTGGGAAGGGTTCAGAGGAGGTCATGAAGTGCCTGGAGCATCCCTGCTATGAGTTCAATCTGAGGAGGTTGGGCTTGTTTGTCCTGGAGAAGAGAAGGCTGTGGGGGGAGATCGTTGCAGCCTTCCAGTACTTAAAAGGAGCATATAGACAGGAGGGGAAGGGGATTTAGATTTTTACAAGGGCAGATAGTGGTAGGAAATGGGGGAATGTATTTAAGCTAAGAGGGCAAGGTTTTGATTAATTATCAGGGGTAAGTTCTTTATGGAAAGAATGATGAGGTGCTGGAACAGGCTGCACAGAGAGGTGGTGGATGCCCCATCCGTGGAGGTGTTCAAGGACAGGTTGGATGAGGCCCTGGGTGACCTTGTCTAGATGTAGACCTGGAGGTTAGTGGCCCTGGCTGTGACAGGGGGATTGTTACTTGATGATCCTTGGAGTTCCCTCCAACCCAGACCATTCTGTGTTGCTGTGATTTTCTGATCCCTAATGCTTCAATTTAATGGGAAAGAGATTATAAAATCTGTAGATTTTATTTGTAGTAGATAATCACAGGATGTGCTCACCAATACACAGTTATGTCTTGCACCCAAGACTTCCCTGCATAAGTTTCCTGTCAGGGTGACATATTACACTCATCTGTGATATTCAATGTCTGAAAACAGTGATGATTTTATATTTAAGAGTTAGTTATATAGTTGAAGATGGTATTTGGAGACTTAAAATATTTGCCTGAGAGTATATCTTATATTAAGATAAACATACAGATAGAGCAAACTACATGGTTTTATTCCCTCAGTCAATAAATGTGTATTTCCATAAAGCCAAGGGGACTGAAGCATTCAGCCTATGCCCTAGTGTCATAAGCAGATTGGATCTTTGAGACTACAGGCTGAGTGTCAGTACCATACGATTACGGAGAAAGGTGGTGGTAGTTTGGTCAAATCCTTTGACTCTGCCTGTAACACCATGGCAAATGCAAGACTACCTAGGGGTGATCTATTACTTCCGAGCTGCTTCTGCTGACTATGGTAAAGTCTCCTCATGACCTGAAGCATGAGAATCACAGAATCACAGTATCACAGAATGTTAGGAGTTGGAAGGAACCTTGAAAGATCATCTAGTCCAACGCCCCTGCCTGAGCAGGATCACCTAGATTAAATCACACTGGAACATGTCCAGATTGCTATTGAATGTCTCTAGAGAAAGAGACTCCACAACCTCTCCAGAAGCCTGTTCCAAATCACAGAATTGGAATCATAGAGTCAGAGAATCACAGAAACATAGAATGATTAGGGCTGGAAGGGACCTTAAAGTTCACCAAGATCCAACCCCTCTGCCATGGGCAGGGACACTTCTCACTAGACCAGGCTGCTGACGGCACCATTCAAGCTGTTCTTGAACACCTCCAGGGAGGAGGCATCCAGTACTTCCCTGGGAAATATTTTCCAGTGACTTACCACCCTCACAGTGAGATGTTTCTTCCTAATATCCAATCTAAATCTACCCCATTCCAATTTAAAAACATTCCACTTCATCCTATCACTACATGCCCTTCTAAGAAGTCCCTCCCCAGCTTTCTTGTAGGCTCCTTCAGGTACTGGAAGAACAGTATAAAATCTCCCCAAAGCCTGCTCTTCTCCAGGCTGAACAACCCCAAGTCTCTCAGTCCAGAGAACTTTCCTCCCCATTTTTTTTTCTCCATCTTTCACAGTTCTTCGTATTTATGTATTTTAACATAAGGAGGGACTATGAGGGTCATCTAGCCTGGAATTTTTCCTTATCCAAAGAGACTTGCAAATGTCAAATTATGGTTACTTTGAGTCATATCAGAAACAGATCCAACTTTTTTATGAATTGGATTAAAAGCAGAATGGGGAATCTACCCTAGTTTTTTACTAAAACACTGCATTATATAAATGTTTCTAATGTCAGTTTCCAGCTGTTGATTGATTATGTTCCTTATCTGGAAAAATAGAAGAACCTTCACTATCAGGACTACCTTCTTTTGATAGGTATTTTTAGATTATGAACAAGTCATTACTTATCTTTCCCTTGAAAAACTAAGAAGACCAGCCTTCTTCATTTCTTCACCATGATGTCGACTTTCCATAGATATCACTAAATTGATCCATCAACTTGTAGAATGGGTGTCTATGTACATTTTTTTTAATAGCCACATAATTTGTATACATCTTGTATCTGTACTGCTTTCCATGCAACAGTGTAAGGGCGAAGCATATATGACTGATGTGTCAACAAATAACTTGTGTAGACACTGGAATAATTTTAAATAGGAGACTGTACTTTGACACTTATAAGTGAGAGAAAAACCCAAACAAGTTACCACACAGTACATTGGTAGTATAAGCTGGTGTGGTTTCCTTTCCTTCCTTCTTTGGTACTAACTTGATTTACACCACTCAAAGATCTTGTAAATCTGGTTTTCATGTTTGCCCAGAATTCTTGAAATGTTAAGAATATGTGGTGTTTAGCGATTAACCAAATCAGACACAAATCTCATGCATGTCACTGAATCACTAGAGTCTGTCCTCATGCAAAATAAACTGTGTAAACTTCATTTATCATGCAGTGAAAGTACAAGTCTGTGAGTGCTGCTGACAGACTGGTAATATGTTTGAGTGCAGCCATTCTCTAATCAAACAGTGGAGAAACCCTGGGGGAAAAAAATTAGATTGAACATTTTCCATTTCAAACTGTTTTTATACACTTGTCTCACAGAATATTGCATGAGAATGGGAGCCCTTGGAATTTATGTTTATTGCAAACACTATTACAGATGTTTTTAAAAAGCCACAAATGTGATGGCTGTACATAATATGAAAATAACCCTTTCCTCTTTTTTATACTTGGATTTCTAATTGACACTTTTCAGCCACAATAAATTAAGATTGCTGAATCCATTTCTGATTCATGGACTTTATCCTTTATCTTTTACCATTTAGACTATGGGTGGGGGCCAATATCTGTTTTTCTGTAGATATTAACCTAATTTAGCCAACTAAACAGAAGTTAATTTGTTAGGGTCATAAAAACTTGACAATGAACTAAGTACACACTATTCCCATCTCACTTTTATGGAATAGACCTGTAACTTTTAATACTGTCAAAATACTTTTTGAGAAAAATTAAACCATAAGAAAAGCATTATGTACCTTTTAAACAGATAATTCTTTCAGGATGGATGCTAAAGCCCATTCATATTGTGCATCCTAGCATTAAAATTTTGGATTTAATGATTTTCTTGGGAAGGCACTTAACTGACTTTAATGTTTCTGTAGTTGATTACCTCCCTGCAATTTCTGATAGGAATTTCCTCGAGACATACACTGTTGACTTGGCACTGTGATGACAAAGGCAAGGTTTTTATAAATCTCTCAGGCAGAACTGCTAATACATAGACTTACAAAGTGCACCAATCAGTGTTGATGCACTTCCACTTTGCAAGAAGTCATCCCAAAAGTATGTCATTAAACATTGGGCTTTCCTTTTTTCCTTATTCTCTTGTCAGTAATCTTTTTCTTTCCTGTACGTCTGCATGAATATTCACCTTGGCATAGCTATGCTTAAATATAGTCTTAATCTTTTTTTTTGGGTTATTCAACTTCCAAACCTTCTTTTGAGTGAAGGGTGATATCTTGCAGCAGATGGAAGCTGAATCCAGGCCTGAAAGAATTTTTAAGTCTTTTTTTACAATGAAGAACTAATAGCAATCTGAATGAAACTCATTCATGAAACAATGAGTGAATTGTCACTCCTTCTCTTTGGGGAAGTTAGAACCAGAGAGTTCATTTACTTTTCATATTTGATAAAGGAGAAATCATGCTTCTATTGTCAACTGCATGGAAGAGTTGAAATAAAAACTATATTTATATATATCTTAGCTCTCAAAAAGCATAATTCTTCTATTCTACTTAATACAAAGTTGTATTCAAACTTTGAAAAGTCTCCTTTTTATTGGATCAGGAGTGAATAGTATTTGGGAAGTCCACAATATCTTCCTGTAGTGAGACTATGGGTATGGAATATAATAGAAATGGCTCAGTGGTCATTTTAGTTCTGACATGGAGAAGGGGAAACATCAGTGGGACAACAGGAGCATGTGGGAGTTTAATGTTTTACCACAGTGAACACTGAAAGCTTAAGGGGCCAAGAAACAATAGTGATGCGATATAGCAGGAATGCTGAGAGTTGTCTTCTGCTTTTGTGTTAGTGTGCTACTATTTCACTTCTTGAACTTTATTTTGTCTATAAAGCATATAGTTTTCAATGAGGACATAGTTTAATCTCTAATGGGATGCTTAACAAGAGACCCCTGCCAAAAATAAACTCCTAAAACCACATTATATTCTTAAAAGCTGTGGTATGTTTTATCCTTATATTAAAAATCTAGGACCGATTTACAGTGTAGTGTATGTTAATTTAAGAGGTACATTTGAGGGTTAGAATTAGTCTTCATTCATTCCTATATACTTCAGTGCAGCGCTTTTTTCTGCCTTTTTTTTAAATCTATGTCAAGTTCTTTTATCCTAGCCTGAAGGCTTCTCAGCATGGTTCACATAATACTGATGTCTGAAGATTTTGTTGTTTTGTTTTTGCCTCTGGATGAATGAATTAATTGTAAAAGCTGTAAAGACCTTCTGGAAGCTAGTTTCTGAGGCTAATAAAGAGTATATTGCTCAATTATGTTATTATTATTAATAAGAATTAATTATTTCATATACCAACCTTGTGGACACCTGTCACTGTCTATAAGATGGCAATAGTTCATGATAGGTTTGGGATCGGCCAGAAAGTCTAAGAACGAGCTGTTGTTGCAAAATGAAAGATGTTTTTTAAATAAGTGACATTTTGAAGACTCATAACAGATAGAATTATTCAAGTCTGACCCTTCCTAACGTTTTCCAAGACGATTCAAAAGAAAATACAAAGACAGGAAGATCTCATCTTATATTGCTCTGTTGTTTGAGTTTCAGTAAAATTTTCTTAGAAATTACAATTGATAGTTACTTTAGGCAATTTTAAAGTACAGTGTCTGTTTAGCAATGACATCTAATAAAATATAACAGATTACATGAAAAAATAATGAAAGATATGTAGAAATTCTAACATTATGAGGAAGTTTGTGGGTTATAGAAATAATCCAAAATTTGTGGGACACAAGAGATAAAACTTTACATGTATTTATAAATTTTAAGCTCCTGTGTTAAGACAAAATCTAGATCCAAATATTTATTGGAAAGCTTTCAATGGAAGTAAAAATCTTTGTAGAGAAATGTTTGTGGGGTTTGGCGTTTGGGTTTTTTTAAAGTCACTCTCTTCTGTTAAAACAAAAGCATTTCCAGTATGATTTGGTTTCAAGTAAATAGAAATTCATTTAATTTAGTAATGCATAGTTGGAACTGTTCAAGAGTCTTTCCTATCAATTATGATTTTTTTTATTATGAATGTTTTTCATTAGAATATCTGACAAGTAAAATAAAATAAATTAAAAATAACAATAAAATTGTGAGATTCAACTCCCTGATTCAATCACAATGAACAAATTAAATGAAGTCACCAGTCTAGGTCTCAGTGAACTGGGATATGGGTTGAATCTTATCTTACCCCAGCTTCTGACTACAATATTAATCAATGCATAGAAAATAATTGTCTTCCTGATATCTTCTATAATTATTTACAGGGTACTGCCACTATGTTAGAATGTCTTTAAAAGAATGAGAAAAGCACTACTCTGCTCTGAAGAATCTGCAAATGAATTTGACAATGACTGAATGAGGAAACTGGTTGAAATGGAATTCAAGACAATGACTGAGATGATGTTTTATTAGATATTTTAACCTTGCTTTTCTCACAAATTCCTGCTTTTTTGCTATTGTTAAATTCAAGTGGAAGAAAGAATTAATAGAGTTCAATGGGTTCTGTAGAAGTAGTAAATGCAGGAAGAGATATCTAAGTGACAAGAGCTGAGGTAAAGTTATAAACGTATGATTTTTCAGAATGATACAGAGAAGAACGTACATGGAGAGATAAAAATGGAATTAACTGAATAATTGCCAGAAACAGAGAAAAAAAAAAAAGAGGAAAAACATATGATAGCATATATGAAATAGGGAAGAGAGACACTGTGTAAACATACAGGGATTAAATTTCTTACAAAGCTTAAGTCAAAGCAGCCAAAATATTTAAACAACATACTTAATGCATTTCAAGCTGGCAGAAAGAAAGAGGGAAACTACTAAAACACATTTCGGATAACTAACCAGAAATGAGGTGGTTTGGTAAGCGACATTTTGGTATTTGGATAATTTTTTGTGAATTTAGGAAGAGGAAAAATATCAGCTTCATGAATCAAACTAAATACTTGGTTCAAAATGTGGAGGATGGATTTACTTCAAACTCATGCACAGGCTATATGTGAGTATGCAAAATACGTAGCACTTAACATATCTAATAAGCACATTCACATATAACCTGACTGTGCAACAGTATTTTCCTTGGAAACTCTGCCCCCAACATTCTTGACTGTCAGATTTAGACTGCACATAAATCTGTCCATTATGTTTACTGATGATAAAATTAACTTATGATGTAATTCTGGCATCAAAAGTGCCTAAAAGAGTGAAAGTGCCAGACTCTAAGAAAGAAAAGTCTCTGAGGGAAAGATCTGTGTTACAACGTTTCCGCTTCTTGAAATCTCTCTCAGATTTCAGTAATTTACCTGACATTTAAATTTGTAATTCTAGCCCAGCATGTACTTAAATGCCTTCTTAAATGAGGATCTAAATGGATCTGAAACTATTTGTATAATCCATTACCCATGACTGTGCAAAAGTGTTTTCACTGTTTCTTTCCATTTTTCTGTCCTTCCCTAATATAGCCTCTCCTTTATATCATATGGGGTTTAGAGGTTGGGGTTTTTTGTTTGTTTGTTTTTGTTTGTTTGCTTGTTTGTTTTGTCTGTGTGTGGTTTAGATCCATTGGCTACAGCCTGTCCTGGTTTTGTGGTGCAAGGATCTGGTGGAGGAGGGGTGTTGCAGGGGTGGCTTCTTCTAGAAGCAGCTGGAAGCTTCTTTGAGGTCCAACAGAGTAAAAACCAGCTGGGCTTTCAAGGCTGGACTCTGCTGCTGACCAAAGCTGAGCCAATCAGCGGCAGTCACAGAGCCTCTGTGAATCACATTTAAGAGATACCCTCAAGTGTCTGTTTTTTGTCATTGGAAGAGGGAATGAGAAGATGTAAGAAATTTTGCATCACCAAGATCAGTGAAGAAAGAGGGGGAGGAGGTGCTCAAAGATTCTTTGCGGCCTGTGGAGAACACCATGGTGAGGCAGGTGTCTCCCCTCAGCCTGTGGAATACAAAGAGACCCCACTTGCAGCTCATGAACAGGCACCATGGAGCAGGTGCAGGTGAAGACATATGGGAGATGCTGTGACCTACGTTGTAGCAAGCCCCTGGCAGCACTTGCAGCCCGTGGAGAGAGATAGAAAGAGACTGAGAGACATTCTATGATTTTATGACTGTACCCACACTGGGGCTGTTAATGAAGAGATGAAGCCCTGTGGGAAAGGACTGATATGGAAAAGTTTCTGGCTCCTGTGGATGGGACCCCACTCTGGTACAGGGAAAGAGTGTGAGAAATTTCACCCCCTCCCTGCCCCAAGGAGGAAAACAACTCATGAGGAACTGACCGAAGACCGAGGCTTCCATTCCTAATTCCCTGCCACCTCCCCCCTCCCTGCCACCTCGGCTTTCCCCCGTGCCATCCTGGGGAGGAGAAATCCCGAATAAAGTTTGCATAGAAGGGAGAGGTGGGGTGGGGTGTTTTAAGAGCTGTTTGTACTTCTCATTATCTGACTCTGGTGTCTCAGTGTGTGCAGTGCAGTGTAATAAATTAGAGAGTTTTCTTGCCTTTCTTCTGTGTTGACTCTGTTTTGCCCATGAAGCTGATTGCAGAATGATCTCTGCCTGTCCTTATTTTGACTCCAAAGACTCTCGACATGCATTTTCTTCCCTGTCCAGGTTAAGGGGGGATTAATAGAGTGACTTTGATTGGTGACTCCAGCCAGGGTCAAACCACCACACAGACACACTTGCCTCTTTTCACAAGAGAAATCAGAAAGTTACTAGTCTCTCATACTGCCTGTCAGAACATACTATAGTGCTTACCATGAATATAACTTAAATTTATCTTCACATCCATAATTCCCCAGCCTAACAGATGGTCCCCAGAGCTAACAGATGTCATCTTATTTATTCACTACTTGATATAATATTTGTGACATAACCATTAGCTTCTGTACAAATAATTTTTATGTCAAAACCACAGAATAAAGATTTAACAATGGGAAGGAAAAACCCCAAACAACAAATACATTAAATCATCATGTGAAAGGAAGACCTATGTTTTCCTCCATTTCTGTTAAAGACTAAGAATCGATAAAGAAACTTTTCTGGTTTAGACAGTTCATGTAGGTACATCACAAAAGTTTGAGTCCTACTGAATTCATAGCTTCAGCTTTACTGAAAGGAGAGATAAAAAAGAAGGAAAGACATGTAAAATACAAAGGTGAAATGAATTGTCAATGATATTTTTCTGATGTTCTCTTATGTGGCCCACTTCTCTTTGGAATCCATTTTCTAGGGCTAATTTTAGCAAGTCAGTTTAAGGTAGAATTATTTACAATGCTCAGTAACTAAATACTAATTTTAAAATGCAATCATTTGGAAGACATTTTCTTGAATGGTACAGATAGGAACAGAAATGATGTATTTTTGAGGAGAAAAAAATATGTGCTTAATGTTCAGATTTGCACCTTTCCTTCTGCAAGGGACTTTTGTCCTTGTTGAAACTCTCCTGGCTAGCTTTGAGACTGAATAGGAAATAACAATTGCCTATGCAATAAGCTGGCAATGCCATTTTAATTTTTATCAGTGGAAGAGATGATTGCTCTGAAAAAACACTATTAAGGGAGCTATGTAGCTGTTGTTTTGGATACATTTGTTTTCTGACAAAAAGTATTATGACATTTTATTTTCTTATTAATTTCATTTATTTATTTTTACTTTTACACAAAGAATTCTAAGATATGAATAGGATGATCTGAGAAACATATATAGTGGCTGTATTTATGCTTACACATGCTAGGCTATAACATTATTATTCAAAGGGATGAATGGGGATTTATTCTCTTGTCCTGAAAAGTCATCTTTGCTTTCTTTCTGTCTGTTTCATGTTGCCTGGTCTGAAGCCTGAGTTTGTAATAGTTTTCCATTAAAGTAAATTTTGATTTTGGAGGAACATTGGTTTGTCCTACGTGATGGGCCCAGGGACAAACCAAGTATTCTGAGATTTAAAACTAAATTGATAGGGTAAATGACTTTTAAGCAAGAACTTGTGCTTAGAGATTGCAAATATAGCACTAGAGGTACTGATTTAGAATAATGTAACAACATAAAAATGAAACTAATAAATCACAATTTGATGTGGATGGTAGCCTTTTACTTAGGAAGATTCAGATCCCTTAGTTAACTAACACCTCCTTAGCTTTTTCCTTCCTCCTACTCCATTTATCTAATAATTTTCACTATTCACCTTACTTTCTCCTTTACCTGTTTCTTATATTGTCTTTCCTCTTTTATACAATATGTTAATCTTGTCCTTCATTAGTCCATGCTTTAAAGTCCAGGTAAGATATTTCTAGCACTCTACCCTTGCTAATACAGGGGCAGTATTTTTGTCTCAGACGACCTCCTCCACATACCAACTCCATTCAGTTTCCCACCAAAGAGTGACAATATTAATACCAACAATAACACTTCATATTGCTCCCTCTTTATCAGATAAGCTTTATTGCTTGGTGTTGTATGCTGAGTGCTGACAGACAACAGGAACTTGGCTTACAAAATGTGTGAAATCACTTTGCTGCATATCTGGGCAGTCACTTATTCACAGTGCTTTCTTTGCTATAAAACACTGTTTTTATGGAACATCAACTATTTGAATATTATTTTATATACCACTTAGTTTCCTGCTAGAGCATGATGTGATCTATGTACTTATTTTCTTACAGAAAAGAGTGAATGCACTGAGAAGTAATCTATTGATGCAGTAAAGATAGGTGATAGCTCAGTAAATATTGCAGAGCCAAAGTAGGGAAACAGCACAAGAGTACAGAATATAGCAAAAAGATCTGGTGAGTTTGCAGAGGGTTAACACATGTGGCCTTTAAATACTGAAATCTGTGGGACCTTTTGTCATATGGACACCAACTTCAGTAAGAACTGGATCACACCCATGCCTAGTTTTATTCACTCCCCTATTGATATGTTAACATTTTTTGAATGTCCCCTTAAAAAGTCGATCAGTGATTGCACATACAGGCCCATTGGTATTAACTTGTTACTCTTTGCTATCTATTACCTCCTAGTGATAGATTTTAGAAATATATAGGATTTAGGCTCTTTTTAGTTCTCTGTTAATTTAATTTCCTCACTTACTAATAAACTTGGATTTTTAAAAAACTTTATTGTTACCAAGTAGTCTTTCTTTTGTTATGAAATAAAATATCTTTTTTCCTTCAGTTTCTCTTAACCTGAAAATCTTTAAGTAAGGACCGGAAGGTAGTTTCTTTCTCTCTTCTCAAATATTAAAGCTGTTGCAGTGCTTCAGCTTTATTTCTCTTACTTTCTAGTGAATTTTGTATCATGTCTGCAAAGAATTGAATGGCTTACAAAAGGCATTAGGAAATACTGAGTATTTCTCCTAAGCTAGGAATAGAAGTTTTGAAAAGAAGGTTATAATGGAAGTCACCAGTTCATAATCCCTAGCCTTCACCTATATGTAGGTATAATGACCTCTTCTCTCACTAAAAGCTGCCATAGAACTTAGTTGCCGTAACACTACCAAGGTCAGAATCTTCTGTCAAAGGAGAAAAACCTTTGTGGTGGAAACTTTTCTTCTTTGTTTGAGGAAGGCTTTCTACGTCACTTTTGACCATCCTACTTTGCAAACAGAGACTCGGATCATGATCTGAAAAGACATCTTGGAAAAGCCACTCAAAACTTTCTGTTTAAGCAGTTTTAGTTTTCATTGAGTAATTAGTAATTTAGTTTCTAGTATATATGTAGCACATTATCAAGTAGACAGGAATATACAATTCATGAATGCTGTTATGCCTTAGGTATGTTTATAGTCAGGCAATTTTTTGGTCTTCCCAGAGGTAAATATTTGGGGAACCTAAAGACCTTTATCAACAAGGTAATCCACAGTGTGAGTTTTGAGGATGTAGTTCTTTAATTTGATACATCCGTGTCTTTAAATATTTTGTACCTGGTAGATAATCATGACAGATGACTTTCTGGGGTTTATTGGAAAATGTCACATTACTTCCAGATTCCAATCACATTATTTACCCAATTCTGGGGCAAAATTCCATAGCATTAAAAAATATATCATAACATATAACTGCTTGGATTTTTTTTTTAATGTTACAAGGACCATCTGCGAATGCCTGATATTTCAGGACAGAAGTGTAGTCACAGGGAATTTTCTTGTATTTTGAAAGAATAGTGAGTCAGATGGGAGAAGAGGTGAAAGCTAATGTTAAAATCTCCTAAAGATGAAGAATGAAAGCAGAAGATAACTGTAAAATTTCAGGAGTCAACAGCAGGTGGATTGTCAGGAATTCACAAACTATTAGAGAATGGCAAAAATAAAAAAATAGGCAAACAGAAGATTCTGCATGAGAGATGTGTTTTAGAATACTAATAAGATGAAAAGATGGGAAGAAGGATATAATGGAAAGATAATTAAGTGTAGAAGCATAGTAAACAAGATACAGAAAGAACTGCAATAACAAAGTAAAGCAGGTGGTAAGGAAATGTGCCAACTTAATAGCTAACAAAGTCTGGTGGTGAAAATAGAGAGTGTGACCACTGAGAAGTGCTGTCATGCCAGTCAAGACAGGAAAATAATAGATGCTTGTGAAACAGAATTTATTATATTCTTGATTAAAATAGACACTTTACTGGGAAATGTATTGTCCTTAAACTTCAACTATAAAATATATTAAACACAAAATGCAAATAGATAATAGCTTTCATAGTGTGAAGAACCACAAGACTAAAGTTCACAGTGATACCTGACATACTTTACATCTAGGCCCAAACACTTGAAAAAGTTAATAATATGAGGTACGTATCCTCATGTAACATCTTTGCACAATGACAGAAAGTCAGTGGATTATCAGTGATCTGGATGATACCTCTGCTACCTCTGCAGTTAGTGAGAGCATCATTCAAATAAATCTTCAGAGAGGGACGTTGAGGACAGAGCCAGGAAAGCCTTGCCTGCATCAGTTAGGATCATTTATTCCAGGGTGCTTGGAAATGATAGACAAAATTGTATGAAAGTTGTGTTTCACCCCTTAGATGTAGTTACAGCCACTGAGGAGGTATAAGATCTTCAGATTGTTTTCCAAAGAACTATTGGTGTCAGTGAAAAAACCTATGTGGATAAAAAACATTTGCTAAAGGGCAGTGAAAGATTGAACAAAATGTTCAGGCATAGTAAGTTTCTCAGAGGAAGACATTTAATGGTAATCCCCATGAAAACCAAAGGGTAGAAAGAAATTTCTGTTTAGTACTGAGTGACAGTAACCTCACCAAACCTCCTATCTTGGTAAAATCTATGGTTTCATCTGGGCTAGCTACTGTAATTTATAGAATAATAGAATCATGGAATGATATGGGTTGGAAGGGATCTATGATCAGTTTCAATCCCCCTGCCATGAACAGGGAAACCCTCCACTAGCCCAGGTTGCCCAAAGCCCCATCCAACCTGGCCTTGAACGTTGCCAGGGAGGAGGCAGCCACAGCTTCTCTGGACAACCTGTGCCAATGCCTCGCCATCCATACAGGGAAGAATTTATTTGTAATACATAATCTAAACCTGCCCTCTTTTAGTTAAAAGCCATTACTTCTTGCCCTAACACTACACTCCCTGATAAATAGTTCCTTCCCAGCTTTCTGTAGGCATCCTACAGAAGGTACTGGAAGGCTGCTCTAAGAAACCCTTAAAGACTTCTTTACTCTGGGCTGAACAAGCCCAACTTGCTTGGCCTGTCTTCCAATATCAGTGGCGAAAGCGAGAGGTTTTAAGGCATGGTTCATCTCATCCTAGAATAGTTTTCTAAAATAAATGACAAAGCATGTCTGTTTCTGATATAAATTGTATAATAATAAAAATATTTTTTCTTTTAAATGAGTTTTACACTTAAAATAATGTATAATCACATTTTTTATTTCTCAATGATGAATAAATATTATAAACTATTTGAGGCTCTCAAGTAAAAGCAAAAAATAAAGTAAAAAATAAATATCAAGAAATCTGTATCAGTATGCAGAGGTTGTGGATTATAAGAATACCCAGACAAAAGCTGTTAATTTTTTAAGAGAAAGAGCAAGCTGACAGAAATCTGCCAAAGTAATTAATCTACAGCTTGTTTTATAAAGCTTATGATTTTTAGTCACCTAGATCTAACAAGCAATATAAAACATTTTAAAATGGCTGTGACCCTGTGAGAAGCCCATGCTGGAGCAAACTCCTTGTAGGACCTGTGGCCCCATGGAGAGAGAATCCTGTGTTAGAGCAGATTTGCTAGTAGGACTTGGGACCCCATGGGGGACCCATGCTGGAGCAGTCTATTTCTGAAGTTCTGCACCATGTGGAAGGAACCCATGCTCAAGCAGTTGGTGAAGAACTTCAGCCTAGAAGGACCCATGATGGAGAATTCCATGTAGTTCTGTCTCCCATGGGAGAGACCCCACGCGGGAGCAGGGGAAGAATGTGAGGAGTCCTTCCCCATGTATGATGATCTGTAATCTATATTCTGCATCCCCACAAGCTTCTTGTGGGGACAATGTAGAGAAAATGAGAGTGAAGTTAATCCCAGGTAGAAGGAAGGGCTGGGGTGAAGGTGTTTTCAAAATTGTTTTTATTTTACATTGGCATTTGGCATTTGATTTCATTGGTAAAAAATTGCATTAATTTTCCTGGGTGGAGTTTCTTTTGCCAATGATGGTGAATGAACTCTCCCTGTCCTTATCTCAACCCACGAGACATTCATTATATTTTCTCTACCCATCTGTATAGCTTCTATGATTTCTCTTCATCTGCAACCTAAAGAAAGTTCTGCATTCATTGTGCATAATGAAAAAAAAAAGAGAGAAAAAAAAGAGAAAGAGAAAGAGAAAGAGAAAGAGAAAGAGAAAGAGAAAGAGAAAGAGANAATTAGTGGGGTACAGGAGGGAATCATACTATAGTAAATTTCAATGCATGAATTGGTAATCAACTTTAAATCAAAATGACATAGCTGTAGGAGGTATGAGTCTATAGTCATGGCTACACTCTCCTTGCTTTGCACTTCTCCAGCATGCCATAATTGCCACAAATCTATCAGGTGAATCTGGCTTTATAACTACTTTACATCACAGCACAGTAGTTGGAGCATTCCCATCTGCCCCATATCTGATGCAAGTTGATGCAGGACCTGAGACTTCATAGAAATGCCTCAAACATGTATCAGGAGGACCAGACCCACAGTTGACATAAATTCTTTGCTGGATTAAATCATAAGTACAATGGAGCTGGACTGACTTATGTATGACTTACATCAATTTTAGATCTAGTCTCAGATCCTGGTTTGTGAAGTTATGAATAGAGACAATGTACTGATGACAGTCAACGGCAGTGTCTAGTAGGAAGATAACTCAAAACCAGTTGTCACTTCTAGTCATTATTTTCCAAAATAATGACTGTCCTTGTGAGCTGCCAAGACAAGCTATGGCATGAAAAACAAACATAACACCTGACATCACTAAAGGTTCCATTAAAAAGAGTCATCTTTTCTTTATCTTCTCTTTATGATTTTTGTTAGCAATAGCCAAAAAGCATCATTGCAGCCACACTTCATAGACATTCAGCAAGGAAATACCATTCAAAGTTGAATTCCTGCTAGGCTATTTTTTGCTTGGCATAGTGTTCTTAAACACTATTTTGCAAATGTTTTTACTTTTGCTTTCATGTATTTTGTTGCTAAACTTACATTATAGTACTTACAATGTTTACATAATACCTGACCTTTTTTACTGTTCACATATAACATCTTCATGATTCACTTGCACATTTTCATTGTTTTGGTTTTTTTCTTATCCCCTCCTGATAGACAATATTTTATTGATTCAGCTGCAGATTTTAGTGCCTAAAAATGTACAGCTACAGTCTATGTGTTGCAGTACATAATCTGATGTTCCAATTAGATATTTTATGTATCCAGCTGCACACTTTGATGATCCAGTTGGATTCTTGATTTTCAATAAAATTGGTAGTCACACTGTGTTCTATGTTAATTAAACTCATGGCAATATTATGATAATCAGTTTGAGGAAACAAACTAAAATAAAACCCCAAACCTAAGATGGGATTATATTTTTTTTTTCATAATATGGAAACATAGAGGTTATACTCACCCAGAGGTTATGGGTAGGCTGAGAAATTTTGCTTAGTTATACTGAAAGTGCTGTTAAAATAGAGCATCATTTTGTCATAAATATGCTGTGAGGCATCTGGATTCAGGCAGGCTGTCTTGTATTCTAACTTTTGCCAAGTTGTTTGTAGGCAATTTGGGCTACCAGAAGATTTTCTGGTCTTTCTTAAGCACAGAATTTTCAAGACTTCTACATTTATTTAACATATCCAGAGTGTATTAATGGTGTCTCTTAAATATTACACTAATAGAGAAAAAATTCCACTAATTGAGATAGTTTTGGTATTTGTTAAAACAACACAACAATTATCTAAGGTTTTGGGTTTTTTTAAGAATTACCGCAACTTAAAATGGAATATATATTTACATTTTTCTAGTATGTTTTTACAATTCACATACAGATAGTGTCAGTGTAATTATATGAGAGAGGTATATAAAGAGAGAAAAGGGAACCATAGACAGGCACATTTCCCTGCTCTGGTCACACTTAAGAATGGATCGAATATATTCATTTCAGCTCCAGAGAACTGTTCCTTAATAAAAAGAAACAAATCTCTACAGTCCTTTTCTGCTTATGAAATAGATCACAGTCTGCAATACTATTTTGCTTCACATTGCCTATTGGACTAGTAAATATGTTTCTTAAACTAATCATAAATTTTCTATATCCTTAGAGAAACCTCATAAGGGTAGAAGTGCTTTAGCTCAGTACTTAGCTCATGCAACTTGTGGATCTCCCCTGACAACATAACTTCCCACACATGGATGTCCCTCTGCAGATTCCTGTTTACAAAGTTACTTTAGGCAAAGGTTATGAAATACAGTAGTGAGAACAGGTGGGATACATCAGGTGTAGTCACTTATCACCTACTGTTTTTCTTACCATCTCCCTAAATGGAAAAAATCACTGACCTCTTTTGTTTTTCAAATTTCTTCCAAAAACTCTTTCCTTCATATTCTTAATACAAAGGTTTTTAACTGAATATTTCTGCCACTGCATCTTATGAAATCCACACAGTTCTCATATAATCTGACACACCACATAGTTCATAGTTTTCTTACTCTGAAGCAGGTTTTCTTACCTTCTTGCTATCTTGCTGTCAGTACTGGTGTTTCTATTTCTTTCACAGCAATGACTCTTACTGCTTTCACCTGGGATTATGTTTCTTTTGATAAGAAATATCTGACTCTCTTCACCTTAAGTATATGCATAATTTAGTGCAGTTTCTCTTGTGCATTTGGATGGACAATCTGAGGTTCAGATTAATTTTTACTAACATAGGGCATTATGGGTCCAGAAGCTTTGCTGTTCCACACAAATGCTGGGTATCAAATGACTTTGGAGATGAAAACTAAGCTTCTGCCTGATTAGTTCTAGTTCTTTTTCTTTACACATAGTAAAGTTGTTTTTATTTTTTTTTAATTTTCCCATTTTCTGTTCCTCAAAATTAGTTTCTGAAATCTTATAGGTAAGGCAGACTCAGTATTTATTTCTTCAATGTTTGTGACTTCTTTAAATTTCTTTTTTTCATTTTTGTTGTGGTTCAGAACTATTTAAGAGGTGAAAAAATCAGTAATGCATCGTTGTTCACTGGTTCCAACTTTTTATTATATCAAAATATACAATTAATAGATATTTTCCTAAAGCTCTTTCCCTTGTGCTTCTGCAAGTTTGATAAATACAGATGGTACAATACCAGAGCAATACTGAACTTGAAAAATAAAGGTTTCTATATAAAGATTGTAGTATAAAAATTTCATGTGGAAATAAGGTGCTGAAAACAAATACTCTTTGTCCCTCCAGCATGGACAGTTAAAAGAATATTTTGTGGCCTTTTGCTGCCTTATGCAAATTATAGAGACTTTCAGTAGTCATAAAAACTACTAAGATATGAAACAACTTCTAATGGCAGATGCTATTTATCAAATAACGGGATTGCAGCTGGTGGAGGCTCCTGGGATCTTGTTCACTGCCTTTCCTCCATAGCAGTTGAAGAATTTTTTCTATTTTCCTCACTTTTGGCTACCTCTGGTTCTCCATTTCAGCAACTTGCAAATATTTTTTTTTTTATTTTATTTTCGGGCCACCTCCTGATTCTGTTTCTTCAGCTTTAATTCCAGTTGCTTCTGTTACATTGTGATTTGTGCTAACAGCCCTCGGGTATCCAGATTGCTACGACTGGGCCAGCCTTGGGCTGCCCATCTGGGACTGAATTTGTTTCAGCAATCTCTTTTCCCCCCTGGTCATGCTGCTTCAGCTATGATATGAATTCCTTGAGGTTTTCCCCAATACAGTGTGTGCTCCTCTCTCAAAGCTCTTCATGTTCACTTTTACTAAATTCTCAAAAAGCTCACCACAGGCGAGCTTGCCTTATTCAGATGGGCTTACAGAATCTGCTTCCTGGTTTATAGTGTTTCCTATACAACCTTGTTCTCAGATGGAATACAGATTCACAAAACCAAAGTGGATTCTACAGCTGAACAAATTGAAACATTTACCATAGCTTTCTCTGCAAATGTCCACCTCATTCTTTAAAAGAGGAGTAAGCTTGTATTTTTTTGCTAGCAATTTCTCTGCTTCAAGAGAAAAGCAAATTATCACCAGTGTCAGTGACAGGTCATGATTCAAATTGACTGAAAAAAGGGATAAATCTCATCAACAGTATAATTATGCCCACCACAACTGACAAAAAGGTTCATTTTTACACTTACTGGTAGATAGTCTGTTGCTTTCCAGCCACAGGCAGCTCCCCAGCTTTTATGACTCCCACACCAGAAATCAGGATAGTACTGTCCAGGACATTGGCAGATGACATTCTGAAGATACCACAATGTTTTTTTTTACAGAATCACAGAATTACAAGGCTGGAAAAGACTGTTAAGATCGTTGAGTTCAACTGTACCTGTCCTCTCCTAAACCATATCCCTAAGCATCTCATCTTAACCATCCAGGGGTGGTGACTCAACAACCTCCTGTTCCAATGTCTGACTACCCTTTCAGTGAAGAACCTTTTCCTGACATTCAATCTGAACCTGCCCTGGCACAGATTAAGGCCATTTCCCCTTGTTCTGTCACCTGTCACTTGAATGAAGAGAACAACATCCACCTCTCTACAACCTCCTTTCAGAAAATTATAGGCAGTGATAAGGTGTCCCCTAAGACTCCTCTGCTCCAGACTAAACAACCTCAGTTCCTTCAGCTGCTGCTCATAAGATTTGCCCTCCAGCCTCTTCACCAGCCTGGTTTGCCTTCTCTGAACATGCTGTGTGGGGCACAGAACTGGGCACAGTACTTGAGGTGCAGCCTCACCAATGCCAAGCATAGGGGCACAATCACCTCTCTAGACCTGCTTGCCACACTGTTTATCATACAAGCCAGGATGCCATTGGCCTTCTTGGCCACCTGGGCACACTGCTGACTCATATTCAGTCTGCAATCAACCAACACCCCAGGTCATTCTCTGCCTGGCAGCTGTCTTGGACCCAGCTCCATGACCTAGGCAATCCCTGAAGATCTATTGCAACTGCAGGCATAGCTGCTCTGAGACATGTAAAACATGAGTCGTCATCCCCAGATGTACCAAGAACGTGATTCACGCTTCTCTTCTTAAATACCAGGCAAGTCTCTCATGTTTATTGTTTTCTCTCTGAATTAATGTGTCCTTCAATATCAGGAATGGTTCCTCATTTAATAAGTGCCAAACAGCAGAAAAAAAAAAAAAGTCATCAGTTTTACTGGTGTTGAGAATAGAGACTTCTGAACACTTCAATCTTTGTTTATAGGTAGATAACATAAGAGGTAACAAAGTGTGCTGAGGATGACATAGTTATTTTATAAATAATGTCATTCCTTGACTGATCCTCAAACAGTGGTTTGGATAAAGCTCTTATCAAAAATTCCTTCCTGTGTCTTGCATTTTGCTCCCATATGGAGACCAAAATGAGAGGGAAGCTTCAGGACTTCTGTCAGGACTCTTTTCAGGTGAGCTCTGTACAGTTCTTTCCCAGCAAATAAATTATAAGGGATTCTTCATCCAGTCCTTGTTCCCACCCAAATATCTCATCATCATCATTAGAAGAGGCAGAAACAGGTCAGGCTTGCATGGTATGGTATAAATGGCAGATTTATTTTTCTGCTCCAGATTTTTCAATCAGATGCCAATCTGCCCAATAATACCTCCCCGCCCCCGCCAAGCTCTGATCACATGAGTTTCTTTACCTAATACTCCCCTTCTTTCGAGATAACACTTCATTATAATTTGATATATAGTTGATTATATTTATATATATATATATATATAAACTTTGATATATAGTTGATTATATAAAGAAAAAATACTTTTTTTTCGAGTTAATTTCAAGATATTTCCTCATTGCATCTGGTTTTGATGATTTTATAACCTTACTTAGCAATTTGGTGCTCAGTGTTTTTGCATCCTTCAGTCCAGGACTAGATGTAGCTAGTGGTAAATACAGATACTGTTTGTTTATTGGTTTATTTAGGTTTTCCGATCCGTGCACCTTAGAGAAGGAACACCGACAAACAGCAATGAGGCAGCGTGCTGATAGCTTTAAACGTAATTTCCAATGGGTAAGTAAACTTTGGGATATCAGCTACATTCAGTAAAGTCTGCACATTGATTACATCTCTGTAAATGCAGGCTAAGTACAGAGTAAAGGTCAACAGATTAAACATGTAGTATAATCGTCAAATTATGCAAATGAACACAAATGAAATATACCATTCAACTGTTAAGACCAGTAAAGCATGCAATTCTATTAGTGAAGTGTTTGAGTCCTGGCCATCTTAAATATACACCCAATTTACTAAACTTGAACAAAATTCAGTTCCTGGAGGAAATGTTTAAGAGTTTATCAGCCATATGTCAGGGTTGACCAGCATTTATTGTAATGTATACATCTAAAATATGGTGAAGAATAATTTGCAAAATTGGTAAAAAATGACAACAGCAACAACAATAAAGTTGCATCTAAAGCTTTTTTCTTCATCACTGGAGGGTGAATATCAATTAGTAAGTGGGGAGATAATACAACTTCTTAAAATATGCCGATCAATGAGGTGGAATTTACAGACACTCAACAACTATTGTGCATGGCTCAAGTAGCAAGTTCCCTCCCAGCTCCCCATCTAGGTCAAAAACAGTAAAGCACTTAAGTACATCCATAACTTTATATGTAGGAGTAGTACCAAAGAATCTTTTGCTCACCTGTTACTGCTGATGCTTTGGAAATAGGGACGTGACATCAGGGCTCAGTTGTGCTAATTATAGTCTGTAGATTTAAAAAGCCTCTGAAAGACTAGTAATCGAGAGAGACAAAAGGAGTGGGGGGAGAGTTATTATTCACTTCTCTCTGTCTTCTTTCTTTTTTTTTTCTTTAATAATTACAATAATTAGGTTAGAAATTTTGGATTATATCCCAGATATCATTACACATATGAATGGGCTTCAGTAGTTCACAGTGCTAATGCCAGTGAACAGTGTAAATACAAATGAAGAACTGTTTACACACTTAGAAATAATAACAAAAAAATTTCAAAGAAATAGTTAGAATTTTGTTGGATTAAATGTCATGAAACAAAATATTTTTGTCTCTCTGTTTGCCTTTTCTGTAATATTTAAGTCACTGTAACATGATTTTGCATTGGTAACTAAATGACTTATTTAACGCAAGCAAGTAGAACTGTTTTACAGGCTGAATTTGCATCACTGTTTTAGTTTGGATCAGAAATGTGCTTTTCAATTAATTTCTCAATGGTTCCCTCTCATTTTGCTTCGCTTCATATCCGGGAAACTGTTGGAGCACACAGTTGGAACTCTTTCAGATGAAACGGTTGGAGGATACCCTTCAGAGACACACTTAATGCCTTCCACCTGCAGGTGAACATTCCCTCTGAGCTACCAGGCTAAAGCTATTTTTTTCTCAAGTCAAAGAAAAGGCGGGGTAGAACCCACCCTGTACGAGTACTGTGTGAATGTTAGTTTCTAAGCATTAATTATTTGATTTTCATCATCTTCTACTAGTCTTTGCATGTTGCTAATTCATATGTAATTGCAGTGCACAAGTATTTGATCTCCCCACTGATGTGCACACTCACAGAATTATGATTTATCCCCGTATGTTGGGATCTCTGAGAGTGATGCCAACCAGTGTCTTGGTGAAAGAGCGATAAAACTTTCGTTTTCATTTTATTGGGTTGGGTTTTTTTTATTTGTTTGTTGTGTTTGGATTTAGTTTGGTTGTTGTTTTGTTTTATTGTATTTTGTTTTTCTAGGAATATGTCCTGATAATTTTATATTAGCCAGTGAATCTTCTGTGCAAAGGAAGCTGGTACTGTCAGGCTAATATAGCATTACACATATTAGTATTTCCAAATAGGTGTAGGTTGTTTCAATGCTTGCAGAGGCTTCTAAGTAGTTTCTAAAGAAACCTGAGGGGTTTTTCCTTTCCCTTCCCACTCCCTTTTTCCTCCTCCTCCTTATTCCCTTTCTCCTTTCTATTTTAGATTAAAATTACACAACTTGATCAAGGAACTACTTTACAGAATGGACAAATTAAAAACTGGCTATATACACACATGTACAATTAGTGTGTTTAAACTAAGATTTATATTTCCATTTCAATGCCTGACTTGTGCTAGTTAGGAATTTCTATTTATTGAAACTACTGGAAAATGCAAGCAAAACTGAAAAATAAATTGCAGTTTTCTATTGCAGATATACTTTACTTATTAAAACAAACAGTTACAATCTTTCTTCTGCCCTATTCTACAGCAATCATAATAGATTGATGTTTCACAGGGTTGTGGGCTTTTTTTTTTCCTTTTCCTTTGTTTTAACTTAAAATGAAAAATATTCTATACTCTTACATAATCTCAAATAGCTCTGGAAACCACAAAGTTAGGCTAAATTCTTTGGTTATGTAACCCCTTGTCAATATGTGCCTTAAGAGCAGAGAAAGTAGATGTGGGCAAATGAAAAGACATGACTTAGTGGTGGAGTGGCCAGCAGGGACAGGGAGGTGATTGTCCCTCTCTGCTCTGCCCTCATGAGGACCCATGTGGAGTACGGCATCCAGATCTGGGGCCCCCAACTCAAGAAAGATGTGGAGCTGTTGGAAAGGGTTCAGAGGAGGCCAGGAACATGATCAGGGGGCTGGAGCACCGCCCCTATGAGGACAGGCTGAGGAGGTTGGGCTTGTTCAGCCTGGAAAAGAGAAGGCTGTGGGGGAAACCTCATTGCAGCCTTCCAGTACTTAACGAGAGCTTATAGACAGGAAGGGAAATTGGATTTTTACAAGGGTAGAGAGTGGTAGGACAAGGGAGAATGGATTTAAGTTAGAGGAGGGAAGGTGCGGATTGGATATCAGGGTTAAGTTCTTTATGGAGAGAGTGGTGAGCTGCTGGAAGAGGCTGCCCAGAGACATGGTGGATGCCCCAACACTGGAGGTGTTCAAGGCCAGGTTGTCTAGATCAAGTCCTGGAGGTTGGTGGCCCTGCCTGTGGCAGAGGGGTTGAAACTCAATGATACTTGGGGTCCTGTGCAACTTCTGTGATTCTGTGATTCTGTGATTCTGTGATTCTGTGATTCTGTGATTCTGTGTATTGCTTTAATTTTCTGGTAAAAAGCCCACAAATATTTTTGAGCAGTCTATACTGAGAACCATGTTTTCAGAGCTTTTAGAGGACTGCGCAGAACAGATGCCGACTCTTCATGTGTGTCAGACTTGGAAATATATCTCTACTTTTCACACTGCCACAGATGGTGTTCACTATCATGTAGTTCATGGGTTTACATGTCAAAGTTTTAGCAGTGGAGGGGAGAGGTACAGGGGTGGCATCCATGAAGAGAGGTCTGGGGCTGACGCATGCCAAGTTGTTCCAGCCAGCTCCAACAGACCCACCACAGGATTGTTGATCTCAGCTGATCTCAGCCAAGACTACTGTGCCTCAGGGAAAAGATAATTAAGGAAGATTTTAAAATGCCATACAGTCAGAGAAGAAAGAAAGAAAAAAAAAAAAAAGAAATAGCAGAGAAAACACGAAGATCAGAGGAGGAGAAGGAGGAGATACTCCAGTGAACTGGAGCAGATATTGCCCTGCAGCTAATAGAAGGGCCCACACAGGAGCAGGTGAAAAGTGTGAGGAGGAATGAGTGGAAGTGGAATCACAACAGCTTGTTTTGTGCTGAGTGTGCCACCTCATTCACCATCTCTTTGCATCCCTTGGGTAGGACATAAAGGATGTAAATTGAGCCTGGGAAAGGGGGAGAAAAAACGTTGTTTTAATGTTTATCTTTATGTTTGACACTACTTAAATTAGTAATTATGTATTTATTTTAACATAATCATTAAGTTAGTATTCCCCAAGTCAAGACTCTTTTGCCCTCAAAAGTTAACTGGTGAGCAATTGCTCTGTCTTTGTCTTGGTCCATGAACTTTTATTCCCTTCCTATTTTATTCTCCTGTCCCATTGGGGGTGTGTAGGTTAAGAGAGCAGCTGGGGGGCAGTTTGGCTGTTAGCCAAGGCTAACACATGACATATCAGCTCTGAACTGAGGAAGTAATACATTTACCCTGTACACTTCAGGTAACTGTCTTCTAAACCACAGATGCACACACACATACATATGATAAACACACATTAATGGGCAATTTGTGTAACGTTGTTTATAAAACAGCGCACATACACACTACTCTGAGCATTAATAATTTTAAATATAATTTTTTGTATGATGAAAAGAAAAAGTTGATAATCCTATTTTCATAGCCATCAGATTATTTTGTATATTCCAAGGTATGCATTGAAAATGTTTCCTGGATTTTCCATCTGAAATAAATAAAGAGCCTCAAGGATCACAGGAACACAGAGTTATGGATATAGAAATATCTATCCATTATATACACAGATCTATATGTATATATAAATTAGCTATAAAAATATATTCTTTTACTGCTTGTGATCCCTTGCCTCTGGTGAAGAGTCACCTTTAAGTTTATATTGGATCTCTGACTTGTATATCTGGTGAGCTGTATCAGGGGAAGGTTTAGTCATGATCCTTTCTGTCTTGTGCCTTCTCTGTAGAAGTATCCAATTGCTTATCCACTAAAAAAATTCTAGTCATTCCTTCATGCCTCTTTAATAATTTCTCACTTCTAAGAATGTTTGTTAGAATAGTTAGAACTATACACTATTCCACATCTATCTTATGGCATCTGTCATGGTGAACTCAAAAGCAGAGTAGACAGAATTTTAAACAACAGAGAACACTTTAGAAAAAATAAAAATAAAATAGGCATTCATCAATTTTCATTGAAGAATCTTTTGAAATATGCTCAGTTTCTTTCTCAGGTTGAAGATTCTTCTTTTGCTCTATTACATGCTTTATTTCTTATCCCAGGATTTTTCTTATGGATGAGTAGTTTGACAAATTGACCTGTCCATCCCTGAGTCAGCTCATGAACAAGACTTCCTTTAAAAAAACGGACTAAGGAGTGATGGTGGTGATTCAAAATAAATAGTTTGAAGTGATCAATTGCTTGGTTACTGGATGAACTGTTAAAACGGACATCAGTATCTCATTGCCCATAATATACTCTGGGTTTGAAAAGGAGATCTTATGTACTTTTTCAACTGTCTATTTATATTTTGTGCAGGAAAATGAAAAAGGGATAAACAAGAAGGAGTGATGTCATCATTACCTTCATTATCAGTATCAACATCATAATCATATCACATATAAATTCGGAAAGGGAAAAAAAAAAGAGAAGAACAGACCAAGAAGGACGAATTAGTAACTTCTTTCACCTTGATATAGATTAAAATGGAAAGAAAAATTCTCTGAAGATCTAGACCCAGGTCAATCTAATCCTTTGTGCAAGAAGTTAGAGATAAAATTCAATGTTATAGAAGGGTTATTTTAAACTGAGAAAAAACATTGAAAAAATATATGCACATACATGTATGCATACATACATACATATATATATATATGTAGATAAGATAAAAAGGGTTTTCAGTAGAGGAATGGTAATTAATCATATTTTGATATGTTAGACACAATTTAAAGAGGGTGAAAATGTAAGTCCACTTCTTCATCAGTCATTCACTGAACAGTTAAAGACAGTTTCCTTAATGTCTTTCTCCTCTCACTACTATTGTAACTCTTCTGTCTATACATGACATGTACATTGTTCACTACTACCACCTCATTTCTGTTTGTTTTTCTCTCCAATTTCATCCAGTTCACCGATATCTTGGGGTTGAGTTTTGGGGTTTTTTTAAGGTCTGTTAAAGGCAAAACATAACCTGCTTAGAGGCACCACAGAGAACAAGCTGACAACATTTACCTTTGAATAAAGTAGAGATTGGTATTGTCCATCTGTTCCAGCCTACAGAGTATTGGGGGAATAGGTGTGCCTTATGGAGCCATATTTTCTCCTGAGCAGCCCCATAAACAGAGGAACATTTACATGGAATAACCTTAGACTTTGTTTCCTTAACCTGTTTCTGACTTGTGTATGTTTCTTGAAGCACCACAGAGCAGCTGTGCAGTGTCCAGACTGAAAACGAGCAATAGGCCAGAGCAACCCAAGCAAGAGTCCTTACTTCTCGATAGAGATGTGGCCACTCATCACTGTGTGGGTTGTCGCTTTTAGCTGCATGGAGCATCCCTTGCACACGTAAGCCAAATTGGCTTTGTAGTGATGTTCTCTATGAGAACAAGGGCTGCGTGTGCATTTGTCTGTGCATGTGTATGTCTGCTCCATGTTCCTGTAGATTTGGAATCTATTATTTTAGCCAGATTTGACAGAGAAATAGAGGTCTCAAAGATAATTAAGTGCTAGTTCCAGTTTCTTGCACTTTTCTCAGCTAGCAGCTGGTGTCTCTTTGCTCTCTATTCTAATTTTCCATCCAATCCATGCTAACTGCTTCAGTATTCAGACAACCTTATAAACAGCCACACTCTGAACAGAAATTCCTGTCAGTTGATTTTACCGAAAGCTTCCATTACTGCCTCTAAAATACCCTGTAAAGAAAGACTGCAAGGAAAAAAAATATTAATAAAAAAGCATTACTTTTCTCTAGTATTTGAGGTGATCTTAAAAATATGCTGTGGGTTCTGAAAACTGTCAGTCATTTGTCTATGTACATTATATGCGGCAGCCTGGCTCCTGCTAACCAGACTGGACGTTACAGAGAGAACAGGAGCAGAGTGCTTTTGCTTGGTGCTGATACGGACTATACATGATTCTCAAATGACTGTGTTTAAAAACCTATTAAGATATGCAATTAAATATTATTATTACAAAACCATTTTCAAATTCAGACAATCTAATGGATGCTTTGTGTTCATCCAGGAAAGAAAAGCAACCTTATGTTAGGGAGAGTGATATGAGAGAGTAATACAATCCAAGAAAGCAGTCTAGGGAGTCTGAAAGAAGAAACAGATACCTTAACAAGGAAAGAGCAGTATAGATTCCTGTCAGTGGTGGCAGAGGCACAGCTCAACATATTTTCCCCATTTTAAGCAATATTTTAGCTGTAAATTTGAAATCAACATTTGAAATGTTGATGCTGCCTAAACAATCTAATTTTTTTTAGGCTAAAAAATTAATTAGTCATACTTCTGGACAACCAGTTTGGAAAATAGATGTCTGATTCTAATACAAATACCTCTAAGTGTTTCAAAAGTATGTAGAGGAAACACAATACAGACATATGGACAGGTAGTTCCATAATGCTTATGTGACCTTTCAAAAAAGGTTGATAGAGGGACAGATGAAGTATTATCAAGACACAGGAAAGGAAACCATGGAAATAAAGGTAATATAGCACAGCATGACAGATGTCTTAAATCATATGAAAAAAAATATTGCGTTTTCTGAGGGTTTGTAGAATTCTTTAAAAAGTGCTTCCTATTTTAAATGAAATAATATAAATAAGGTAAAAAATGATGATAATCTTTCTAGAAAAGAAGCAGTGTAAATAGTGAAGAACAAAACCCCTAACAAAACAAGAAAACTGGAAGCTGACTTCATGAAGAAAGGAATTATTGGAAAGGGGTAAACTCCCAAAAGGGCAAGTTTGATACTGTGATGGTTATGGTTGGTGTAGTAATTAGCCATTAGTAATATCTTTCTCGGCAACCTAGATTAGAATTTTGTGAAGTGGTAAAGAAGGAGACAGGTTTGTGAAAATGGAATATGCATATGTAGTGACTTCCATGTGCTAAACTATGTCATTACCAACTGAAGCCTTCTTTAAAAACTTGGCCTCAAGAGAACTAAGACTCTTTAAGAACTCTGAGTAGCATATAAAAGAACAGACATGTATTATCCTCTTTGAACCTGAAGTATGCCACAAGTTTTGAATACATACTGTACTGCTTGAGTCAGCCATATGAAGTGAAACTTCAGTATGAATTCCAATATAAAAAAGTGCCTTTAAATAAATGACTGGACTAAATAGTAAAGAGAACCTGAAAGATAATATGCCAAAGCAAACATGATATACCTTTCATCAGGAAAAATGCTGAACAGCCTTGGTAACAAGTCATCTAAAAGGTTCGAAATTCTCTATCTTATTTTCTATCTTACTTACTTACTTACTTATTACTTACTTTCTTGACAGTCTGTAGTACAATGTTGGGATAATTAATGAATTAATTTCAGAAGAAAAAAAATTGCAAATATAAGGTTTGGGTCTAGTTAATGAGTTTGCCACTGAAACACATTTCCTATGAAAGAGAGAACATAAATTCCTTATGGCTGTTTTGATTCTAAACAAAATTATCTCCTATTCTTCCAGTATAGGACTGAAAAGACAGTAAAATAGAGAGAGGTGGCAAATTTACAAGATGAAAATAAAGAAATAAGAATTAAAACAAGTACTGGGGAGTAGGCTGTGTGAAAGCTTTTGCTTTCTGTTCAGTTAGTTTTACTTACTGGAACAACCTAGATTCTATGTACCCACTGTGTTTTTTTCAAATGAATCTATAATTAACTGCACTATGCATGTTCCTTAAGAAGATTCATTAGGATTATGACTTTTCTTCTTTTTGCTTAGGATATGCATTCTTAGGTCAGTGATGTATCCAGCATTTGGAATTTTTACTTCCCCAACTTCAACAGTGTGTTTTACAGGGCTGTCAGGAGGTTGAACTGTGAAGAAACATTGCAATGACCATTACCAATGCCTACAAGTTGGTATCCATGAGACTGCATGGGGTTTTTTTTCAGTCAGAGGGAAGCATTAAATGACAGCATATCACATTTTAGAAATTGGCTGTTTCTTCTTTACTAATATCTTTTTAAACATGCCAAGGACAGACTTTATCTTCTGGAGACTCTTATCTTCTCTGTATCTTTCTACCAAAGCTTGCAGCACATGTCCCAGCAAAGCTTCCTGCTATCAGTAGCTATCTGCAACTGTGTCCCACTTATCAGTAAGATCATGCTTGTAAACACAGAAATACATATCGATATGCTGTCTTCTAATGTATGCATATATTTATTTGAGAAGCAGAGGTACCATATAACTTAAACCTTTAATGCTGGGCTTTTTGTCTGTTCACTTGTGATGACACAAAGGAGTACAAACAAACATCTCTTCTCTTTCTACAAGAAAATAAATACACAGAAATTTTATTTGAACGTCAAAACTGTAAAAGAAAGAAATTATTTAAACTGTTTAGAAAAATAAAATTCCTTTTTTCCTCTGTTAGAAAAAATGACATGAATATATTTGAATATCATCTGAGCTATCTTTCTGCATAATTTTAAACAACCTAATTTTCATGACTGTAGCCAGTACAGATAAAGATACATTCCTCAGACCATGTTAAAAGATCCAACTTGTCCTTTGTTGTTTGATCTTTTCTATAAGTGAAGATTAATTCCACATCATGGATTTGGTATTCCAGACTACAAGCTTAATTTCCACAACTTTACTAGCATATTATCAACTGTTGTATCTGCAAATATTGATCCTGTTCTACATATTTCTTTCTAACCACAGTCACGGGAGATAATGTATACTACAAAAAGTGTTTTTCAAATTGCTTGAGATATTTCAAAGTTTGGCAAGTCAGTGAGCAAGTGGACTGTATTTTCATTTTCATATAAACATCAGCTTTCATATGAACATTAGCTTTATCCAATAGTAGAGTTGTTTTAGAAATCCATTTCTTTTGGATGTATTCAAATAAGACAAAGGTATTGTTATGATGAGATCACTATAAACCTGATCATGGGTCAGAAAAAAAGCATGTGGTTTTTAAGAATAAGAAATGAGAAAATGATAAGCTTCTAAATACCTGCTAACCTTAAATCTTTCTAAAAGACAGACAGTTCTCTTAACTGATGGAACTGGTTTATTGAGGACTGATATTAAAGTCCAAGGACAAAGGTAAAGGAATATGAAACTTATTTTAATATATAGCACTGAATCTAGAAACAAAAAATCACTGACATTTAGTGACTTCATTTATAAATATTTGTTTAACTCTATCTTAATGACTTCTTAAAGAACCTGTGATGTTAACAGTTATGCTTGCAGAAGAGATGTATGTGCTCTTGAACATGTCATTAACCCTTCTGTCACTTTTGTTTTCCTTATTTCATCACTACAATATGCCAGGTTTATATATTTTCCACTCAGGTTTTTATATATAGCCACAAGAAATGTATACACAAATGTAAAGCTATACTACTTTGTTATGACTACAACTTCTTTCCTTTCCTGTTAACTCAGTGAGGTCAATATATGTTCGGAATCTAATCCAAAAGAGCATGTGATTAACTTCATGCATTCACATCAAAGTGGGCATTCACATGTTTTAAGTTAAATGGTGTTCTTCTTGAATTTTTAATTAATAAGAATAAAAAATTACTTATTTGTTAAAAAAATAATATCTTCAGAATTTTTTTTATCCCTATAATATTTACCTGCGATCCCTTTCCATCTATTTATTTATTTATTTATTTGTTTACTTACTTGTTTTACAAATACTGTCACCCAGAGGAAAAGAAGAAGGCATGAATAAATAATGTGTGAAGAAATTATTTGTTGATTATTAGACAATGTTACCATACTGACATATCTTAAATTGCTCATTCCAATCAGTCCTGCATTTTGGACTTTGTTTGTAGTTTTTGTTCATGCCTACATACAGGGCAGGAAGGAGTAAGCTTATAGATAAAATTGCTTTACGGGTATTCCGATTACATCACATAAGAAAATAACAGTAGATATCCACATGAAATCACAACTCTTCATGGAAAGTAAAGGAACTTTGAGCCATTACTCCTTACATATGAATATAATCACAAGTAAATGCTAATTTCATTTCAGATTAGTTAATATCACATCATCTAGTACTCAGATTGTAGTTTCCAATGAAAAAGTCTCACAGAAATCCTCTTCTGTAATTCCAGAAACAGTATGTACCTCAATTGATCTGGATTATTTGGAATTGGATCAGCTTAAATTCAGAACAGAACATCTTGATAAGTGTTTTTTTCATCTCTGAGATTTAGCTTTACATTGAACTCCAAGAAAATACCAGTTCTGAAAACTCTTAATTTGGTTTTACTTACAGTGTATGTCAACAGACAGGAACATCGTGACCTTTTGTACGATGTGCTTCATAAACTCTTGCTTTCCTGTCACTGATTTTGTCACAGTTAAATTTGTTTATTATTTTCTAGGTACTGAGAGACAGTAAAGGTTCTGCAAAACCTCAATACTTGGGGCTGGATTCTCATTAAATATTTTTTGATTTCTTCGGTGTTTAACTTCACTAGCTTTAACAGGTTTGGTTTTGATTTACAACAGATTGTGATAAGCATCAGGAGCACCTTTCACACCATACACTGAAAAATGTTCAAAGCAATTTTCACTTCCTTTTCTGGTGGAACATTGAATGCTAGAGGATTTGTGAACCAACTATTTTAGAAATTTTCCAAATAACACTAATGTTATATGGATGTAGTTTTTTTTTTTTTTTATCTTGAAGCATATGCTTGGTGATCGTAGTGATGCTAAGGCTACCTGCATCTACTGTTCTCAGAATGCAATATTATTCTATATCTCACTTTCACAGACTCATACAGTTTATACCTTCAATGCCGTGCAACAAACCTTTCCTCAGGAATTATCAACTTATGTCCTTACAGAAACATTTTCAAGACTTATTGCAGCAACCAGCAGTTTAGGTAGTGTCAAGTTTCATTGTGTATCTTTGCTGTGTTTCTGTAACAATATTTTTCATGCTAACTGCTTGCAGCGAATCGCTGTATGTCATATTGACCTGTAGGATTCTCCCTCACACTTGGTATTTACCCATTTACCAGCTTGTGCTGTGACACTTTCTGAACTGTTAGAATACAAGTATCACAACTGTTCCCTAGGGAAGGGACCTAATCAGTTAAACCTCTTGCTTACATCGGTGAAACAAAAAGGCAGTAACGATGGTAGTTGTCTTATAAATGTTCTTTCCAATTAGTGTTCCACCAACCTTTTGGGTACCTCTTGTGAATTTTTCATAAAAGGTTTTTGGAAGGCTTATTACCCGGAATATATACACAATGCACTGGTGAGTCACAAGAATATGCCTTTGCTGAAAAAAAAAACAGAAAATATTTTAAATGCTTTTAAAGGGTTTGCTGAAGGATAGGTGGGACACTCATTGTACTGCCAGGCACTCCTAGAAGCTTTCTGGAGCTTTCCTGTAGAGCAGATGCAAAGAAAAATTAAATCGTGCCAGGCTCATTGCTGTTCTTACAGACTTCAAGGACTTCCAAAGTCACAGAAATACTTTTTGAGTCAAAGAGATTTCACATCTGTCACATCCTAAACATATTAATATGAAAGGTGTTAAAAATGCCTTTATGAAATACTTTTGTAGATGTTTCCTGAGTGCTCTGTTTCACTGGCAGCTCTAAAACTCTGCTGTGACTTTTTAATTTTCTAGCCTGTTATTCCGCTCATGTTTGAATTTATATGAATCAAAATGCAATCCAGACATATAAAGGCATAATTTCAGAAGAATTCTTATAAGGACGTTTCACTTTGGTACCTAACTTACAGATAACTAGGGAAGGGTGACACCAAACTAACTATTTAGCAGTGTCAATTGTGTCTAGAACAGATTAATCTTGCAACTGATTGAAAATATCAAATCAAGGTCTATTATTAAAATGTATATTTGTACTGTAGTATTATCATTATATCATTTGTAAAAAATAACAGAAAAAGCAGCAATAATAATAATAATAATAATAATAATAATAATAATAAAAGTAAGCTATTTAAACACTGTGGGCACAACATTACAAGAAAGATATTTAAAAATTGAAATTTACATGAGTAGCAAAACCCAACCAGGAGGATTTTGCAGAATTGCACAGAACTTTAGGGTTTGGAAGGCACCTCAAGAATCACAGAATCACAGAATTGTAGGGTTGGAAGGGACCTTGAGA
>VXBZ01004718.1:361359-397130 GCA_013399135.1 Heliornis fulica | reverse complement strand
ATCCCTGTCTGTTTTGTACTGGGAAGCCCAGAACTGGTCACAGGACTCTAGTTGAGGCCTGACTAGGGCAGAGTAGAGGGAGAGGATCACCTCCTTCAACCTGCTGGCTATGGTCCTCTTAATGCACCCCAGGATCCCATTGGCCTTCTTAGCCACCAGGGTACACTGCTGGCTCATGGCCAACCTGTCATCCACCAGATATGAGTGAAAATTCAAAGACCTATATCTTTACAGCCTGGCTGAATATTGACAGCTTTATCTTTTGGTACAAACATGCTCATGAGAGCACAGCAGACATCCTACACCAGAAACAGTTTCAGAAGGGTTATTAAATTGAAGGACATTCAATGTACAATTCATTTCTGAATGTACAAAAGAACAGCACAAAATGCCTCATGCTAAAGGATATTGACCTCTACACTTTCAGGCCTTGCTTCTGTCATCAGATTTTTAGGACTGATGTCCTCAAATGTCTCTGTCTCCAGGACAAGGAAGCAACCTGATCTTCATGCATACATGCATTTTTCACATCTTTTGAGAAATATATTTGAATCGGTATTTAACCTGGAAGGTAGAAGAAAACGTGTGAGGTTTTAATCTGATCTTGACTTTACTAGTCAAATTCATCTCTATCCCAATGGGTTTCTTCATATTAAATTTCTATAATTATGAAAAGATCTATATAGAATGATTTTAGTATAAAAAACATATAAAATGTATTGCTATGTGTGGTAAGTTGATCTTGGCTGAAGGTCAGGTGCCCACCAATGATGCTCCCTCCCCAGGTGAGGAGAGGAGAGAAAATGTAGAAAGGATTTCTGGGTTGGGATAAGGACAGGGAGAGATTACTGATTACCCTCATGGATGAAACAGACTAAATTCAGGAAAATTAATGGAATTTATTACCGATCAAATAAGAGAAGGGCAATAAGAAATAAACCACTTCTTAAAACACACTCTCCCCAGCCCTTCCTTCTTCCCGGGATTAATTTAATCTCTGAGTTCTCTATATCCTCCCCNATCCCTGTCTGTTTTGTACTGGGAAGCCCAGAACTGGTCACAGGACTCTAGTTGAGGCCTGACTAGGGCAGAGTAGAGGGAGAGGATCACCTCCTTCAACCTGCTGGCTATGGTCCTCTTAATGCACCCCAGGATCCCATTGGCCTTCTTAGCCACCAGGGTACACTGCTGGCTCATGGCCAACCTGTCATCCACCAGATATGAGTGAAAATTCAAAGACCTATATCTTTACAGCCTGGCTGAATATTGACAGCTTTATCTTTTGGTACAAACATGCTCATGAGAGCACAGCAGACATCCTACACCAGAAACAGTTTCAGAAGGGTTATTAAATTGAAGGACATTCAATGTACAATTCATTTCTGAATGTACAAAAGAACAGCACAAAATGCCTCATGCTAAAGGATATTGACCTCTACACTTTCAGGCCTTGCTTCTGTCATCAGATTTTTAGGACTGATGTCCTCAAATGTCTCTGTCTCCAGGACAAGGAAGCAACCTGATCTTCATGCATACATGCATTTTTCACATCTTTTGAGAAATATATTTGAATCGGTATTTAACCTGGAAGGTAGAAGAAAACGTGTGAGGTTTTAATCTGATCTTGACTTTACTAGTCAAATTCATCTCTATCCCAATGGGTTTCTTCATATTAAATTTCTATAATTATGAAAAGATCTATATAGAATGATTTTAGTATAAAAAACATATAAAATGTATTGCTATGTGTGGTAAGTTGATCTTGGCTGAAGGTCAGGTGCCCACCAATGATGCTCCCTCCCCAGGTGAGGAGAGGAGAGAAAATGTAGAAAGGATTTCTGGGTTGGGATAAGGACAGGGAGAGATTACTGATTACCCTCATGGATGAAACAGACTAAATTCAGGAAAATTAATGGAATTTATTACCGATCAAATAAGAGAAGGGCAATAAGAAATAAACCACTTCTTAAAACACACTCTCCCCAGCCCTTCCTTCTTCCCGGGATTAATTTAATCTCTGAGTTCTCTATATCCTCCCCTCCAGTGGCAAAGGGTGATGGGGAATGTGTGTTTTGTTCAGTTCATCATACATTGTCTCTGCTGGTCCTTTCTTCTCAGAGGGGGGCACTTGTCACACTCTGATCCAGCACGGGGTCCCTCTCATGGAAGACGTCCTCCAAACTTCTCCAGAGTGAGTCCTTCCTAAGGTTGCAGTTATTCACAAATTGCTCAAGTGTGGGTCTCCTGTGAGATTACAAAGTCTTGACAGAAAATCATCTCCAGCATTGACTTCCCATGGGATCATAGTATCCTCCAGATGGATCTACCTGCTCCAGCATCAGATCCTCCACAGGCTGCAGGTGGATATCTGCTCCATTAACCTCCATGGGCTGCAGGGGAACAGCCTGCATCACCATGACCTTTATCAGACGCTGAAGGCCACAGTTTGCTCTGATGCCTAGAGGACCTCCTCCCCCTCCTTCTTCACTGACCTGGTGTCTGCAGAGTTGTTCTTCTCACATTGTCTGGGTTCTATCTGTGCAAGGTTTGTGTGGCTAGGTTTTGGTAGCAGGTTTTGGGTAGAGGGGTAGTTTCTCTGAGAAGCTGTTGGAAGCTTCTGTCATGTTTGACAGAGCCAATGCCAGCCAGCTCCAAGATGGCCAACACTCTCCGGCTAAAACGGCTCATAGTGGGTTTTTACTCCTAACTATGTTATCCCAGATGCAATATGACAATTTCCGATTGGCTTAACTTTGGCCGGTGGTGGGTCCATCTTGGAGCTGTCTGGCATTCACTATATTGGACATTCAGGAAGCTTGTAGCAACTTTTGCCAGAAGCCACCCCTGTAGCCCCCAGTAACAAAACATTGTTATGCAAACTCAATATAACATGAAAAAGATATTCAAGTGTTTAGCAATTGAGGGGAAAAGAAAAAGAAAATATTATAGCATATAACCAAAATGAATTTAACATAAACATTTAAATTTAAAATAAGAATGGAATAAATCAGAATGAAATTGGAAAGCTGAAACAAAATAATACAATTACAGCTCAGTTCAAATCTTAACTATGTTCCTGACAATGTTGATTAAAAATTTCATTTTATAGAAATTTATGTAAAACAAATACAGTTAAAAGATGCAATAACTTGCATTTGGAACCCTTTATGTTTAGTTATTGACTTCATCCTTTTATGTGCTACTTAAAAATTGATGGGAGGATGAGAAGAAGAAGGGAGCAAGGAAGAGAGTCAGACGACTATGTAGAGCTCCTGATTTTCATCTTCTAATTGAGCTTCCTAAGGGTTTGGATATAGCTCTTGCAATGGACTGAGAAAAGTGGCATGGGGATTTTTTTTTTCCAATTAATGATAGAAAATTAATCTTAGAACCTTTCTCTGCATTATACGCAATTTTTACTATGACAGTTTTCTATAGCAAAAACCACCCTAAAACCTAATGGCAGAAACTTTAATAGTTGTAATTAAAACTGTAAGTGGAAGTCAGCTTTTCTAAATAAATTTGTTAAAGATAAGAAAACAGGAGGTATAAAACAAAAAGCTTAAAAAAAGGACTAGTTAAAGTAAATCCTGACTTAGCAGGAGAATGCATCAGGTATTGATTTGCTACAACATGAGAATTTTTTTAAGAATATTTTAAAGAATCTGAATTTAAAGCTTGCTTGGGATTTTAAAAATATTTATATTTTTTACTATTAGAGAAATAGAGGAAAAGCTATCATCAGGACTGAAGAAACTGAACATTGCAATACAGAGTTCAAAGGGAGAAATAGAAATGAATATAGAGAATCGAAATGATCATAGAACCCTATAGCACAGCTCTTTTTGTAGTTTGATGTTTTATCTTAAGTCACAGTAGGCATATTTTCTCTGCCCAACATCATCTCTTTTCTCTACTGTCAATAGGAAAAACTCCAACATTTTTTTGGAATGTAATTTATGCAAATGAAAATTGAAAATGATTATGATGTTAACAATTTTAGGCTAGTCACCTTTCCCATAACTTTACTGTTCTATTTATAAGCATCTTATTGAAACTTATAAATAAAATAAATGAAAAAAAATTCATACCTAAATCTTGGATCAGGGCTTCTGCTATTAGCTATGTTGTGTCTTCTGCACCCAGACTGGAACACATAGATCTCTTTATAACAGAATTTACATGTCTGATTGAGTATTGAACACTATAGGAATGTCTTTTATCTTCAGATCTATGAAATAAATGTGTTTCTTTTTTCCTTGCATACGATATTTTTTTTTCACATGGACTACCATAATAGGAATAAATTGTATTTGGACAGATGCATACTGTCATGGTAAAAACTCCTTTATTTTAGGAAATTTTGTTCTTTGTACTCTCCTTCATTTCCTCTTTCTCTTCCCTCTGCAGATGCCTATCAGACTCTCTGTCTGGTTCATATTCTTTTATTCAGCCATTTCATTATGATATACTGCATAATCCTAATTTCTTCTGTGTTCATTCCTTCCAAAACCATTTCTTAAGGTCCTTTCAAAAGTTGTACTACTCCATCCAGGAGACTTTTGACACTCACACTAAGATTTTGTGCTAAGAGGAACTCCTGGAGAAACCAGCAGGTTCTATCAATTTTTCCTGCCTGTAAGCTCATCTTTCAGTGTCATCATAACTTTTGCATTGATTAGGAGACCTTTGCACTGCAGGCATAGCGCATCTCTCACTTTTTAATGTCATTGATCAAGTTTTAGGTGGTCTTGAGACTTTAAGTGTGTGACCAAAATAAAACAAATTATTTCACTTTCCTTATAGTTACTATCAAAGCTCTCTTATGTGCATGAGCACATCTGCCAGGTAAGTCTGGCAGATAAACCACCAGATACCTACCATCCATACTGTTTAATGTTGCCAATTATGCCAAGCAGAGCATCTGATTTCATAATTCCTTGAGGTTGTTTCATCTGAAAAACAAAATCTACACACTTGTTTGATGCTGATTTCCTCTCATATTTAAAATATCTAACCTCTGTGGCATTCCTTGCAATCTCTCGGATTTCTGCATTAACTTTACAGCACAGCCTCATGAATTCCTCCTCCCCTGTCCTTGCAGTACCAATGGGAAATACTGGGAAAGCGAGTGCTTCAGTCTGCTTTCAACTAAATATACACTTCATTCAGCCTGTCTCCTCAGGGACTTTTCAACTTGGTTGTAAAAAAGTGAAGCTCTCTGGAAGAAATGCTATTAAGTATAAAAACAGGTTACTTTTTTTTTATTATTTTTGTCTTCTGTCTATACTTGAAAAATAGCAGTTGCTGGAGTTGTGTTGACTCTGCCTCCTTCACCTACTGTTCAGCATCATTGCTTTAAGTGTGGACAATAGAAAATTAAGAGAGAATGGGTGGGTGTGGTTGGGAGGAAGAATCAATGACTTACTTTTTTTTTTCTCTTACAAAGACCTGTGGCTAAAAAGTCTCAGGACTATTTTAATCTGCTACAAATAGCAGAAAGTCACCCATAGAGAAGCACATTGTATATGAGGAAGCATGTTCAGAGAACAGAAAATCATAAGTAATTCTTTCTTGTTTCATCATTTTTTTATCCTAAAATTTCTATAAAAATTGAGATTATCACTGTGTTTCAGCATTATTCAATTAGCATACAATATTTCTTCAGGAATGTCTCCCATGGCCTCAAACTGTATTTATTTATTCTCCTCTGTTATGGCTAGATTTTGAACTTACTTAAATTGGCTCTTACAGTTAGTTTGGCCAAGTAATCTGATTATTGTAATTACTTTTAGGATGTTATTCACTTTATATATTCACAAATTTATAAAAATGACTCTTAAATTCATTAACTAGTTTTATTAGCATGCTGTGCTGCAAAAATTCAGATTGGCTGTTTCATATTATGTACAATAATTCACTTAGTAAGTTTAAAATCAATAACTGTAATTTATAATTTTACATTTTTCCTTAACTCACTTGTATGCAGTGTAACTTAAACCTGTTATTTTTTGCAAATAATGCACCAAGTTATCTCATCAAATGAGGTTACATAACTGTCACAAATTTATTTCTTCATTATTCCTATTTCTGTATAACAAAATACCATAATTATTGTAGATCATAAATTTTATTCTACAATATATTCCTGAAACAACCACAGTTGAAATTAGCAGAGTTGTCTTCATACAAATGACTAGACTATATATTTCCATGTTTAGTAAATTTCTTATGTAAGTGATTTATCAAAATACACAATATTATTTTAATACCAGTGTTTTTACACCTGCTGTAATAACTTCTTCCTACTACAGAAAAAAATGCTCTGAAAGAAACATCTAAGTTAGTGGTTACAAAGACATAGATTTTTATTGGTGAAATATTGCAAAAGTAGAGGACACTAAAAATGCTGGTTTACTCATCATGTATTTGGCAGATTTTTTTATTTATTTTTCTTATTTTCAAACATACTGCAAAGGTTCAGTCAGCTTTCTTGTCTTATCTAACCCGTTCCATGGGATCTATATATAAAAAAAAAAATAAAATAAAAAATGAGGGATAATCTGAAAAAAGATCTCTGTGGAAAAGGATGAATATAAAAACATTCAGACCACCTTAAGAGGTATCTGCAAATATTCACAGAAAGACAATAAATTCCTGGACCATTGTCATGTTTACCTGACCGAGGAATCCCTCCATCTATATTTAAAAGAGGACCTAGGATGAAAATAGAGGCTGACTAATATTAAGATGTTGTTAGATGAAAAAATCTATAATAGCTGACTGGGAAATATAAGTGGGAGTTTAGTTAATTTGTGTAGAAGGAAGAACACTAGTCAGGGATTTTCATAGATTCCCTGGGGAAAAGATTTTGAACTTAAGATATAGTTTCAGAAATCTAGGTTTGCAACTCATGAATAAATTTATATGAACTAAATTTTACAGTCCTATTAAAATCTAAATTAATGGCAAATGTATAAAGTTTCTGTGTGGAGGAAATACTATTTCACAGTAAAAAAAAAAAAAACCACAACCAAAACCCTTCAATGAAACAGTTGTTATTTACCTGTTTAGAACTGCATATCAACATGCAACTATTGTTGCTTTTAAAGATTAATTATTGCTTGATACACTTATAGATGCTTTAAAATTTAAAATATGTACTCTGAATGTTTATAGCCATAAATATGATACTTTTGTTCAAAAATGTTTCTTGCAACATTTGACAAGAAAAATGCAGAAGTGTAAAATTTGTGTTTCAATTAGCCAACATGAATGAGGATGCACTCATTTTTTAATGGACTGATGAGCAAGACTTTCAGACATGTGTCTTGGTAAGCTGGACAAATTATAGCTATACAAGAGCACATTGATCTAAATATTCTGTATGTGAAAAAGGTGATATAAAGGTGATATAAAACTAAACAAGACAAAAAAATAAAAACAAAACACCACCCAAAGCCAAAGAAAATTGCAGTAATTATTTTCCTTTCTATATATGTATTTAAAAGTCTATCTTTAGCAACCTAGGTTGACAAAATTGACAATAAAATAGATGGTTTTATTTTTCTGTTGGTCTAAGTTAATAGTATTATGTAAGACATTCCCAAATGATGAAAAAAATACTCTCTTGTTCCAATGTCTGTAGTAAATAGTCCCCTCTAAAATGGATCATAACTTTGGCTTATCTCTCCTTAAGGAGCTATTATTTAAGCAGAGTCTATAGGGTTCATAAAGGTTACCATCAATGACTAAGTCTGTCAGTTTAGGATCTTCAGTTGACTTACTCATTCACTTTTGTTTTCTCTGAATAAAAGAGAACTGGGAGGAATATTCAGGAACAAAGCACTCACTTGGGAAGCTGAGGAGAAATTTATTGCAATAATAAGACTTTAAGTAACTTATGTTACAGTAGTGTCTCCTGGTGTACCCTCTGACTGGAAGTGTCTTCTTTCTATGGAAAGTCTTCTAAACCTCAAAATTCTTTCTACTTAGGCAATAAAGGAGAAAATCCCCTTCCTCAACAGCAATAACTCTGGTGGCAGCAGTCTATAAGCAATATAGAATCATTGGTTATGTTTGGATTGGAAAAGACTTTTAAGATCATAAAGTCCAACCATTAACATATCACTGCCAAGTCCACTACTAGCAGAGGGGTAGCCAGGATAATTTCAAGCACCTACCACAACATACTAATTAATAACTCTTTAATATTAGTAAATAATTAATAATACTGCCTTTTTCATTAAAATATGACAGCATAGACTCCTTATATATTTTTATTTACTTATATTAGAGTTGCTTCCATTTGCTCCAAAGTAACAGATAAAAAAAACAAAGTAGTTTAAAGTTAGGTGTTAGTATCTGAGGAGTCCATATGTTTATTCTTATTAGGACTTAGGGAATTAACCTATATTTTACAAACTTGTAAATGAGTGGTGGGTCAGAGTTGAAAACAATGATCTTTCTGCCTCTGAAAAATGTTTACAGGTCTCATTTCTTGTAATTTCTTGTTTCCCAGATAAAACCAGCCAAACAACTAAATAATCTGACAGTTCACTTGACAAGAAGAAAATCATACCCAAATATTTTGCTTCAAAGAGTCCTCAGTAGATTTTATGACACCATGTTCTTACCTTATCCAGCACACTCATTTTAAGAAAAATATGGACTATTCCCACAAGTCTCCCAGTTTACATTCCTGGCACTGTTCCCAGACAGAGATGTGGGTCAAGTTGCCTCTGGAAATGAGGTTTCAGATACCACAGTAGAACAGAGCAGATGAACATGTATGACATGGAAGTAGGTGTCTGCTATAGAACACCTGTCCAGGAGGGAGAAATAGATGAGATTCTAGACAGGTGAGTAAAAGCAGCCTCATGTTCACAGACCCTTACCCTTGTGGGGGAATTTAATCACCACACTATTTGATGAAAGGACAGTACATCAGGGAATAAGTACTCCAGAAAATTCCTGGAGATCACTGATCATCATCCAAAAGATGGAGGAGCAAAGAAGAAGAAACAGCCTGATGGACCTCATACTCATAAACAAGGAAGGGCTTGTTGGGGATTTAAAAGTTTAAAGTAGCCTGAGTTGCAGTAACCATGAGATGGTAGAGCTCACAATACTGAATGCAAGAAGGATGAGAACAGCAAGCTCAAACCCCTGAAATTCAGGAAAGAAGACTTTGGGCTGCTCAAAGGTGTAGTAGGAAGAGTCTGGTTTCAGGAAGGCTCTGAAAGGATGAGGCTGTTTAACACTAAAAGTTCTCCTCCAAACTCAAGAGAGGTCCATCCCAACAAATAATATGAAGGGTGATCCTACTCCTCTATCCAGCCCTGAGGAGATCACCCTGGAGTCTGGTGTCCAGTTTTGAGCTCTGCAGTACAGAAGAGACATGGACATACTGCAGAGGATCCAATCGATGCTTTAAAAGACTGGAGCAGTTGCTGTGTGAGGAAAGGAAAGGCTGATGCAGATGGAATTGTTTTAAATGCAGATGCAGATGGAACTGGAGAAGAGAAGGCTCAGGAGGGATCTTAACGATGTACAGAAATGCCTGAAGGGGTGGTGTAAAGAAGGCAGATCCAGGCTGTTTCCCGTGGTACCCAGTGATTGTACCAGAGGCAATGGGTGCAAAGTGAAATGCAGGAGGCTCCATCTGAATGTGAGGAAACACTTTTTTACTGTGAGAGTGACAGATCACTGGTACAGCTTGTCCAGAGAGTATGTGGAATCTCCTGACTTGGAGATATTCAGAACCTCTTTGGACATGGTCCTGGGCACTTGGCTATAGGTGTCCCTGCTTGACAAAAGTGGTTGGACTGCATGACTTCCAGAGGTTCCCTTCCAAATTACACCATGCAGCGACTGTCACTCATAAACACAGAACATATCATTTGTATATTTTGTGCTTTTCACATCATATTAAAGACTTAATAGCTGACATTGAATCTACATTTTAGGTATTTATAGGTTTATAATTCCTGCCTTGAAGATATTCAGAACCTCTTTGGACATGGTCCTGGGCACTTGACTCTGCTTGAACAGAGTGGTTGGACTACATGATTTCATAGAATATTAGGAGTTGGAAGAGACCTTGAAAGTTTGTCTAGTCCAACCCCCCTGCCCAAGCAGGATCACCTGGATTAGATCACATAAGTATGTATCCTGATTGGTCTTGAATGCCCTCTCTGGGCAGCCTGTTCCAGTGCTCCGTCACCCTCACGATGAAAAAGTTCCTCCTTACATTCAGATGGAATGTTCTATGTTCCAGCTTGGAACCGTTCCTTTTTGTCCTATCACTGACCAGCACCAAGAAGAGCCTGGATCCATCCTCTCGACACTCATCCTTAACATATTTATAGACATTAATGAGGTCACCCCTCAGTCTCCTCTTCTCCAAGCTCCTTCAGCCTATCCTCATAAGGAAGATGTTCCACTCCCAGACTTCCAGAAGTTCCCTTCCAAATTACACCATTTTGTGATTCTGTAACTCTTTTATCCCTAAATGAGTACTAAAGGTGGCATGAAACAAGGAATACACTTTCATTTCACTGTGTTCTTTTATAAGACTAGGAGCTGTCTAACAGATAGAAAACTGTAATTTGCACTGGTCCCAGATTCCCTGATAAGACTCATCAGGAGAACATTTACATGTCACCTCCTGAATTCATCCATCTCTCCCTGCGATCATGCTAATAGAGAAAAAAAGGATAGTTAGGTGTGTGCAATGATGATGGTTACTTCACTTTAAAATGAACAAAAAATTATTTAATTCCAGACAATAATCTTATTAGTGATTGTAGGTGAGTCAACAGTTGTCTATTCAAGGATTCTTTCTGCATTGTATTACTCCTCAAGGTATTGGCTGAACCCTTTGCTATCACAGCAGTGCTAAATAATGAGGTCAAGAATCTGTTCAGTTTTCCTGTTATGGTAGAAAGGCTGTATCTCCTTTTTCACCTTTTATTTACTGGACTTCTCATTTTATGTATCCATATTTTTATTTATATAGAAATATACTTATATACTTATATATTTGTATATGAAAGTACACAAAAAATAAATAGGCATTTCAAGTCCTGTTATTAAATAAAATAAGTAATTTATAATGTAGTCATATAGCACTGTAACTACTAATATTGTTCTAAGAATGTTCTAAATTTCTTAACATTAAAAACAATTCAAGAGATAAAAGTCTAAATATAAAGCTTAAAATAAAGCAACTCTTAAATGGAAACATAGTCAACTGTTATTAGTTGAGCGCTAGTGCATTATGTTCTCTGATAACTGTCTAACCAGATATTCAGAAATATAATTTTGTGCACCCCTCAATTTTCACTCTGTGAACTAATTTACTATGAAAACATTTAAATTTGCACTCTACAAACAGATTTACTGTGAGAAATTAGAATTTCACTCAGATACCTAAATAAAACTGAAATATTTTCTCTCAGATTTTCCCATGCAGAAAATGAATCATTTCAATGTTGATAAAACCTTCGTTAGTACTCGTGTGTGTGTGTATATATATTTCTAATTTTATTTTGACACCCTGATCTAATTAAATATTATTTATAGGCTACCATCCTATATATTATACCATCCGTATGTTAATTTTATACTCTGTACTAATCTGATACCATCATCTTACTATACAATAAAGTTATGGTAATGTTGCTAAATTCTACTTTGACAAGATTAAAGGAATTACTAATTTCATATATTGCTTTTCTGGCTCTTTATAAGGTAGCACTACAGAAAATATACTGATGGAGGCAAAACCGGGAAAAGCATAAAATTAAATGTATCTAAATGCAAGGCTTCTTTTCTAAAAGACAAGACAGCTAAATTTATTAGGTCTTGTTTGAAGCCAATGTGGATCAATAGTTGAGCAAAGTTTTTAAGGATGAAATGAGACTGAGATAGAGACAGAGAGGAGGCTGTCTAGAGTTGGTAGACAGTAAAATCAGGGTAGACAGTAAAATCATGGTAGACAGTAAAATCATCACATCCAGTGTCGGATATGTAGGTATATGTATTTATATATATGCACATTGTCAGTTGTATTCAAAAGTTATTGGGATCTTTTTCATCTTTTAACTTTTAATAAATCAATTTGAAACATTTTGTCTATCAAAACAGGATCATTTTCTTCAGCTACTTATAAAGTTTCAACATCTGCCACTTTCAAGCATAGCTACCGTACAGATTCTTGCTTTTGTATAATAACCAGCATTATATACACTACTCGATGTGACATATAAGTACTGCTATATGCAATCATAGTTACACCATTTTTCTGGATTTATATACTATTTCTTTAACAACACTGTCCATCAACTTCACCTTGTTCACTGTAACCTTGATACAGAATACAGGTACTCATAGATATTCTTCCAGCAGTAAAACTCAAGCCTTCTCTATATCAGTTTGCCAAAGGTTTGTTCTCTTAGCACTTACTGATTTATTCTTTAGTGTTTTACTTCTGATATCATTATTTTCTCAAATTGTACTAAACACTATATACCTAATGGTCAATATTAGTATCTTTGGATCTTCTGTTCTATCAGTTACAGATTTTCAAATCTTAAAGAGTTAAAAAGAGTGCAGAAAAGCACAGAAGAGAAAAAGGAAATCAGTGTAATAGGAAAGAAAATTAAATAAATATATTACAATCAACATTTTTTAATTTAACCTGGACAACTGAAATCTCTTGCAATTGACCACACTCCATTTGTTATCTTAGCAGAAAAAATCAAAATAGGCAAAATTATAGTCTTTCTTTGCTGAAAGACTATTGCATTACCTGTGTAAATGGATCCAATAAACTTTCTATTTGAGTTTATATTTGTAAGAACTTTTATTTGTTTAGGTAAGAAAGATAACATATTTACATCACAAGTTATTTCAATATTTTGACAAAAAGATAAGATTATAATCATCCTTTCTTTTCAGTTATTTTTTTGATTTTCCAGAAAAGTGATGGTTCTACTTTTATTGAGGTGTTAGTCAATTAGCATTTTTTGTGACCAGTCTGATGAAATTCATTTCTGGACAAACGGAAAGCACTTGTATGCATATTGTCCAAAGTCTCATTGTTTAAATTTGTCAGACATTTAGGTTTCTGATTTCAATTACACTTTCATTTATTACCCCATTTCCCCTCCACAAGCCTTTCAATTAATTCCTGAAAGCAATAAAAAATCCTGGAATACATTATGGTCAGCAGGAATTCATACATTGATACTTACTAACCTACTATGTTGCTTCATAGGATATGCATCTCTTTTCTGTTACTTCCCACATACGTAACAGGAGGAAGCCAGACTATGAGATTATAATTAATTTATCTTTCTTTTCAAATAAAACCGAACCAAAGTTCAGATCATATCAGCTAGAAAAGCAAAATCTGGAAAGTCACCTGAAAACTTCGTAATTTCGTAGAGCCAGTTCTGCGGAGTGTATTGAATAATGGCCAGTCTTGAATAACACCAGTGAAATGAAGCTCTAGTGGAATAAGAGAGCTAGCCAGCTAGTTATCTAAACACAGAAGTCACCCTAAATATGCAATGTTATGTCAAAAATTATAAGATTAGGAAAGTGTGATTCCAGAAAAGAGAGTGGTTATTATCAGAAGTAATAAAACCTGTTTCCAGATGAAACTTTTAATATACAAATTATTATTGATATTTTTTAATCACATCTGTAGTTTATACTGGTTGTGTTAATATTTAAATTTTGAGTCACTTCCTTTCCAGTGTAAATGAAATATGAATATTTTTCTTACCCTCATGCAAAATCTTGAAAATTGTGCAGCAATATGCATGTATTTACATTCTTATGAAAAAAGGAATACTGAATTAAACACATATGCGCTTATGATTTTGTTGCACTCAATGAAAAGTGATTAGATTATGTTGCTTTCCTTTCTTTTGACATACAATTGTCATCTGCTCTTAACAGAACCATTTTCTTCTTCCTAATTTGTATGTAGTATTCCTATTGAAAATATCTCTGATTCTCAATCCTTATTACTTATTCATGCATGCTTAAAGTTTAAATTTCTCAAGTATCACTGTAATCTACCAATGTTTTGCCTCCTTTGTTTTCTTTAGCTTTCTTGATTGTTCACGTGGATGTTCCTTACACATGGTCTAGAAATGAAGATCTATTCTTTGTGATGCTCTAGGACAAGGTCAATCAATCACAATAAAATTATTTCATTTTTTTCCTTAGAACCAAGGAAATCTATCATCTACAAATAGTTGAGGCAGTTCTACCCGTTTCAGGAATTGAGACCTTTCCCACTTTATTCTGCCTTCCCAGGGTTATTGAGGCTTTCTTTGGAGAGTAAGATGGGAAAAGTGGATGGCGGGGAGAGACAGAGTCACTGGGAGGATTTTACTCTTTATATCTAGTTCACCTTCAAGATGAAGGTGTGGGTTGTTTTTTGTTTGTTTTTTTTTTTTTTCTTGCCAGCAATCTTCTTTCCACTCTTTCCTGACTGGATGAATTCCAGTATTCAAACAGACATTTTTATTCAAAAATCCCCTCAAGGGCTCAATTTGTGAGATCTGCTTCCCTCTACAACTCACACAACCAGGGATACAACTCATTAACTGACTGAGATACTGAAGGAGCACAATTAGAATGGAGAGTGGTGGATGAAGGACTAGAGACAAGAAGCAGCATTCTACTCCATTAAAGGAAGTAATGAGCTTTTTGACAAAACAGTTAAACTCAGAAAGGTAGAGGTATGTCCACTCTGAATTTCTGTATGTCAACCATTTTAAGATGCAAAAAAGCATTTCTCATTAATTTATACTTACTGAATACATAAGCAAGTTCTAGTAATTAAATTTCCTGAAGGTTTATTAGTGTAATTTTTCTTTTCTTTTACTAGGTTAAAATATTATGAGCAAATTTTCTTATGTTTTTCCATAGAGTGAAAAATTCAATGACAGATATTTTTCATTTGGTACAATAACTAAGAAGATTTCCATCTCAGGAGTAATGTACTGACACAAGAAAAGGCACATATGAGAGATTTGTAAAATCATGAAAGATATGGAGATACTGAATTCAGAATTATTAATAATTCAGAATTAGTAATAATTCTTTGTTAAAGAGAATATAGAGGACATCAATAAATTTTGCAAGAAACAGCACTTAAAATAAAAAATAAATTCTTAAACAGAGTCTGACTTACTGCCAGAGATCTTTGCACAGGCCATACATTTACAAGTAATTTTTCTTCAAATAGAAGTTGAACAAAATCATGGAAGCATGTTCATTTGTGGCTACATAACATGATTTGGAAGAACACATCAATATAAAAATCTCTGCTGTTTACTCCAGATGGATTGTAGGGTTTGCTCGATCTATTTCTTATTTTCACTTCTTGTATATCTGTTACTATCTGCTCCTAGGAAGGAGATTTTGGGAGTCATGAAACATCTACTTCACTATAACCATACTTCCAATAATCACATGTAGTCATTTACATAACGAGAACTTATGGAGTTCCACTCTCTATGATGTTCTTGAATTATGAAAGAGACATAGTAGAATGCAATAGCATTCTACTATGTAGAAAGAAAAGCTAAAGATTACATCTACCTTAAAATGATTATATCTGAAATGGCTCCTTGTTATATTATTTTAAAAGAATTGGAAACATTTAAGGACTGTTTTGTGTGGCAAATTCTCAATGCCTTTATTAAAAAGAGAGGAACACTACCCTAGAAGGTCTTATCTCTGCCTATTTAACTGAACAAGGTACCTAGATGAGATATACACAAATGTAAATACAACATCCAATGCCAGCTTCTGCATCTTCATATCCTTCTGCAGTTGACCCATTCGGGGGTGGTGGGGGGGGAGGGAAATAAAAAAAAAATAAGAAGCCCAAGAGAGGGTGCAACAGTGAAGTCAGTGGAACAGGTTCTTGCATGTATTTGCGGAATATGTCACCAAGTTATATTATCTTATGTAGTAAAGTGATCAATAATGTCAATATGTAATAAGTATGGCAATTAAACATTCAGAAAAATTAAACAATCAGAAAAAGAAGTGACAGAAAAAAACTCATGAAAAACAGAAGGTTAATATATAATCCCAAGAAAAGTCACATCCCTAATAAGCCAAAACATGTAATTATATAACCTTAAGAAGTAACATTAATAATAGTACTTCTGGTAGTTCCAGTAAAAGAAAGCAGCATTTCCAATTTAAAAACCAAATTGTTCAGAATACTAACATTTTCTAATTAAATTGATTAATTTACATGATTGGAGATCAGAAATAAACATAGTAATTTTAAAAGACTTGAACACATTGATACCTAACTATGAATTACAAAAATCATAATATATATAATTTATAAAGACTTGCAGAACATATTGATGCCTAACTATAAATTACAAAAATAACCATATAGATCCTAGGTTTCTCACTCTGTTTTCCACTGATCAAATAATGCAGTATTGGTCTAAGAATATTTATTGCTTATATGGCACTTTTCATGCTTTTCAATTTTAGAATCCTTGAGAAAGGTATGTTTCCTGTTCTGTAGATGAAAAACAAATAAAATAAATGTATACCAATGAAGTGAATTCCCAAGGTCTTAAAAGTATACTGGGACTCTGCAAGTTTTACTTTTTGGTCAGCTACAAGCATTTAATTTCAAGTATTTTAAGTCTGAAATCTACATTTCATTTAAGGTGAAAATATTGAAAGCCAAGAGGGATTTCTTTGCACCATTGGTCAGTCACAAGGAGAGGGAGACAAATAAGAGAGGTTGCTATATATGAAAATCTTCCATTCAGTTATTTGTTTGACTTAGGAGATCTACTGAGTATCAAAGACGGCTCTGACAGTTCCTCTGGGCTAATGTATCTCTGTTGTCAGCCACAGTCCCATGATGGGTTTCCTGTGACAGGAGAAGCTGACTTTGAATCCATCATTCAGTAGCTGGAATATTTTAGTATTTAGTAGTTTCAGTTTGTAGTTACCATGTGTAGCACCTGCTGTTTAACCTGTTTATCAGTTATCTCCTTGTCAGAAAAGCCAGGCCTTTAAGTGGTTGGTTTGTAATGCCTCCAAAACTGATGCTGGGAGTTAACACCAAATATTTCTCAGTTGTGTAACAAGACCATATATCTGCTTGGCCTAGACCACAAAAAAACAAACAAACAAACAAACAAAAAAACAACAAAACCCCCCCCCCAAAACTCCAACAAAACAAACAACCCAACAAAAAAGCAAGCATACAAAAAACAAACCAAGGTAAAACACCCACTAACCCAACCAACAAACCAACCAAAACCCACCCAATAAAAAAAAAACAACAACAAGCCCAAAGGAAACTAACTACACACACACAAAATTAAGCAGATTAAATATTGGGAGCACTGGTGACTGTTAAGCAAAGAAATGAAAGACTGGGTTAGATCTCTTAGTATAATGGGAAAAAGTAATCACAAAGGGGAACAATCTCTAAAACCATCCCTTTATCAGTATCCTTGTTTTAGAATATCAACCTTGGTCAACATGAGGGAAAGTAGACTCCAAAAATCTTATTTTAAAACTGATCGAACCGGAATATGGGTAGGAAGTAGATGTTAAGGCATAAGTGAATCTTTTAAAATTGCACAGAATGCAGTTTTGGAGAAAAAAAATGTCACAGGTAGCTGCCTTGAAAATTGTTTATACAAAGAATCACATCCTCAGTTATCTCTAAACCTCCCCACTTTCTTATTCAGCCCAATTTAGCAAATATCTGTGAAAACCTTTCTGCAGATCAATGCTCAGTTGAGCAGTTGAGCATAAGTAACTACTAATCTGTCTTTTTTGGGAAATGAGACAGAATTTTCTGTCTAAGTTCAAACAATTCCCTGCTTTCATGTTGAGATGACCGAAGTGTTCTCTAACTACATTACTTTAAACTTTTTTTTTTCAGATCAGAGGGAATGAAGGTGGCATTTGCATCAAAATCCTGTTATTTCTCTTCTAGTTTCTTACCTGACAAAAACCACTTTCTTGCATTAAGTAGAAATGTAATTTGTTTTTCATACTATTTATATTTTTACACTAAAATGTGACATCCAAACTAAGAAATTAAAAAACAAAGAGTGACTGTAAATAGCCCTAGGATCTGGAATGCCAATTATTTTTGAAGTGCCAAATAATTCTTCCAAACAAATCCTGGGAAAGGTTTAATACTTAGAAGGTTCTAGGAATTATACCCAAACAGCAGTTTGTGGGTAGCCTTCTCTGTTGAGAGGCTTGATGGGGCTCTGAGCAACCTGATCTAATGAAGATGTCCCTGTTTACCGCAGGCAGGGTTGGAATAGATGACCTTTAAAGGTCCCTTTCAACCTAACACATTCTATGATTCTATATGAGAGTTTCCTCATGTAGATGTACCCAGCCTGTGCCAGTTGGTCTGATTTACTAGGAAGGTTGTTTTACTGGCATACACTATCATGAAGAACATGGGTACATTGCTCAATCTGACAGCTATTTAGGTGTCTAAATCTGTGTTTCTGCTCAGTTCTGTAGGCACTTGTGTTTGTACCATAGTCATTTTCTTGGTCAATGGTTAGTTTGCAACAATCCAAAATAACTCATGTCTAACAATGAGCTGGCAGCTCATGTAAGTAGTATAGGACCTGTGAAGCAGGGTGGTTCCACCTTTTTCTGTTAAATATCTGGCTCAGGGAGATAGAATAGCCCCCTTTTACAGAATTCATTCCATATTTCAGAAAATCTGATTTAAACTTTACTTTGTGCAGGATTATCCCCTTTTATTACTGGTGTTGCATGTGGAATGGGATAACTCAGAGCAATGAGATTAATGCCACTTAGTTTCAGTCATATATGGTGAGATCTGGCAGCCTTTCCATGGGCACCAAATGCTATTTGAAGTGTTGTGGGGGTTTCAGTGTGTCTGCAAAAGACTGGGGTATGCAGCACAGGACACAGAGGAAACCTGCACAACTCTAGGAAGGGAGCTCTAAGCCGAACAAGTTTTTTCACATTCCTCAAATAAAGGCAGAAATTTAGGTATATGAACCCTGTCTTTGGGTTTTAAGAGGGAAATCACCTACTAAATATAGTAGAAACTTCATCTTTAGAAGCAGGTACTTCATCTGAGCTGTCTGTTTAAACCCATAAAATGATTATACGTAACTGGCAAATTAAGGGTTAACTGAAAAGGTGAAAACTCTCATTAGGCCACCTTAAGAGGTTTGACCCTAAGCTGACATGAAACAAATATGTTAAGTCACTTAAAAAAAAAAGTACTTACAGTCTGGAGCTTCACCATGAAAAGCTTTAACCTCACTGTCTGCTGCCCCTGTAGATGCCATAGATTACTCCTCTCACATCTTACTGCCAGTACAGGTCTTCTATAGGTCATATCTCCACACTGTAACCCTCTTGGGCTTCCTGGGAGTGGTCCTCAGGTGGCATCAGAAGTGATCTCATTAGCCTGGTACAACTTCTGAACTAAAAGACAGCTACCCAGAATACAACATCTCGGTCCTGAAGGTAAGCAGGGAAGCAAGGATGGATTGGAAGAATATCTCCCATTCCTTTTCCTCCAGACTCTCCAACTCTCCTTTAGTTGATGTCTTTGTTCATCAACTTCATTTTTTTCTAGCTACTGCATTCTATCACTAGGAATTATGATTTGTCCAGGGATCCCAAGTACTTGACTCTGGGTGACAGATTCCATTAAATGATAAAAGACCTAAAAGATAAAACTTTGGTACTATCTTACAGAGATAAGGATTAGAGATCTGTCCCCTGAATGGGCTATCTGTAAGACTTTCAAGAAATATGACGCTCTGTATTTCAGTGCTCCAATGATTGCTGATATGTTTTAAATCACATGTAATTATGCTTCTTATTTCTAGAGGAATTAAACTGGTTTATGTCTAGAAACAAGGTCTTATCTTAAACAAGGTGAGGAAAATAAGAGACCTAGCCATCTGTGAGGATTACCACTGTCATTCAGCATCTAAACATAAATTTATATGAAAATAGTTGAAACATCAGTGGCATAACAGCTGGAATATTGTTTATGAGCAGAGGAATTAAATTTTTTCAGCTTTACCTTCAAAATTTAAGCTGCAAAATACACATGGCCATATTAAAATATTTTCAGAATGATTTTTTTGTAAAGCTATCATGCAGTTAAGTCTGAAGATACCAACTATCATCTACAGCCATGGTAATGCTTCCTAATAGCAAATTGGAATTTCTGGGTGGAAAGATTTGGCTATAGTTGTGTTTTATGTCTTCTGCCTATAAAAAACCATAAGAGATCAATTTTTTGTATGTTTTTTTTCTTGGGTTTTGGTATTGGTGGTTTTTGTTTGTTTTTTTTTTAACAGAAGATTTGCTTTTTGGAAAGGTGCTGGGGTTTTTTGTGGGTTTTGTTTTTTGTTTTTCTTTTTAAATTGGCAAGACTATACTAGCAAATTGGCTAGATGAAAACATATATGAAAATGAAAAAGTATGTAATCTCAGCACTCATAAATCCAAGGCTGAAAGACAAGTCATGTCTTTCTTTAAAGACATAGGAGTTTGGAGTTAAATAAAAATTTACATAAGTCTGATTAGAGAGTATTGAGACATACATTCTTATAAAACCACATCAAGGTAAAAATAGTATGTGGGCTCAGCTTCAGTGCAACACTTCTGTACTTCTTTTTATGTAATAAATCTTATACGCCAGTTTCCTAATCCGATCCCTCTTTCTGTTGACTGAAAAATAGGACTCCTGGAAATCATTATAGTAGATCTCTGTATCAGAAAGTATGAGGGAAATGGAATCAGAACTGAAATTGTACACACAATGTAAATATTTACACTATGCATCAATTTTTTTTTAACAAGGTGCATTTAAGATATAATCAAACCCTTTGAATTTATGGGTTCTGCAGATCTAATGATTTTGAACTGAAGAATAAAAGGGAAAAGCCCTTTTCAACATTTCTTGGTCAAGAAGTACCACCTTTAACTTTGGAAGAAATTAAACCAGTTTATAACTTTGGTTTAAGTTTTCTTGTTAACTGCAGCTTACATAACAATCTTCTAGACAGGTTGTACAGATACAAGATTTCATCGACTTTTTCAGTCTAATATGTTATTAAGAACTGTTGTCCTCATATTTTTTATTATCTATGGAGAAAAAGCAGAAAACTTCTCCTGACTTTTTTTTCTTCTGTAAACATATTTTGGAGTATAAATATTTTTTGAAGCACTTTAAAACTTTGATAGAGAGAAATTTCCTACGTGGAAAATTGAGACATTGTTAAAGTTAAGGAAAAAGTTTTATGAATAATGATGGACTTATCTGTGTTTATAATTTCAGGGCAATATATTAGCACAATGAAAATTTAGTCTATATACAGTCTGATTGTTTAGATGACCATTGATATCACCATCAAATGTACTGACCAAGAATACTCACCTGCAAAAGCAATGATGATGCACAAGTTCCTATTACTCTATAGAATTGTTTTGAAATGAGAAAAGGAAATGAGGAGCAGGGAGACAAAAATANACCTAGCCATCTGTGAGGATTACCACTGTCATTCAGCATCTAAACATAAATTTATATGAAAATAGTTGAAACATCAGTGGCATAACAGCTGGAATATTGTTTATGAGCAGAGGAATTAAATTTTTTCAGCTTTACCTTCAAAATTTAAGCTGCAAAATACACATGGCCATATTAAAATATTTTCAGAATGATTTTTTTGTAAAGCTATCATGCAGTTAAGTCTGAAGATACCAACTATCATCTACAGCCATGGTAATGCTTCCTAATAGCAAATTGGAATTTCTGGGTGGAAAGATTTGGCTATAGTTGTGTTTTATGTCTTCTGCCTATAAAAAACCATAAGAGATCAATTTTTTGTATGTTTTTTTTCTTGGGTTTTGGTATTGGTGGTTTTTGTTTGTTTTTTTTTTTAACAGAAGATTTGCTTTTTGGAAAGGTGCTGGGGTTTTTTGTGGGTTTTGTTTTTTGTTTTTCTTTTTAAATTGGCAAGACTATACTAGCAAATTGGCTAGATGAAAACATATATGAAAATGAAAAAGTATGTAATCTCAGCACTCATAAATCCAAGGTTGAAAGACAAGTCATGTCTTTCTTTAAAGACATAGGAGTTTGGAGTTAAATAAAAATTTACATAAGTCTGATTAGAGAGTATTGAGACATACATTCTTATAAAACCACATCAAGGTAAAAATAGTATGTGGGCTCAGCTTCAGTGCAACACTTCTGTACTTCTTTTTATGTAATAAATCTTATACGCCAGTTTCCTAATCCGATCCCTCTTTCTGTTGACTGAAAAATAGGACTCCTGGAAATCATTATAGTAGATCTCTGTATCAGAAAGTATGAGGGAAATGGAATCAGAACTGAAATTGTACACACAATGTAAATATTTACACTATGCATCAATTTTTTTTTAACAAGGTGCATTTAAGATATAATCAAACCCTTTGAATTTATGGGTTCTGCAGATCTAATGATTTTGAACTGAAGAATAAAAGGGAAAAGCCCTTTTCAACATTTCTTGGTCAAGAAGTACCACCTTTAACTTTGGAAGAAATTAAACCAGTTTATAACTTTGGTTTAAGTTTTCTTGTTAACTGCAGCTTACATAACAATCTTCTAGACAGGTTGTACAGATACAAGATTTCATCGACTTTTTCAGTCTAATATGTTATTAAGAACTGTTGTCCTCATATTTTTTATTATCTATGGAGAAAAAGCAGAAAACTTCTCCTGACTTTTTTTTCTTCTGTAAACATATTTTGGAGTATAAATATTTTTTGAAGCACTTTAAAACTTTGATAGAGAGAAATTTCCTACGTGGAAAATTGAGACATTGTTAAAGTTAAGGAAAAAGTTTTATGAATAATGATGGACTTATCTGTGTTTATAATTTCAGGGCAATATATTAGCACAATGAAAATTTAGTCTATATACAGTCTGATTGTNAAAAAAAAAACTAGGTACAATCAAGCATGTTCATCAATGAACCTTTCATCAGATTTCTAGTTCCTGCTGTGATGTGGAGGCTTTTATGTGGCAAAAGTCACACTAAATTTTATTTGGTAGGAATTATTAAAATCCCGTGGTCTCCCTTTTCTTTGTCTTTTTTTTTTTTTTTTAAATTTTAATTCAAAGGAATTTATTTCCACATGATATATGGGACTGTCCTTTGCTTAATTTTTTTAATTTACTATTTTGTTACAGGTTGCGCTGTATTTGATATTCTTGTTGGGCCTAATGCTATACCTTATTTAATTTACTATGAATGTATTAAAAAAAAAAAGAAAAAAAAAAGAATAAGATATGAAAATATTTTGAAAATGATCAAATACTGCCTGTAACCTGGAAAAGCTGAGAGACTGAAAAGCTGAAGCTAACAGAAGATAGTGTTAAGCTAAAATATTGCTGGGATACATATTTCACTTAGGCTTGCTTGCTGTATTCTGGCCAACCTTTATTAAGTGTCAAGAATTTTGAGTAATCTGGATCCTGGGGAGAATGTTTTAACAGGGTAAAACAGCCATCTGAAAGCTGATTTGTAAAATTTATTGCATGTATATGCTAATGATCTTATTTCTGCATCTTCAGCCATAACACGTTTTTACTCTCATTGCACTCCACCAACTAAAACCATGTTGTTCCAAATTAGAAGTATCCCGAAAAAGTACATCCAGGAAGAATTTGAATATGAAAATGATAGCACTGGTAATTTAGAAGATGACAGTTTTCTTCTTTGTGTTGCAATGACAAGAATAATGCTACAACTTGGAAGTACCATGTGTATCCTTTTGTGTTTATTGGTAACTTACTACTAAGGCAAGCCAAAAAAAAAGTAAGGAAAGAATTTTGGTTTTTAACTTGAAAAAAACCCAACTTTAAAATGGTGACAAATACAATAGAAAATATTTTCTTTCTTGACATAGAAAGTGTTTAGTTTTTTTTTTTTTTTGCTAATGAAATAGTGGGGCAAAATGTGATGCATGTATTTGCTAGGTCTGGAATGTGTTTTGACTGAGTAGAAGGAAAGGTGTTTTAATATACTGAATGCATAAGATATTTTGTAAGGTAGTTGTAGTTGCTTAGGCTTTACAATTTTTTAAACGTGTGCTTGGAAAATACTGTTATGATTTAAATCCACTTTAATGTAAATGCCAATAAAAATACCTTAAGCTAATGGAATATGGTATAAGTTTATAGTGAAGGATATGCACCATCTACACTTAATTAATTAATATGCAAATTAAAAAAAATTAAAGATAAAAATATATTAAAGAATTAATCGTTTGACTTCTTTCTCAAGGTGATGTCAGAATTGGCATGCATCTTGTTTCCGTCTTGCAGCATGGCAGCTGCAAGAATGCTGGCCTAAGTTTGGATTTAATTTTGATTCTAGCAATAAAGATAGCTCACATTTTGTCTGTTGTTGTATTCTTCATAGACAGATCTTTTACTAATTTCAAATTTCAGTTTAGATTTTCCGGGGACAACCTAAATAATCAAGAGCTTAATAAATAATAGTAACCATAAATTTGTGTACACTTAAGAGAACAGACTTTTGATAACTCCATAGTCAAATTATAAGTCTAGATGAATGAAAAATGCCACTATTCTGTCAGTTAAGATAGCATATTTTCTAGGTATAACCTTTAATTTTCTTTTTTTTTTAATTTCTCTTTTCTTAATCTATAAAACATAACTCCAAAAGTTTATTAAAATATTTTCTTATTTTGACACTTACTCATAAAGGAGATTGAGAAGACTTAGTGAAATCAGTTTTTAGTCAAGTAAACCTAGCTTTTTTTGCAGCTGAATCCACTGTTTACATTAGTTTTAATCTAAATAGAAATATTGCAGAAAAAAAAATTATATAAAACATATGTTTGCTTCTTTGGCTTCCCCATTTTCCAAGCCAAAAGAAAAAAAAAAAAATTATATGGATTGGCAAGAAAAGCAAACCAAAGCAAACATATACATATACTCCCTTATGGTGTTTTGTTGTTGGTTTTTTTTTTTTTTTAATCTCAGAATAGATTCTTAGTTAAAAAAAAAAAATAAACAAAAATAATTCTATTGATAATGAAAATTCTAAGGCACTTTTAAGTGTCCATCTTTTTTCATGTCATTAAGAGCAATGGTTATGAAACCTTAACTTTTCAGTATCCTATGTTTCTTACATTACACGTGAAAAAGAAAAAAAAGATCAGTAAGTACAGATTTATTTCTAGAAATATTAAGAAAAAGAACTAAGATACAATCTATTCATTCATACAACATGTAGAAAAAGCCACGAAATGGCTTCATAAATGCTGACTTCTAAGAGGGTTAGGAAGAGAAAAATAAGAAGCAAAAGTTGAGAGCTACCTCCTGTCAAATGTTTTATGACTCAGAGAGCTGATGTGGAAGATTTAATAGTCAGTAAAACTGTACAGCATATCATTGCAAGCCAGGAAAGATGGAACTGATTCTTTCATAAATGGGAATAAGAGGCTTTCTGTGTCAAACGCAGGAAAAGGTATGTCTCTCTCAATAGTAAAGTTCAAAACCAGACATTAAGTGCTTGACACATTTCATCATCACTAATAAAAAGGTATTCCTTAACCTGGTGCTGACTAGGAGCATTCATACCTGAAGACAACATATAACAATAAGTGTATAAATATACAAAAAAGTAGAGAGGTTTTTCCTCCACCTTCTTTCTTGCTCTCTTCCTTCCCACTTTAAAGCTAATTGTGACATTATTTACAAAAGAGTTACAGAGAAACAACTGATCAAAAAAGCTGGACTGGTCACATTTCTTCCCTGCAGTGTATCTGGTACGTCCAAGCTTTGATTAAGTCATCTCTGGTTTTATAAAATATTAATATCTTGGAAACTTGGGTTACTTCTGCAAACTTTATAACAGATATCACTCAGGGCCATGCCCTGTTAAAGAGTCTTGATCTAGGTTTTCCTAACCCATTGCACAGCTCATTATTTATGCTAGCCCTGAGACCACAGGTAACGCTAAAAGAAGTGCACTGCATTTTACTTGCATAGTAGCTTTAGTGTCCCACATAGCTACAATTTGATCCTCCTCAGCAACACACTATGCATATTATTTATGGTATTCAAATTAATGCAAGCTGCTAAAAAAGCATCTTGGAATTGTAGAGTTGAAGGGTATAAGTTAAAGTTATACATATCAAGTTATACATTTATGTATAGCTTTAGTTCTTTAAGACAGTGCAAATACGTTTTGAGAGCTTTTGTCTTTCAATAATTTTCTGCCCTACTACATGAATTAAAGTGATTTGACACTGATTATCTGTAAAACAAAATACCTCTCAAGGCAGGAATTATAAACCTATAAAAACCTAAACTGTAGATTCAATGTCAGCTATTAAGTCTTTAATATGATGTGAAAAGCACAAAATATACAAATGATATGTTCTGTGTTTATGAGTGACAGTCGCTGCATGGTGTAATTTGGAAGAGAACCTCTGGAAGTCATGCAGTCCAACCACTTTTGTCAAGCAGGGACACCTATAGCCAAGTGCCCAGGACCATGTCCAAAGAGGTTCTGAATATCTCCAAGTCAGGAGATTCCACATACTCTCTGGACAAGCTGTACCAGTGATCTGTCACTCTCACAGTAAAAAAGTGTTTCCTCACATTCAGATGGAGCCTCCTGCATTTCACTTTGCACCCATTGCCTCTGGTACAATCACTGGGTACCACGGGAAACAGCCTGGATCTGCCTTCTTTACACCACCCCTTCAGGCATTTCTGTACATCGTTAAGATCCCTCCTGAGCCTTCTCTTCTCCAGTTCCATCTGCATCTGCATTTAAAACAATTCCATCTGCATCAGCCTTTCCTTTCCTCACACAGCAACTGCTCCAGTCTTTTAAAGCATCGATTGGATCCTCTGCAGTATGTCCATGTCTCTTCTGTACTGCAGAGCTCAAAACTGGACACCAGACTCCAGGGTGATCTCCTCAGGGCTGGATATAGGGGAAGAATCATCTTCATCATCCTGCAGGAAATACACTTAATGAAGCCTGAGATGCTATTAGTCTTCTCTGTTGCCAGGACATGTTACTGGATCCCATTTACTTGGGTGTCTGACAAGACTCCTAGAGCCTTTTCTGCAAAGCTGCTTTCCATCTGGGAAACACCCAACATGTACATGAGATTGGTTTTTCCCAGCTGCAGGACTTCGCAGTTTACCCTGTTGAACTTCATGAGATCAACCCACTTCCTCAGCTTGTCAAGTTCCCTCTGGATGGCAGCATGACTTTGGCTTACAGCCATCCCTTGCACTTTGGCGTCCTCTGCAAACTTCTTGAGGGTACAGTCCCACCATCTCAATCATTCATGAAGATGATACACAGAACTGGACTCACTATAGATTCCTGGGGTACACCACTAGTTAATGGTGGTGTACCTCTCCAACCAGACTTTGTGCTACTGATCAATACTCTCTTGAATTGCCACTCAGTTTTCAGATCGCCTCACTGTCTGCTGATCTACTCCATGCTTTATCAACTTCTCTGAAGTCATTATTCATGAATTCTCACCTTGTCTACCAAGTCGTGTCATTTCAACATAGAAGTTTATCAAGTTAGTCATAGAATCATAGAATCATAGAATGATCAGAGTTGGTAGGGACTCCCAGAGTCATCTAGTCCAAGCCCCCCTGCAAGAAGCAGGGACACCCCCCCAACTAGATCAGGTTGCTCAGGGCTCATCCAACCTGGCCTTGAATGTCTCCAGGGATGGGGCATCCACCACCTANCATCCACCACCTATCAGTGCAACCTCTTCCAGTGCTCCACCACTCTTACAGTAAAGAACTTTTTTCTAATATCCAATCTAAATCTCCCTCCCTCTATTTTGAAACCGTTACCCCTTGTCCTGTCACAACAGGCCCTACTGAACAGCCTCTCTAGTCGATCATGACTTCCCCTTTGTGAATTAATGCCAACTACTGACCACTTTCTAATCCTTCATGTGCATATAAATGGTTTCCAGGATAAGTTGTTCCCTCATCTTCCTCAGGATCCATGTGGGTCTGACTGGTCTGTAGTTCCCCATATCTGTCTGCAGAGAGTCTTATCTACTTTTTCCTCCTGGTCAGATGGCGTATAGTAGGGACACCCACTGTAATTTCAACTTCATGTTCTCACCCAAGAGAAGATACAAGATGCTTTGAAGATATAAATCTTCAAAAGAGTTTATAGAAGTGTTTGCAGATGTCTGTTCAGAATTTTCAACCTAAGAATTTGGCAAGTGGGCCAAAAAACCCCAATAAAGTGAATAGCAGAGTATAAATGATAAATCACATTGTAGAAAACAAACAAACAAAAAAAAAGAATAATGAGTAAATTCTTCATTGTACATGGCAGTATCAGACTTTTCAAATGGTAGTGCAGGAAACAATTTTTTTTTCCATCTACATTCTACAAATCCTAAATAATTAATTCTCGAGATTGATTATTCATTTAGGCCCACAACTCTCCAATATCCTACACATTAGCTGACAAGGCATTAGAAGCTTGGTGTAAAATTTCAAATATGAAAGGAGGAGGTAGGACCTTCATGCTGACTTTGAGAGAAGATGCAAAAACTGATTTTATAGATACTAAACACCAAATGGGAAGGTAGCAAAAGATTTGCTATTCTTTTATCTTCAAAAATATTTGTGCTAAGAAAAAAAGAAGTGTTTTTCTTCCCTATGTAAACTAAGTATATAACGAGTTATTTATATAGGATTAATCTGTTTGTCTTTTTCTAAGCAGCAGTAGTTTTTCTTTAAGTACATTTCCTCAATCGAAACTTGATAACTAAAGGATTAATGCAGGATTATTCACATTTGATAAAATCTAAGATTGTAATTTATCATTAGATCATAAATTGTGGACCAATTAAGGGAGTGAAAATCTCCTTTGTGTCTTCATTAGCGTCTCTCTGATCAGTACTTTTGGAGTTGGAGTCTTTGACTGTCTACACACTCTTAAATAAAATCTTAGGGTCCAACCCTTGGCACATTGATTATACCTTTCCTGAAATGGATTTACCTTATTTTTTTATCCTAGGAGTTCTCAGTCTAATGGTATCTCCCTATGTCCTATTTCTTTATGCTATTTTGTCAGCTCTGTATATCTAAAGCAAAAAGTTTGCTTTATATTTTTGGGTTATATTGTTCTCCTCAACAATGGCAGAATAAAATTGGAAGTACGTGTTACCTGCTGTGGGATGCATGTGAAAGAACATGGGAAGACTGAGGCTGCAAAGAATGTCTTCTGGAGGATCTTGAGGTTATTGAAGAGGTTGTAGGGTACCAAACATGGTGTAATGTTCATCATACTAACTTTTTTGAGAGGTTTGTGAAGTAAATTATTTCCTGACACTTTCCAGATAGTATCTTAAAGAATGTTGATTGGAGCAATCCCAAATGGTCTTATGTGGTGAACTGTTAATTAAGCAGTGCGTTAAGGGGTCAAGATTGCTTCATGACATTGCTTTAATCAAACAACACAGGTATATCTGGTGGTACCCAGCTAATGTGATCTCAGGAACAGGGCCGGGCAAAGGTAGTAAATATGCCAAACTTTATGCTTTCTATCCAACTTTCTTGCAAACCAGAATTACTGTTCCAAATTTTAATTTGCATATAAATAACAACTTGTTCTAGGCAGATGGGAAGAACATTGTTGTCACATTCTAGATCGAGTACTACATCTGTTTTGGGAGACACTGAATACACACTTGTTGGTTGCTGTTCAGCCAGTCATTCTACTTTGTTCATCAAAGGATATAATGATGTTTACTCCTTCCTAAAGTGATTTGAAAAAAGCAGTAAATAAGTATTTATCAGTATGCTGACAGGCTGAGTAGTTTTTATCTCAAGGTTTCATAAAATCTTATAAGCCAAAATGATGATTGAACACCTGGATCTTAATAAGTTCTTGAATTTACTATTGATGACTCATTTAATATACTTAAACAGATACAGGTATATATCATCAATGCTGGACAGAAAATTGGGAAATATTAGTACACCTAGTGCAGAATAGCTCCAGACTGTTTCTTAAGTATTTAAGAATCCAATACCACAGATTTTTATTTTCTATGTGTTGTTAAAATTTGTTGTATTTGATTGGTTTTAATGGTTCTTCAGTATTGTCAAGCGTTACCAAATTCATTAGGAACTGCATGGAATTTAGCTCTTCTGAAAATTATCACTATGAATTTTATGGATTTAAAATTTAAGATTAGACTTGTCAAATTGAGATTAATCTTATTTAATAATCACCTTCATCTCCACACCTAGAGCTTTCTTCTAGATAGGTGCCTTCAAAGACCTAGAATCAGAGAAAGGATAACTGGTCACAGAGCTATATGAAAATCATGTCAGAATTATTTTTTAATAGAAGAATGCAGTACGGAAGGAAATAAATTTTAAATACTTTTTATCATGTAGTGCAAGTTCTTCCATGCATAACTAGCCACAGAACAAAGAAACAGGTAATTAAAAAGATCTTTATATTCTGCAGGAAAGGTTCAGGTCTTATAGTATGGAAATGGTTATTTACTCTGCTACAGATTAGGAAGAAAATGAAAAGAAGTCCATAATGTTGATCTGTATCTCTTCAATGTCAGCTCGAAAAAGGCAAAGTACCATTACAGCTCAAGTCCATTTCACCTACCTTACTGTACTGTAATGTAATGATGGAAGTATCTAAATTAGAAAAATATTTTCCTATGTCCTTGTGCCCAATGTAGAGATTGGATAACTCCAAAATCAATCTCACACACAATATGGTTTTCATATGGCACAAGTTCATATGTTCAAACTTCATATGGCATTTGCCTAGCTACTAGTTGATACTTCAAAAAAAGTTCATTATAACCCCTACTGTCCATGAGAAAAAATATCTGCCACAAAGTTTATTCAAATATGTATTTAAATAAATAAATAACAATAATAAAAAAGTAGCTATGGTTGCAGTTTCAACTGCCTAGGCAGCTACCTTGAGACTTGAGATAGTTGAATACTGTATTATTTCCTTCTGGTAGGTTTCTTTTACTATGATCAATCTACTTTATATCCCTATTGTATTTTGACTTTTTGTATGGGTCATTGTTTCTTATTCCCTAATAGTTCTACTAGGGATGTGCAAACTTAATATATTTCTACCATTTACTGAGTTTGCCGAATTGCAAGGAGCATGCACATGTTTTATGAACTCTCAGTTGGGTTACATTGTACAGAAATGAAAACAATATATGTGATATCTGTAGAGTCAGCTGGCAGCAAAAAGACAGGTGGGAAAACATTAAAAAAGCCTTGTTTGTTTTTTATAGTGACTCTCCAAGGAGTAAGTTGACTATAATTTATTTTTTTTTTACAACTTGTAAAGTTGTGGTCCTGACTGATGTTAAAGGTATTGTTTCCCAAAAGTACAGATTATGAGTACTAAAAATCAAAGAGAAATAGTATCATGCATATTTCACTTCTAAGAGTAGCACACTTCTAAGTGTGAACTTCTATGTATAAGTTTTAAGTAAGACTTACTCAAATATATTATTTAAAAATTGATGTAGACAAAGTTAAGTCAGTGTTATTTTCCAAATATTGGCTTATATAAAACTTCACATTTATAGCTGCTTCAGACCAGAGCAATTTTGTCTAAATTGCTTCCTAAACCTTTCTACTAAGGCAAAGATTCAGAGTAATGTCAGGCTAATTTCACTCAAAATTTGTTAGTAACAAGAGTATAAAGCTAAATTATTAACATTTAAGGTTGTTTTTAAAAGTTAGTATTCTTTCCATCAATTAGAAACTTTCAAAAGTACCACAACTCTAATTTTCATTCATTTGATGTTGTCAACACCAACTGCTAATGAACTTCACTATTTCGGTAAGTTATAATGAACAAGGTTAAAGTTATTTGTTTATGCCCTATGAAATACTGAAAACTGTGTACTTACAATCGATTCTTCCAAGAGATCACTTAGACAGCTCTGAGCTCTAAGGCTTGCTTTTAATGCAAAACACAAAATACCTGTGCATGAATGAAAGCCACACTGGATGAAGTTGTTTCTGTGAAGGACCTAGAGGTACAGTAGGGCACCAATGTGCAATTAGGTGTGTAGTTTACCACTAGACATTCATGAACATCATCTGAGCCTTCTGTGTAGAAAAGTGTGAGTTTATGGTGACAAATATTGTGTTTATGGCTGCTTCTTGGATCTTTTGTTCCTTAGGTCTTAAAAAAACTTCCCATAGGAAAGCTAAGGACCCATAAGGACATGGCTGTTCAGTAAACCTTGGCTTCCATGATAATTCTGAAATAAAAGCTAGTCCACATCTAGATTTATGCCCCAGATAGTAAGGTATTAGAGGCAAAATTAATGGTGAGAATCCAGAATTTCACTATCTATATTATTAAATACAATAGGACCATTCTCTGGTATTAAAGATCACCAGCGTGTTACAGCTCTCCCTCTCTCACAAGGATACAATGGTTCTTTCCATCCTGCCTGCTGGGAACCATCATCAGTCTAAACATTACCTGAAAGAGTATTAGTTCACACAAGACAAAAACATGCCAAGGGTGAGAGAGAGCTCACTATTAAAGAGTAAAGAAAATGCCCAGAGTTTAAATCTGTGTCCTGGTTCTATTTATTTTCCTGATAGGAACATAGTCATTAGGTTTAAACTTGAGGAATTTTGGTAATCAGAGTTGACGTGAAGTGATACATCTGATTTATTAAAACAATAGCAAAAACTGAATTGCACCTGAATGCAACTTATGAGAAATAAATCACTATAGAATGAGAGAAAGGTTGTCTTTTACAAACTCTAAGTACTTTCTGGATTTCTTTCTTAGCTCCTGGCTATGGGTATCTGAACTTGTTTTTTCTCTCTCTTTTTTGTGTGTGTGTGTGTTTTTTTGTTATCGTTGTTGTTGTTGTTTGATTGTTTGTTTTAATGAAGCAGAGATTTATTCACCTAAGAGAAGACTGGCTCTTTTTTTAAATTAATCATTCCAAAATACACATTCTTTGATGAAAATTAATCGCATTTTCTTCGCAATGTTTTGCAAGTATTAGATATGTATATGAACAAACTTCAGATAAAGCATATGCATGAGATAAACTTACAAAGACATTTGATTGTACAAAATGGACCCATCTGCGAATGCCTGTGATGAGAAGAAAAATTTGTCATAATGTTCCACCTTCTTTCTGTTATATGTGATGATGTAAAAATTACAGACTTATCTATTTTCTATTTCTTTCTCACACTGTTCCTTTAACTAAAGGAGCATTCTAATAATTTAGAAAAAGAAAATAAAAAATAAATAAATTGCCCCACTAAAATTTGTATTTGTAAGAGACGTTGACAGAACTGTCCATACTCACCTTATTTTTTGTAAATCTTGATTTTTGGGAGTTTCTATAAAATTTAGCCAAGCATTTAAACCTTTTTTTTTCCATTATGTGTTTTTCATGTGTCTATCTTAGACTGTTTTCAGTTGTTTGGGTTTGTTTTGACAGACAGAAAAGGATAAATTTCAGTATGAGTCTAGAGAAAAAAGACATTCCTTGCTTTGTGTTAATCATACAGTCATTTGGCAGAGAGCTGTAGCTTGTCCATGCCTTGGAGGAACAATTTGAAACTTGGCAGCATGTTTGCCCTGCTATCTGGAATACCCTCTTTTGCCATTGTTGAGAAAACTCTGTGGAATTCAGCTAAGCTCCAAACTCGGAAAATTTCAGGTCACATGTTCAGTAGAGGCTCAAATTGTAACACGAAACTAATATTCATTTAAAAAAAAAAAAATAGGGCTTTTTCAAGGAATGGAAGAAAGTTGCTTAAAATGGCAAATGCTACAGATGCAAGCATAAAACTGACCTGCAATTGTTGGCAAGATCAAATGTCCAGCTTCTTATGTTGTTGGCTTATGTATGCCGTGGCTGTTAGCTGACTCCTTCTATAGTCAGAGATGCCTGTAAAGTCTGAGTTCAGTGCCTATGGTGTAAATCTGTCTGATTTTTTATTTCCTTATCTAATGCATGGGTGATTCCTACTGCTTTTATTAAGTGAGCAAGGAGGGAGACCGACAGTGGGGTCCTCTTCATGTTTCAAATCCAAACCCGGTCAGCTTCCAGAATGAAATAGATGATTTTTTTTTTTCTTTTTTCTTTTTTTAATTTATTTTTGTGTGTGTGTTTATCCACATTCAGTGGTGATTTTTATAGCCTCAAAATAATATCACACTCAATATTCTCTTTAATAAATCATAAAGGAATGTTGTTAGTTTTGTTGTTATAGTGGAAAACATGATAACTATTTCTAAATATTCAAATAAAATAAGGCAAATCATATTCAACCATTTAGTACCTTAGAACTCTGAAACTAGAACTAAGATTTCAGAGTCATGAATCATTCCTTCAGAACCTACAGTTTTGGCAAAATTGCAGTTAACAGAAAAACATATTTAAAAAAAAATCATTTTTTCTAATTAATAATTCAAAGGATGTACGCTTTCTATGCATATGCTTTAGTACATTGCTTCTCATAAACTTCAGCATCCCATCTTTTTAAGTATAAAATATGATGGCAAGAGTTTATGATTCAGGGTCAAACACTGGTACCATCATTATATATCACAGAATATTATAATACTTGACATTTTGTCAACTTTTGCATATAGATTACTTACACATGGAACTACGCAATGCATATTGATTGATATGATAGAGTATTTGTCTAATAAAATAAGACAATAGTTTAAAAATAAGATAACAAACAGAAACCCTTATTTATTTTGTATACCCTTATTATATATATTTGCATGTATATCTATTTTGGGGGGGTTCTATATACAAATGTAGATAGATAGATAGATAGATAGATAGATAGATAGATAGATAATCGCAACAGATATGTTTTGCATAAGTAATCAATACAGAAACCTGAAAAAAACCAGCATTCCATCTGTTATTTTGATCTCTGTCTGAAAAAAAAAGAAATATGTGGAAACCAGCCCCAGGTTTTGGTATGCTGATAGGTGACTTTGTAATTTTGTAAACTGTAAAAACAGTTGATTTTCCTCTCACTCTGTATATATCATATATAGGAAATAAGAGGTTTTCTTAAACATGAAATATATATATATGAATATTAGTACTGGAAACAAAGAGGAGATGAGGACCTACTAAACAACGGGAACTAGAATAAAGCTTGAAACACTGTAATAATTGGTGGAAGTGTGATAGTCCAGAATATTTCTACAAGATTTGTTCAAACTTAGACCCTGTTACTTCAGAAGAAAATAGTTTTAAGGTTTAAAAAATACTACAGTTTAAATAGTGATTTCAAATGGATCTGAGGTACTTGAATTCCTGAATGCCTGACCACTGAAACGGGAGAGAATATTACTTGAAATCAGGTTTTCAGACGTTTTCTACTTTCCCAGTAACACTTTAAAGCAAAAATCTCTGAAGAACAACTTGTAATAACTGTTATTTCCAGTTCAAACTTCCTGAAAATGGAAGAGAAATCATACATATATCATACACATAAGAGAAATCCCATATATCACATATTATCACAGAATGTTACACCAAAAGTAGACAAAGATTAGTCTAATTGATGACTCAACTAGTACTGGTACAGAAAAAAAAAAAAA